>JAVJGI010000035.1:325018-393324 GCA_035590275.1 Ibycter americanus | reverse complement strand
GAGCCGCGGGGGCCCGGGCCGCGCTGGCCGTGAGGTGCCTGGCGGTCTCGGGGCGCTCCGGGTCCCTCTTCGGTAAATACCGAACGTAGGGGGCCGCCGGTGTCAGTGAGTCGGGGCGGGGGGGCGGGGGGGGGGGTCTGTGTCAGTTTTGCAGTACAAGGAGCACGTGCGAGTCAAGCCCCCTTACTTCACAGGTGAAAAATAAAGCCCCCGCAGAAGTGCAGATCACCGCCGAACAGCTTTTAAGAGAAGCAAAAGAGAGAGAACTCGAACTTCTTCCCCCGCCCCCACAACAGAAGATCACAGATGTTGAAGAGCTAAATGACTATAAACTGCGCAAGAGGAAGGTAAAGGAAAAAGCCCGGCCCTAATCCTGTATAAACCGCGACAGTTTTACTGTGTTTTAAAGAAGATGTAGCCTGTATTACTTGTGGGTTTTGCAGATGAATAGCAATTCTTAGAAAACCCTAACGTTTTCATAGACAATGCTACTTTTGTGCAAAAAGTGTAAGTTGAACGTGGTGTTTAACATAAAATCTGGTAGTACACAACATCTCACATGTGACCCTGTTCAGTACATTCAGAATTATGTATATGGTTTATATGTGGTTTTGTCACCACTAATATCTGGCCAGCCAGCGTGACAGAACATTAGCAAGATTTACAGTAATGATGCTGGTTTTTCCACCTCAGCTGTTTAAAACAACACAGTATGTTTGCAAGTGATATTTCTGTTCTGTGTAATTATGGCATTAGCACACTTTAGAACACAACTTTTTACACTAATCATGATGATGATTGTCTTGAAACTTGACCATCTGGCATGTGAGATTTTGGGTATATTTTTTTCTTCTTTATTTGAAAGAATTGCTTTGCTTATGCAAACTTTTCTACAGTTTTGTTCCATTTTTTCCTTTGATAATTGCTGTTCTGGATCAACAAAGCAAGCATATCCCTAACAGGGGACTTAAAATTGCCGGGTGCTGACAGCGTTTAGATACAGACAGCCTAAACTAGGGCTATCATTCCCTGAAGCATATATGCATACGTTCAGAACTAGCAACTGTTGTAGCGCACCACAGCATCCCTGTACCAGCCCTGAGTGGGTGTTCATTTCCCTCCTTACCCTAGCGGCTAGGACTCCTCGTGAAGACCTCGGGCCTTACTGTGCTGGATGCTGGCGTACCTCACTTGGGCACATGCAGAGCAACCGGAGTCAGATGATCAACACCACAGCACTGCAAAAACAATGTTTGATGTTATCTTTTTTTCATCTCTCATATGAACAGCAGTAACGAGCCACCACGTTAACTGTGTTAAACCATCTTTAGCCACATGTTAAATATCAGTAGCATTGATCCTGACAATAGCCAGACACAAGACTGAAGATGCCCTCACAATTGCACTGAACAGCAAAATTTGTCTAGCACATTTGATGCCAGCTTATTAAATCCAGGGAATAAGAATAAGGCATCTTGCTTTAAAGAAGAGTTTAGAGCAGTGATACATACAAGTCAAAGTAAATGAACTTGTGCTGGTGCATCCAAGTATTTGCAGTGTTTTCTGCAATGACTGGATTTCGTCTGTCCAAATAATGTTATTGAAACATTGAGCAGGAGATTTTTTTAAAAAGTGGTATTTTAGTGCTGTCAGTTATTACTCCATCAGTATTTCAGGTATCAGGTTGCAGGAACTTCAGTTTAGTCCTATTCTGTACGATCGACACTCCTAGCTTCTCTGTTACACTATTTTTAGGAAGTGTTCTATTGAGTATGATTTGTTACTACATCTGCATGGGTGCAAGACATTTGGAATTAATTCCAATAAAAATAATAACATTCCATAAGCCATTTATAACAAGATTGGTTTGCCCAGAGGAATTTCTTACTTACAGAGATAATTTTCTCCTCAGACTTTTGAAGATAACATAAGAAAAAACAGGACTGTTATCAGTAACTGGATAAAGTACGCACAATGGGAGGAAAGCCTAAAAGAAATACAGAGGTAATTATGATGCATCTGCAGACATCTCTTGTAAGTCTTCCAAGACACATGTTGATGAACACCATCAAGGTCTTGGAGGCACATTTATATAAGCAATTTACTTCTCTTTGCTTTACAGAGCCCGTTCCATTTACGAGCGTGCTTTAGACGTAGACTACAGAAATGTCACACTCTGGCTGAAATATGCAGAAATGGAAATGAAGAACCGCCAGATTAATCATGCCCGAAATATCTGGGATCGAGCCATTACCACTCTCCCCAGGGTGAACCAGTTCTGGTACGTTTGCAGAGGATGAAGCATTGTTTCTGGCCACAAAGACTACAGATAATTTTTACATTTTGGCATCATGCAAAAATGCATTGTTTTCTGTTTCTCCAAGTCTTCAGGCTAGTCTGGGGGAAAAAAAAAACCAAGGAAGGTTTATGTTTTGGAAAGGTTTTGTACTTTTCAGGTGGTAAGGGTTTTGGGAGAGAAGGGTGTTTGTGTGCCTGCATGCTGCCAATCACAATGGTATCTACAGGCATTTCTGGGGTGCAGGTGGGGAATAGGTGAAGAAATCTCAGTAATGCTTTTATTAAGCACTCAAAAAATCCTTGTAATTTATGTGTTTGCTATGTGATTGTAAAAACTTGATCTTGTTTTCTAAGGTATAAGTATACTTACATGGAAGAGATGTTGGGGAATGTTGCTGGATCACGTCAGGTGTTTGAACGTTGGATGGAGTGGCAACCAGAGGAGCAAGCTTGGCATTCCTACATTAACTTTGAGCTGAGATACAAGGAGGTGGACAGGGCGCGTACCATTTATGAGAGATATATCCTTTTTACTGCATTGTGACACCTGATGAAGTTTAGGCCAGCATTCTTCATTTCTTTCTTGTCTGTTCTACCTCCAGCTGTGTCCCTGTGCTCCTTTTTATTGGGGTGTGTGGGGAGTAAGCCACCGTGCTGAGAGCCAGCAGTAGCTATTAAAAGCATGTTTAGTGTATGCCTCCAAATTCAACTAGGTGAATGTACATCCTACCACAGCAGTGTGCATTTAACAGTGCTCATGCTTCCAGGTTTTTTGAAGTTGTCATTTGTTTCAGGTTTCTCCTGCTTAAACTTCTCCCTGACCCTTGCCTGATTTTTATCCCTTCTTAAATTTTAAGTTCTTAGTAAGGCACAAAGCCTTTGCATGCTTAGAGCTGTTTGTGTCATCTTTGCAGTTGCATTTTTTGCATGTTTCCTTGGGAGTTGTTTCGTATAGTCCACAACCCTGTAATCACTGGGAAGAATGCAATCTGAAGTGTCCGATTCAAATAGCACTGTTTCTTTAACATAGCTCTACTTGTTATTGTTCATCCTGATGTTAAGAACTGGATCAAGTATGCTCGCTTTGAAGAGAAGCACAGTTATTTTGCTCACGCAAGGAAAGTATATGAGAGGGCAGTGGAGTTCTTTGGAGAAGAACATATGGATGAACACTTGTATGTGGCTTTCGCAAAATTTGAGGAAAACCAGAAAGAAGTAAGACCATCTTGATAATACATCAGACTAATACGAACCACCCCCACAAGATTTTCTTGAGTGTCAAACTCAAAGCCACTTAATACTCACTGCAATACTTCAGTTTTTCTGCACCTTATGAGGTACTGTTATTGTAGTCTGACTTAAGGATACAGTTTCTTGCTTAGCTTCTATTTGGCTTTTGGTGACATCAAGGAAGTATGTTCTAAGAAAGGTGGGCACCAAATCTGCCAAGCCTGAGAATAGTGTCATCAGATCAGATACATATCCTCGAGATTTGTAGGTTTGAAATGATGTAGGCCTGTGTGATAGAAAACTAGAATTAGCTGTGTTTTTCCCAGACAGTCTCTTTTGAAGTTCCCAGGCCACTAAGGAATTGAACATGTTCTGTGAACCCAAAACCATGAGCTCTTAAAAACATTTTAAATATTGCAAACCTTTAAATGAATAAGATGGTGAGTTTTGGTATTTACAGAATTCCTGCCCCACCCCTCCCCTGCCCCCAGTTTTCTCTTTAGGGAGATCTGTGTCAGTCCTGTCCTAAAACATTTACATTGAGATGTTCTATGATTCTGTGTTGTATTGAATATTGCCAAAAGCTCATGGAGAAGTTGTGAGAGAGGACAGGAGCTACTTTGTAAATATTACTCAAATGGTATTTAATATTTTCAGTTTGAAAGAGTAAGGGTGATCTACAAGTACGCCTTGGATAGAATTCCAAAACAGGAGGCCCAAAATCTCTTCAAGAATTACACCATCTTTGAGAAGAAGTTTGGAGACAGAAGGGGAATTGAAGACATCATTGTCAGCAAGAGGAGATTCCAGTATGAAGAGGAAGTGAAGGTATGCATTACAAATAGCTTCTGAGCTCATCGTACCTCCAGCTACTGCTTAAGGTATATGAGTGTCTCAGGATATCAAGGATGAGTTTTACGTTACCCTTGATAATCCAAGAAAATACCAAGAGAATGCTGCTGTTCTTGGGGGCAGAATTCCATCCACAGGGGAGAGAATGATACTTGCACTCACTGCTTTTTGTTTCTGCATTCTAATGTAGATCGTGGAGCCGAAGTTTTTGATTTAACTCATAGCTCAATACCCTTCACAGTCATTTTGGGGGATAATGCAGTTTAACTTGTAACTTTTTCACTTGTGTTATTCAGTAACTGTTACAGGACACCTCACCTGTGTGTAAATACCTTTGTGAGAGCACACCAATATACTATTCACCAAATACTGCATATTTCATGATTTCCTCTTCCCTTCTCACAGTTCAGTTTGTTTGCCTTCACTTAAAGAACGTTTATAGGTAAAATAAAAATAAATAAATAAATGCACTTTAACCCAAAAGCTCTCGCTTAAGCATACTTGAGACTGGCAGTTTTCATTAATATTCTGATGATCTATTTTGAGGAGAAATTCTGAATAAGACCTGTAAGTAAACGAAGAGGGTCTGTTATTTGTAGTTACTAAAGTTTCTTTGCCTGCTTCTATCTTTCTCGAAGGCAAATCCACATAATTATGATGCATGGTTTGACTACCTGAGGTTAGTTGAAAGTGACGCAGATGCTGAGACTGTCCGAGAAGTGTATGAAAGAGCCATCGCCAATGTTCCCCCAATTCAAGAGAAAAGACACTGGAAAAGATACATCTATCTTTGGATTAACTATGCATTATATGAAGAGCTAGAGGCAAAGGCAAGTAGTAAGAACTCATCTTTTTTTCTTTCCCTTCCAAGTATTTTCCTTATATTAAATAGCTACAGATATTTTAATAAGAAAACATAGTATTTTTTACTATGTCTTACTTGTTTCATGTAACTAGCTACAGGATTTTTCTATTTAAAGTAGGGGGATTTTTTCCCCCCCTTCGTTTTTTCCTTCCATGCGTAGGGGAAAAAAGTTTCAGTTTCACCCCAATTGATCCAGAAGCACACCGATAATAAAAGCAGAAGTTGGTCTTGCGAGCCCATCTGAATTACCTGTTCTAGGCTGTTACCTGAACTGGTGAAATAGTTTTGTATTTAACAGCTATTTGTGAAGTTCTTCTGCAAAGCGGTCAGATTCTTGCTACAGTGGCCTTTTGAGGCTGTGTAAGTATTTCCTCTGTTACCAGTCATGTAACATTAGAGCTGCTCTTTATTTTATAAAATTGTCTTGCAGTATACCTAGTCAGTGTCTGTTAAAGGAAAAAAAGACTTTTCTTCCCCCAAATGGGGACACTCCTGGCTTAATTATCTAAGTCTTGGTGTTGAATATTGTTCTGAAAAGATGACTTACCAATTCTCAGAACTTACCATCTTTGAATTGTGCACGCTAAGCAGATAAGTACATTTATATCTCAAGTATACATGATTCTAAACAACTTGACTTAAAAATACTGTTGGGCAGTTTTGCAATAATTGCACAGTGCAAAATACAGTGTAATCTTAGCAGTGAGCAAAGTATTTCATTTTGCCTGTTCTTACAGGATGCAGAGCGAACCAGACAGGTGTATCAGGCATGTGTCGAGCTCATTCCCCACAAGAAGGTATGGCTCCTCCAGCAGTACGTATTGAGTCTTGGATTAAAATTCTTGAGATAAGATCCTTTAGTTTTCTTTTCCCCCAAAGTTCAGATGTGTAAGCATCTCCAAGCATCTCCTAGCACATTCATGAAGACTCGGGTCAGGACTTTAAATAACCCTTCCAGTTTCTCATAATGTCCATCTTACAAAACTGGTACAGTTTTTTTCTCAAGCTAAGGTGTTAGATAGCTGTAATTTGTATCATCAGTGGGAAATAGCAGGCCACATGCTGATGTCAGATTTCCTCGTACAAATGTGGTGCAAGGGTTTCCCCAAGTATTCTCAAAGTACTAAGTATGCTCTGAGAAGCTGAAATAACACATAGCCAGAGGATAGTCCAGTACTATTAAGCAGCAAGGAAGAGCTCGTACCTGTTCTTTACTTGCATGTTTTCTTCCTCAGATTGAGTACTTTTACAGCTGCTCTCAGCCTAGTTGCTTGTAGCCTCTACAGAATACTTACTACTCTGTTTTATATGGGGTTAGCTCCTTCTGTAGCAACTGTCTTTAGTTGTCTGCGTGGTCCCAGCTAAGGGAGGTGCATTTGATAAACCGTCTTTCAGGTGTGTATTCCCTGTTACAGTCTGTCTTCCCAAAACTGATTTTTTGGTTTTGTGGTTTTTTTTTTCCCCTGTGAGCTTTAACTAAAATATCTGTGTGGTCAAACCCTTAAAACAATTAATTGGCTTTGCCTTGGAATGTCAAGAAATCTTAGTTCATGTACTTACTTTTCTAGTTTGTCATTAATCATGTCATCTGAGTATCAACTGTGTAGATTTAGATTAATCTGTAATTATTAAGAGTTTATTAGCTGTTAATTGATTAAGTGATAGCTGATATTTGATTGGCTAAGGA
The DNA here is from genome assembly GCA_035590275.1 of Ibycter americanus. Lineage (NCBI taxonomy): Eukaryota > Metazoa > Chordata > Aves > Falconiformes > Falconidae > Ibycter > Ibycter americanus. The sequence continues at coordinate 386,392 of JAVJGI010000035.1, read as the reverse complement.
GCCATTTTTGTTGTTTGAGAAGACTTCTGTCCTGGCCATTTTTGCTTTCATCCATGGTGCAATATATTGTCCTGTTCTAGAGAGGTTGTTTCGGGTTATGAACTCTCAGCTTTTCAGCAGGAGAACACAGGTCAAATGCAATTGACTGCAGTAGCATCTTGTATAGACATTGGATGTCTGTATCACGCATACAGAGTGATTATTTTTTTAAGAAACCTATACAGTATTATTTACTAGGGTTACAGCCTAAGCATCGCACTGTTCTTTTTCTTTCAGTTTACATTTGCCAAAATATGGCTGCTGTATGCACAATTTGAAATACGCCAGAAAAATCTTCCACTCGCCAGAAGAGCTTTGGTAAGCTTTTGTTAATTCCATAATTGATTTTACTAACTAATAGTAACAAGGGAACGGTATTAAAAGATCTTAAATTGTCCTTTATAAATTGCTGTTTTAATCCACTTAAATAAAGCATCCAAGAAGTCTGCAGGGACCAGTATTTACTGTCATGTATGATTTAAAAAGAAGCAGAGCTCGATATGATGAATTAGCCATGGGCAGAAATGAATGCAGCTTTCTCATTTCAGCTGACAAAACACACATCTGAATGCAAGTACCCAAATCAGCTTAGTGCACTTGGAAATTTTTAACTGCTGCTGATTTGTTTAAATGATATTTGCACTAACAATAGCGTTTTAAAAAGCATTTTGAATAAATAGGAGTTTTTGATTCAGAGACTAAGACCTGCTGAGTAGAGCGTTTGAGTCCCTACTCCCAGGTTGCTGATAGAAGTAATTGTGGAGACATTGGGCGGGCTCAAGAGCTTCTGCGCAAATTCACTATGCAAATGTCAGCATGTCAGAGAACAATGGAGTACATTTTGGCAGCAAAACCTTTTGAAATGAAGAACTTTCTTTTCTTTCAGTTCACATAGTCTAATAAGCTCAGTGATAGCATTAGAAATTTTGAGAGGAGTCTGGTGTTGGTAACAGTTGAGGTTGGTTGGCTTTACAGAGGAAGCCGATGGGGTTTCCACCAAGATTGTGGCCCAGCAATGATGAGAGCATAAGCACGACTGGCCTATCTGTAGCCAATGCTGGGCCAAGTCTGCCTCCAGTGTGCTAGCAAAGCTTTGTCTCTTGAGCCGAACTCCTGCCTGTGACCAGAAAAAAGTGAAGCAGAGGGGTTAAGTCCACTTTGAGACTTACTGTCTCCTTGCAGGGGAAGACAACCATCTGCCCTGAAGCTTGCTGCTGTTCTAGCTTGGCTTAAGATACCATAGCTTAACGTTGCCATGGTCACCAGTCAGCACCCTAATTCTGGCTGCCTTTTTTGTAAGGCATAAATGTTACAGTAGATTCTGGAAAAAGGATGCTTTGGCCTGTCTAGAAATATAAAGTTTCCTCTGCTTCTTTTAGGCTTCTCTTTTTGTGGTCTTTGTCCCTCTTGTTTAATTTCTGTGACAGATTCTTTAGTAGGACACCTCTTTCTTATTTTGGAAATCAGATTTTGCTGTTGCAGCCATAATACTTTTTTGGACTGGACCCAGATCTGGCAAGCAGTTTCTTTCTTTCTTTTGTAATGAGTTGACTTTGAACCACCTCTCTGGCAAGAAGCTTTGCTGCTGTCCTGAGGTGAGGGTCCCATACTGTCACCATGAAGAAGAGAAAGTCTGGCTTCTGATGCTGAAGCTCTCATCAGCATGGAGACAGCACCTTGCTCTGCCTTATTTTCACTGGCTGCAGGTGGTGTGTGGATTCTTTGTGTTCCCTTGGTCCGAGGAGATGCTGGGAGGGGGAGACAGGGCGTCAGCTGGAGCCTGTGCTGCTTAAGAAAATAGTAATGGGGACGTGGGGAAGAAATGAGCATATTTTGAAATAGAAGAGGCATTTGTAGAGCTGGAGGTGACCAAATTGATATTCCCAAGTGGTGGTTTCCTCCATTTTTAATAAGTACCAAGATAATCAATGTGTAGGAGAGTTGTGCAGGAGAATTGTAGTAAGGGAATTTGATCTCAAATTACTTAACTAACATTAGCTTGAGGGAACAGAGCCTGTAGTGCTTAATAAATACTACTTTTCTACAGAAGTGACTCAAAGAGTAAAGCTCACTACATACCTGTTGCAGATATGCCCATTCTTAACTCTTGCTTTAAAAGATTTCCAAATTAAGAATCAGAAACTGCTCTCTCACAGCTTGACACTGTGGCTTAGGATGGACGGTTTTCTTCAGATACTGAAGCATATCAAAAAGGAATTATCTTTTTAAAACACTATTGTCAGTCTATTCATTACCGTAAGTCAGCAGGCAGCGACCATGGACAATTCTCTGCAATGATGAATAGCAGTGGTGGTCCAGGAGACAGTTTCTCTTGATACAATTTGTTTTATAAGATACTTGGGAACTGTTTACCTGGAAAATGGTACAGACAGGTACTGTGCTTTCTTCAGCAAATTTTGATGCAAGGTGAAGTGTTCATTCGATGAGCCAGGGTGAGTTTAAACTAATACTTTGTGGGGAATCCATGTTATGTACAAGTGTAACAAGTTAGAAGGTTTTCTGCTTTCGGAGTTTTTGTTGATGTTTACAGATGCACACTCATTTTGCAAACATTGGTTGGTTTTCATACTGGCCCTGACCAGAGTCATAAAAAACAGACTCTGCTCGAAACTGAATTTTAGTTCAAGTACTGGAGAGTAAACAGACGTTTAGAAAATAGTGTTGTGTTTGGGTTTTTTTCCCTTGCAAAATCTTTAAGTGGTTTTTGGGGTTTGTTTTTTTTTTTTTTGCTTAACAGGGGACATCCATAGGCAAATGTCCAAAAAACAAACTGTTTAAAGGTTATATTGAATTGGAGTTACAATTGCGAGAATTTGATCGTTGCCGAAAGCTGTATGAAAAATTCCTGGAGTTTGCACCGGAAAACTGCACATCGTGGATTAAATTTGCTGAACTAGAGACCATTCTTGGTGATATTGATAGAGCCCGTGCAATATATGAGTTGGCTATTGGTCAGCCCCGGCTAGACATGCCAGAGGTAAGGGGGTAGATGAACTTTACAGTTGGCACAATTCTAAGGTATTTATTACACGGTGTGGATAATTAAAATGTAAATAATCTACCAGCTTGAGCAGAACTGCTTACTGTGGTGGCTTAGCCTGTCTCTCATTAATTTAGCATCTGTTTCTTAGCAGAGTATGCAGGACTATAAAACTCATGATAAAACATGGAGGGGGAAACATGCTTACAGGAGTAAGCTAAATGGATTATGTGCACAAGATTTGATATTACTTAGGCGTAATCCTAATCCTTGTTCGGCCAATAAATACTCAGATCTCAAACTTTTTCAGAAAAATTTCATGTTAATCCATGCTCCACTTTCCCTGCCCCCCCCCCTTCCCTTATCTCAGTGTGCTGCAAACATCATGAGAGACTTCTCTTTTGCAGGTTCTTTGGAAATCCTACATTGACTTTGAAATTGAGCAAGAGGAGTATGAGAAAACAAGAAATCTTTACCGCAGATTACTTCAGCGGACACAGCATGTGAAGGTATGTGTGGCTACCCAGAACACAGAATTGGTCTTGAATCTGGTCCATGGTGGATGGAAACCCTTGACTGCTTTGATTGTGTGGCTTTTTCAACTCAACAGTGAACTTAAGTTCAGTCCCATGTCTGTGCCATGAAACGGGGAAAGAAATTTCTAAATTGCCCATAACAACAGGCATATCTTACATGAATGAAGGCTCTCCTAAGCAGCCCTCTTCCTGCTGAGTAGCTTTGGAATTCTAGTTGCAGAAGCATTGCAAGGAAGAAATAGTTGTGATTTTTCCAGTGTAGTTTGATGCAGTTGTAGGCGGATTTGTCATGACCCAAAACAACCGCGAGAAATTTTGTCAGCATGGCTTACAAGAATATTCCGTCTGGCCAAAATGAGGCAAATCTCACACATGTGAAACGGACATGAATTTTCTAGGTATCTGCTTATGAAAACGTACTGTAGACTTGCATTGCCATTTGCCTTTTTGGCTGCTTTGGGTTTTTTTTAAACTGTAGCTTAGCTATCAGACTTCAGAATGGAGGTTTCAGCTTGGTTTTGATTTGTTTTTACCGCAGGTATGGATCAGCTTTGCACAGTTTGAGCTATCGGCAGGAAGGGAGGAGAGCTTGTCAAGATGCCGACAGATTTATGAAGAGGCTAATAAGGCAATGCGAAACTGTGAGGAGAAAGAGGAGAGAGTCATGCTTCTGGAATCCTGGAGAAACTTCGAAGAGGAGTTTGGAACAGATACCACTAAAGAGAGGATAGATAAACTTATGCCTGAAAAAATAAAGAAGAGGAGAAAACTGCAGGCTGAAGATGGGGTAAGAGGAAAAATTATACAAGGAATCACTTTGAATCTTTGGTGGCTTTGTGCTGAGGTCTCGTACACAAAACAAAAGTGGCTATGATGGGTGCTATAGCTGCATACTGATTTTACTCCAGTAACTGAAAAAAAGTATTGGCCTGCAATATGTGCTGTTGAGCTCCTTACTCTGCAGCAGGCCAGGTGGGCAGCTGATTCAGAGTGAAATACTCATACCAAATGCTCAAGCTGCCTTTACTTTAAACTCCTACCATAGACAAATCAGAAGAGCTGTAGGTAGTACTGTGCAGATAGTGTTTGTTTCTTAACTTCGTTTGGGGAAACTATAGCCAGGCTGTTCATCAAGTCTGCCTGACCACTACGCACAACAGAAGTAGTTTTGTCTTACACTCATTCAGCTCACTGGTTTCAGCTGCTATGGATGGTCTAACAAACACTGATTTTAATTTTATCTCACTGTTACACTTATCAGAAGGGCCTTCTAATAGCTAACATTAACATGCAAATTAAACTTGCTTTGTCATGGTTTTTTTTTTTCCCCTAGTCTGACGCTGGCTGGGAGGAATACTATGATTATATTTTCCCAGAAGATACTGCCAATCAGCCTAATCTCAAACTGCTTGCTATGGCTAAACTCTGGAAGAAACAGCAACAAGAGAGCGAAGCTGCGGAGATGGATCCAGACAAAGACATTGATGAAAGTCAGTCTTAGTACGTTGCCTTTCCCTGCTCCTTTTCTTGGGTATTGTACAGTATTTTCACTGGTGATCAATAAATGTATTTGAAGAGTTTTACTATTACTGACTTGAGACTTTGGGGGGTGGGGTGGGGGGAACACCATCTTGGAGTTGATTCCCTATGATAGTCTGTTGATTTCCAGTAATTGAAAGGAAAGGTCATGGGGCAAGTGCAGGAGTCTGGAGCTATTACCAATGATCTGAGAACTCGAAGAACTGGATGTCAGCTTTGTTTTTAGTACAAGGCCCATTGTTCTAAAGCTCCTACAAAATATCACTGTACTACTTACAGATATGAACGTGTCAAGACAGCAAATCTACTTTCTTTCACGAGAGAGATGTCTAACCATTCCTGATTGATCCCCCCCAGTAATTCTGTAAAATAGGTATTGAATATGAGGGTAGCTGAAAACAATAAATCCTCTTGACTGCAACCTGTTCAACTTCCTATCCAAGTAAGCTTTCATCCCAGAAGACTGTTTAGGAGGGACAATAATAGGAGTTAAATATACTGGAACTGGCCCCTTGAAGACAAATCTGTAGAAATTAGTACCACCCAGTCTGTCTTTTAACATTTGGATGTCTTAGCAGCATATTTTGTAATCTATTGAGCAGTAAAGTAGAAGCATTGTAAGCAGACTTCTCAATGTTTTTTATATTTCATAGGAAAAAAACCTGAGCCTAAGCTTTCGCATCCATGAATTCTTGCAGGGGGAAGGAGCCTTTCTGCCTTTCTTCCCGGTCTGGGGGAAGTCGGGCAGCTTGCCCTTGCAGTGGGGAGGGCAGGGATCGCTACCCAGTGGCTGGGGACCTCACTCACCACAAAGAATGCTGATTTTACTACAAAAAAAAAAAAAAAAAAAAAGGCAACTGTGCCACAATAACCACCAGAGCTATGCGTCAGGCCTTGAACAAAGCTGCTGTTGAGGAGAGATGGGGCAGTTACCACTGTCCAGCTGTGGTCAGAGCGGCTGGGCAGCCCTGGGGCTGTCCCTCACACTGGCCAGGCCTGCCACAGCTGGAACGCTTCTTCCCTGTGTGCCCCATGCTCAGAGACCAGATCCTCGGTCCTTCACCCTCTCCCATCACCCTTGTCATCCTCCCTGGGTTGATGCTTTTGAGCTTCTCCCTTCTGCCTGGTGTGGGGAAGGGCAACCGTGCAGGGAGCATGCTGGAGCGCTGCCAGAGAGACCCGGAAAGGTCAGGCAGGACTTGGTGGCCTTGGGGGTGGTCGGGGGCCAGGTGGTTTCCCCCTTGATCCTGCCCATGAGGGAAGGGGCTTGAGGAGGGGTGGAGGGGCCTGCAGGTCAGAGCCTGTTTGCAGCTGGTGCCAGTGAGGGTGATTGGGCTTGGGCTGCCAGAGCCCGCTGGGTGGCTGTGATGGCATCCACCTGGGAAGGGGGCAGGGGATGCTGAGCTGGGGGCGAGAGAGCAGGAGGCGATGGCCAAAGGTGCAGGTGTGCTGCGTGGGCAGGGCAGGGCATGGGGGGATGTGGTTGGGGACCTCAAATTCAGGGCAGGAGGAAGCCTATGCTGAGAGTACACCTGTGAGCAGGGGAGTGCCCAGAGAGCGTTCTGGGTGAAATAACTCGCTCTTTTCTTGGGAAACCCATGGGAGTAGGTGCCCATCTGGAGTGCCCTGGAGCCGCCCGGTTTGCGCAGTGCGCTGCTCAGCCCGGTCCGTTCTTCCTACCCTGCTTTGTCCCACCTTTGCTCATCTTGTTAACTCAGTGGGCTGACCGGCAAGAAAGAACTGCTGTACTGGTGGGGACTGTCCCCGATCACTTGCCAGCCATCGTGCTTCCCAGTTAATAAAACAGGCGTTTGGATTTTTCAAGCTAGCTATGTAAGATTATACCTTCTATTTTAAAGCTTAACTGTTGTGTGGGCTGTTTTTTCACAGCAGTAGTACAACCGGTGGCTGTGGCATGGCTGTACACTTGCGCTCTTTCTCCTGAAACCCCGCATGGTAACACGGTGCCGTTTTATCATTGCACCTGAGAGGAGCATACGGACAGGATAAAAATCTAGCTTGTTTAATTTTATGGTGGCTCCTGTGCTTTCTGGGCTTTAATATTGCTAGCGTCTTGGTGGTTCAGGGAGGGGTTTTTGTGGTGCCTTTTTTTTTTTTTTTTTTTTTTTTTTATTGTAATGGGAGTCCACAGTAACAGTCCCAGTGAATCCCAGCAAGGGTGCACTGAGCTCCCTGCCCATACCTTGGCCTTTGTCTACCCAGAGGCCAGAGAATATGGGGTTCTTGCGTGTCCTGGAGCTTTTGCACCTCTCAGAGCATCCTGCAAAGCACATTTGCAGTCTAATGGGAACAGCTGAGGAGGCATCTCTTCTGCAGCAATTTTTCCTTAAAATTGTGAATTGCTGCATGCCAGAAGAAAAATGAAGGCACGTACGTTAAAAGAGAGACCAGGAGAGGGAGGGTCTGCAGGGCAGTGACAGACAAAAACCAAATACAGCAGTGCAGAAGTGACAGCAGATTTAGCTTGAGCTGTCTTTGCTGAAAGTTGAGGTGATGTTTGCTTTGAACTTAAAGACAAAAGCAGAAGTTGAAAGGACATCCAATAAAAATAGGAGTGAGCTGATCCTCACGCCAGTGTAACCGATAAAGCATTGGGTATTTCAAATCATTTGGACTTGTATGAAATTTCCCTTTTCCCCTCAGTGTCTGAAAAAATCCTGGAAGAACAGGTCAAGTAAAAGTTTCCTTCTGCTGGGGAAGGCACCAGGGAAAAGTGGTAGAGAAGTGTTTGGGGATGAGTCTCCTGGGACTGTTTGTAGCACAGGGGTCTTAACTTGTCTTTCTGGGGATTCCTGTCTCCCGGATTTCCAAGGTTGAAGACACTGTTTCCATGAAGCACGGGACCAGGGTCTGCTGGCACCCGCTGCACAGCACAAGTCCCTGTTTACGATCCTTGGCTCCATGTCCTTAGTACAGAAGTTGCCAAAATAGCAGAGCCCTGTCCCCAGCACCCGTCCCTGTGCTCACCCTGGAACGGCAAACCCTTCAACATCTCCATCTTCTCGCCCTGGCTTTTCCAGGGCTATTCTACATGTAGCTGCTCTGAATTTGGATCTCTGAGATCTGGTTTTGCCTGTTTAAACCCTGAAATGCCTGCAACAAGTGATCTGGGCTGACATGCTGAATGCTGCATCTCTAGTAGTAAAACTGTTCCACCCTTTGGAGCTCTAATGAAATGTACAGGTTTAATTGATTTCTCAGGTCATGGCCATGTTTCCACCTCATTTCTCTCACTCCCGCCCCTGTTATAAGCTTAGCTTGGAAAAGGCAAACAAGTGGCTTTTATTCCATAACAAGCTAAGCAAAAGTTATCCACTAATGTGACTTTTGTACGGCTAAATGCTGCCGTGGTAAAGCAGTCACTTCTGCCTCCCTCTGACGCCGTGTGCGCACACAGGGGTGACCGGGTGTGCATCCAGCTCCTCATAAGTTTTATTAGAAATTGCTTTAAGGTGTTCTCTACGTGTAAACTCTGTGTTTGCACAAATGGCTTGGTTACTGCAGGTTTTGACATCTCTCGAGGTTTGATTACATCCAAGGTGGTGGAAGAATGTGAAATGTGCGGGCTGCTCTGCCAAGCTCACTGTATCGCAAACATCCAGCTGCAGCGGGCTGCCCGCCCCGCTGGCGTTTGCCTTCTTAGGCTCTTTCCCATTAAGTCTCCTGAAGCTCCGGGCAAGTTGCCGTGGGGTTCATCCACATGGGTTTAGTGTGGCACTGGCCCTGCAATGGGAATGTCCTGAGCTGGGACGTGCCCGGGCACCGTGTCCGGGTCTCCTGCCGCCCGGCCGGTGCCCCTGGTCTGCCCCTGGCAGTCACACACAGGAATGAGAGGTGGGAGGCCCAGAGCCCCTGGGAAGGGGAAGGCGCTCGCTTCTGGAATGGTAGATGGACACAGATTTCTGTCCTGTTTTACCTTGGAAAATGTGAGGCGCCTGTAAAGCACCCTTGCAGGCCCTGAAGTGGATCTCAGTTTAGCCAGTAGGAAATGGCATCCGGCGGGAGCCCCCTTAAGGGAAACCAGCTGAGAAACATTCCACCCACGGGGAGAGCGCCATGGGGAAAGGAGCTCTCTCCACGCGTACGCCCTCAGCATGGCGAGGCCGGGCCCTGAGCGAGCAGCACTGCGGGCACCGATAGCCGCCGTTGCCCGCTGTCGCAGCGAGCGACCCAGCGAGGTGCCTGTGCCTCCCGCGCTCTCCCGGCGGCACTGGGCTGCGGACCGAGTGCGTCAGCAGCAGTGCCAAAGCGACTCCTTCCCCTTGTAAGCAATTCGCTGTTTGGGGGAGGCTGGGGGGGCAAGGGAGGGTGCCAGGACATGGCACCTCGCAGCACGTGGCTGCAGTGTCCCTGCGCCTCCCACACCCCTGTATACGATGTGGGTTGCTTGCGTGGCCTGGCTCCCCTGCCTAACTTTCTGGGCTTTTAACAGAGGACAGAAGCTGTTCCCAACCCAAACTGGGGGGTTTTCCACTGCCCCTGGCTGTGAGCCACAATCCTGGCTACCAAGGAGGCAGCTGGGCTCTTCCTTTGATGCAGAAGCAGGTGGCTGTCTGCAGGTCCGTGAGGATGGTGCTCATCAGCTAGTGACGCTGTGCTCTTAATGAAGATGGTGGCAGCCACAGTGGTCCTGAAATGTGTTGTGGGAGTGGGTATGAGGCTTTCAAAGGCTGGGTGGTTCTGAGTGGAAATTCTGTTTCCAGCCGGAGATAACTGGTGGTTTTGGAGACTGCAGACTTCCCGCGCTGCTCCAGCTTGTCCTGCAAAGGAAAAACAAAAAATGCAGCACTCCCGTATTTAAAAGCAACTCTTTTGTTTTGTCACTGCACATATGTATAAGACATTCTGATATATTTAAATGGAATTTGTCTGCTAACTATGAGGAGAAATGCAAAACTTCACATGCTTGTTGAGCAGTCAAGATTTGCTGATGAAGTATATTGATGATGCAGTGGTTGGTTTTGTTCAGGATCCTTTGTTTGAATCTGTCCAGCTGATACACTATTATGTGTCTTAATTCCAGCCTTATAAACTGAAGTCCTTGAAGTTCTGTTTTCATCTTGATAAGCCATAGCCCTGGTGATAGCAATTTGCAGTTGGCAAGGGTTATTACTTTTTGTAACATGGGAACAGCCACACGCAAGCGAAGCAGCTGGCCGTACCTGTTTAATCGAGCATGTGTTCAGTTAACTTAAGGAGAAAGAACCAACATTTCGGCTGCACCAAATTAAAGATAGTTTAGGTGAGACTGACACCATCTTTGCAGTTTCCTAAACTCCTGTGGATGTTGACTCCAGCAGTGGAAAAACTGACTCGCATGTGCGATTTAAATGTTTTGTGAAGTTCTGTTATTTTTTTCTCCCCAACAATTAAGAGCAGGTAGTTGATTTGGGGCAGAATATTAAAAACTACAAATTTTTGAGTTAAATTTGTACCAAAAAAAGCAGCGTAGCTGACCTGTGCTGTGGTGGCTGGCAAGGGAGTGAGCCTGGGATCTCAGTCAGGGCAGTAACTGGGAAGATCCTTGTGGGAGCAGGTGCCCCCAGGCACGGGGTACCTCTTCTGGAGGGACACAGCAAGCTTGGAGCTGGCCAATGCTCAGCTGGTGTGCTGAGGTGAGGCATTTCTTGTCAATTAGTGGTGCTGCTCTTTCTTATGGATTGTAAATCTCCATTTGTGGGTTGTTTTTTTTACATTTCTTCTTAGCAGCGTAAGAGTCTGCTTTGCCAGCAGGTGCTGCTCATAGCAGTGTCTGTGCTGACTGCCATGGGTGCTGCTGTGCTTTTACCCCTGTCCTGGACTTCTTGACTTCTGTAGGTTTTTTGAGATGCAGTGAGCAAAAGCAAACACTATTCCAGGTTTTACCTAGGCTTGGCACTGGCTCTTTCAGTTCTTCCCCTGCCTCCGCCCCTTTCCCTACCAGAGGGGATCCTCTGATCCCAGCAGACTGCTCGGTGCTTTGCTGTGATCTGAAGGACAAGGCTGAAAGGAAATGTTAACGTGCGTGTCAGGAAGAGGTGTTGAATTAAATTAGAGTGCACATCAAGAATCTGAGGACTCGGTTCTGACAGGGGCCATAACGTCACCTGCCTTCTCCCTGATGGAGAACTCTGCTGTCAGCAGAGTTGTTTTATGCTCTTCTGGAGCATCCCTGCCTCCTGCAACGCTCCTGAGCACTGGCCCCAGCACAGAGATGCTTCCCCTACATAGAGATGCTTCCCCTGCACACATAAAACTGTCCGCTTTGCACACCAAGATGCAGCCACTGCTGTCTCCACAGGGCTCCTGAGGGTGCTCAGGTCTGACTGAAAGAGGACATGCTTTGGCAGATGCCCCCAGGTCCGGCTTCACAGTGCCTCGGACGCCCCTTTCTTCTGTCCTGTGTTTGCCCAGTGAAGTTTTAAAAGGTCACTGATGCTGCAGCCCAAGAGAGGGGTTTGATTTCTTTTCCTTTGTCTCCCTGAGGGACAGAATTCAAGGAAACCTGTTAATTTTACCTACCTGGCTTTGGGGCACGCTTCTGTCAATACCCAATGCAGTGGTTTTCATGTCGCTGTTGGGCAATGCTTTCCCATGTGCGTCAAAACCCATTTAAAAATTTATTCTTTTGCAAACCTGCTAGGGTGCAATTTGGTGATACTGAATCCTTAAGAAGAGGACTGTCAGCTAAAAAATAGCTAAACAGTGCCTCGAAGAGCTACCCCAAGGCCAGTTACAATTTTATTAAGCAGTACTTCATAACAGTGGTCTGGATATCAAGTAGGCTTAAACCCCCACTAGATTGCCAGAACACAGAATCGTTGAGGTTGGAAAAGACCTTTAAGACTGTGGAGTCCAACCAGTAACCCAGCACTGCCAAGCCCACCACTGAACCATGTCCCTAAGTGCCAGATGCGTAAGTGATGTTTATGGGGATACCACACACCCAATTTCTGGAAAGCAGTCAGTTTGGAAGAGGGAAGCTTTTCACTTGAATTCTGGAATTTTATCATAAAATTGGCTGTTATCTTTCCTATGCCATATTAAGCACAGCTAAAGCCCACGTCAGAAAATGTTCTACAGGTTACTTTGTAGGAACGAGTTCATAGAAGTCCATGTTCTTTAAAAAATAATTTCAAACATTGCATTTTTTAAACTAATGCAAATGCGTTTTTGTCTGCTGTGCAGACAATCAAGGACCCAAACTGGCCAGCTACCCTGCTGCTGAAGCAAAATTTTGGACAGAATCCTTCTCTGGGTAGGATTTATTCCTTGGTCCTGCCATTAATTTGAAGAAAAATGAAAACAACAACAAAAACCAAACAAAAACCCCCAAACTCTCTGAGCTGCTGCAGTGGGTAGATTTTGTCCCAGTCTGCAGCCTGTGCTTGGAGTCTCTGATGTCTAATAAGGAATAACCTCCTCTGGTACCTTTCCTTTGGAGGAGGCTATCTCTCTTCTCCTTGTTGTCCTGGGAAGCAGGTATCCAAGCATCCCTGGAAGTGCTCTCTTCAGTTGGATGTGGCCAGTGGAAAACTGGTAGACGGGTACAGAAGCACATCAGCTGTATAAGCTCTGCTTCCTGAGCAGCGTGGGCTAAAAACATATGACTTTCTCCCAAAGGGAAAGGCAGCGCTTATGAAAGCAGGAGTGTGTGTTGAACTCCGATATGGAAAATAAGTGCAGGAGTAAGGAGAGTCCTGTAAGATCGATGGCTTTTTAAGCAGAGGTGGACTAGTGCAGTATCTCCGTATGGACAGGCAGGCTCTTCTCTGAATGACCAGTGACGTGCTGTTGTAGTGCAGTCCTGGCAGCAGGAGGAGCGGGGACAGGCAGAGATCAAGTTGTTTCTGGTATTTTTAGCACCATCTTAATTTGGCTCTGTAATCACCCTTCCAGTCTGCTCGTGCAGGGTGCTGTGCAAACTGGTGCTTGCAACACCTTGTCCTTGCAGCACTTGGCTGGTGGCACCAGGACCCACAAATGGTCCACGCTTGGCCTCTCCTCTTCCTCCTCCTCTGCCAAGGAAGGGACCTGCTGGGCAGGACCACAGGAGGCCAGCGGGGCTCTGCATGGGATCTGCCCTTCGAGAAGCTGAGGCAGCCGATCCTGTGCTGGTGCCTGCTGCTCTGGCTGTTCCCCTGCCAGGCGTGCAGCCCGGTCTGGCCAGCTTTTATTCAGGGTGCTGAGTCGATTAGCTTGCTTCCCAAAACAGTGGATTATTTTCCTGCTTCTGTCAAAGTCACCACAGAAGCGAACCCTTGCTTGCCGGACAAGGTGTGGAGCAGGCAGTGGTTTAAGCAGTCTGAGCGAAGCGGTAGGCTGGGTAACGCTGGAGCAGCCTGCAGAGATTCAGGAACGTGGGGTCTGATGCTTGCGGAGTTCCCAATGCTCTTGGCGGGTGCATCGCCCCCAGGCACTGGCCTGCGGTTGGTTTAGTGCTTTGCTCTAATGAAAAATGACCCATATTTAGAATATGAAGAGCTCTTTCTCTCCTTGCAAAGTGCATTTTCAGAATAGGTATGGAAGCTTGGGCATGTCACATAAAATACTTACAACTGTGTATTATACTACATATAATTAACACTAAATATACTATATCATTTATATACTTAAAATAACATGTCTGGAGTAGTGGTGACGTATATTTTTGGCAAATTAACTTCAGATCTGGAGAAGTATTGCATTATTTCCAGATGCTTTGATGTGCCAGCTCTCAGGCATTCCCCTACCTAAAGGACACTGTAGCACGTGAGCTCCTTCTAGGTACTTAAAAAAAAAAAAAAAAGAAATTTTTTTCTTCGTTCTCTCTCACTTTATAGGAAGGATAATTTGATTATTTTTATTAGGATTGTTTTTCTTTGTTGCATTCATTTGTTTTATGGGTGCAGTGTGGTTTTCTGTTTGGGAGCCATTTGCTTGAGGTCACTTCAGGCAAATAAGTGGGGTTTGCAGTTAGGACGGAGAGCTGGCAGCTCCTCGGGTGGCAGCCCCGCTTGGCGGGGGATGCATCCAGCAGCAGGGCCCTGTCTCCTCTAGCAGGGTCCCTGGCACCCTGTGCCCCTGCCCTCGATCCAGTGCCGGGGTCTGGTGGGAGGCAAAGGCTGCACAGGGGGCCGGTTCCGGACATTTACAGGCAGCCTCGTGTTAGCACAACGACCACGACCTGAATTTCACCAGCTGGCACAGCAAGGGCAGAAGGCAGAGAAGCAATGTGGCATATCTGCAGGATTTTGGCTGGTCCAATAGGCTGTTATCATTTACACCTTCAGGATTTTTTTTTCAGAGGAGTATTTCTAGAGTAACTATAATGAGCTGCAGGTCACAGCAAAGGGAATAACTGAGATCTGCCTCAAAAACATCAGGTTAGCATGTAGGAATGGAAAGGTATTGGTTTTTAATCGAAGTTGGCTTAAAATCTGATACCTGTATTTGGCTCTGAGGACTCAAATGTGATACCAGGATCTTCTTTTTTTTTTTTTTTTTAAAGAAAAGACTTGCTATGTGTGGTCTGCATACCTGGCACAGGAGATTTATTCAAGGGAGCTAGAGGTTGCCCAGCTCAGCTGGCGGCTAATTGTTATTTTAGAAGTCCTGATGCCTTGTGGTTATGACTCCAACCACTTCGTAACCAGCATCCGCACCCCATATAACACTGGGGAACTGCAGGAGATGCGAGTCACCTCCAGCAGTGTACCCCGAGCTGTTCTGATGCCAGCTTGAGTGAGATCTCAAGCTGCAGCAGGAGTCGAGGTGTGGGATGGGATGACCTACATAGGACCACTGTTTCCATGGCAATGCCGGACCACGCGAGATGCCCTGTTTTGGGTGGTACAGGGATGATGGTGCCGGTGGTCACACAGGACTAGCTATACCTACCGTAAATGTAACATGACAAATGAAGCATCCTGTGCCACGCCACATTTGACTTAACCCTGCAGTTAGGGTTATTAGGGGAGGGAAGGGGCAATGTCTCTAGCAGCCCCTGCCCATGGCTTGGCAGACAGACCCCCAGCCATGCCGTCTCCGAAGCGGTGTTTCTGCCCTTGGCTGTGAGGCTGAGGTATTCTTCTGCCGCCTTTCACACCAGTGCCAAGCGCTTTGTGCTCCACTGTTTGCCCCTCGGTAGCTTCTGTTGTCTCTGGGGCTGGTGTTCTGGAATAGGTGCTGAAATATTTGTGACCATTTGTTTTATGTCCGTTTACTTCGTTTCTGCAGAACTGCAGGATGGAACGTTTGAGTTATGAAAGCCTGTGCCTGCCTGGCTCATGTCTGGCCTGCCTGGTTTTATCACCAGAGTGTAGGGAAAAGAAACGTTCCTGATGGGAAGGTTTCTGGCAGCGGAGAGGGGGAACACCCGACCGGGTAAATAATCTTCCGCTGCCCCAGGGTCAGACAGGAGCACCCACCGTGCTGCCTGCGAGGTCGAGGGGTGTGGAGCAGGGGTGACCCTGCCGGGGTGGGCGGGGGGTGGGACATCCCCGTGGGGGGAGCAGACTTTGCCCCTTGCCCCTCTGCACGAGCCGTGCAGTCCCCCCTCCTTACGGCGTGGCTGTGCAAGGAAATGGGGCTCTGCCGTGGTCTGTCCCCTCTCTTGCAGCTGCTCCAAGGTCTTCAGCCAGGTGGGGTGGGTTGGGGGCTTCTGGGATACAAAATGCCTTCAAATCTTGCCGAAATCAGGTTCTTGGCTAGAAGAGGGAATACTGAGCAGTGGGCTCGTGTAGCGGAAAGATGACCAGCTGACCTTTAGTCTGGCAGAGGAGGATCCACCAAGAGGGCAACAGAAGGACTTTGGGAATGGGGATGGATTTATTCTGGAACAGCCATTTGAAAACAATCTTGTTCATGGAACTGCTTGTTTAAGAGAGGGTTGACTCCATCATTAAGTCAGGGATAAATATGTTTTACAGTCTGGAGCTTGTTGTGTGGCACAACTTAAACTTTCTGTCGCTGCCTTGAAAGGCCCACCAACCTAGCAACAGTTGCTGTTGTATCAGGATCTGACAATTACTGAAGTTCACAGGCTGCAGGCTGCTTTCTGTCTTTTAGAGGACCTGTTTTTTTATTTCCTGATTCTTAATTCTGCATGTTATCTTTCCTGAAGTTGCTTTTCTACCTGCTTTTACAAAAATACCCCTCTCCATGAGTGATTTATAATATTTGTGCTTTCATTCCACTTCTGTAGATATGATCAGTCAATAAAACACGGCTCTTGAAAGAAGATAAACATTAGCCTGTGCTTGTAAGTTGCATTTTATTAATGGATAGTTTATCTGCTGCTACAAGAGCTCAAGATCAAGATAAAGTGGAGGACCACATACTGAAAATGCCCATCCTTGGTCCTAGCTGAGCGTTGTACGAGGGGGCAGACGAGGGGCTGCCAGCCACAAGGGTCTTGTAGCTGCAGAGCAGTGTTTTGGTGAAGAGGAGGCAATTTAACGTGCTTCTCCCTGGATGCGGCAGGTGGGCTTTTCCAAGACTTGCTGTCGGCCTCGTGAGGGTCCCCGCAAGCTGTGGAGCGTGGTGGCCATGGTGGGCAGCCCCCCCAGCACTGCCGGGGCGTGCGGGCTGCCCTGGTGTGACCCCGGCGCGGGTGGGCTTGGCGTGATGCCTGGGCAGGGCTGTGCTCGGGCATCGGGCTGCTGCTCCCCCTCCGCTACACGGCTGGGAAAGCTGCCTGGGGACACTTTTGTTGCAATTGCTCTGTTCAGGGGAAGGTGACTTTAGTAGGGCAGCCTAAAAGCGATTTTGCTGAAAATTCTGACCTTGCAGGTAGGCTAGAGACCTGCCTGGGGTGCAAAGCTTGCCACAGCTGCGCAGGGCTTGCTGCTCCCTCAGTGCTGAGGGATGCCCACATGCCATGCCTACAAACCCTGCTTTCTTCAGTGCTTCCATATGTCCGCATCCCATCAGACGACTGGGATTTGTAACTGTAGCCATGAGTAACACTATCACGAACTTCATTCCCCAGTGGAATTATCAGTAAAAGTTTGAAAGAACAGAACTTACCAGAATTGCCTTTGAACCCCCCCAAAGTTTATTGGTAAAGTTTAAGAACAAAAACAACCAACCAAAAAACAAAACAGAAAAAACCACCCCAATCCCCCCCAAATATAATAATAAAAAAAAAAAACACAAAAAACCAAAACACCCAAAGCCATTGATGCTTATCAGCAGGCATACTAACCTTGCTAACGGGGAGCATATGACTAAAACATCTGAAGTTAGAACACATTGGAATTGAGACTATATAAACTAACAAGCTGTAAACAGCGTGTGGCTGTTTTTTCTGTTGCCTTAAATAGAAAAAGTATTTTGGTTTGGAGCTGGTTTGCCTTTACCATCAAATTCTGTTCTGTATCCTTCAGTGCTGTCTTACCCCCCCGGTAGCCCGGCATCCATCAGACGTGCTCCCCTTCTTCCTCTCTGTACCCTCGTAGCATTAGCACAGGGGATCCTCAGCCTGAATGGTGTGCGGTCAGCACCCACGGTAGCCCCGTCCTCAAGATGAGGATGGTCTGCGGGTTTGAGCACTCCCGTCCTTGCCTGGACGAACAGAGCTGGTGCCCAGTTTGCCCAGGGAAGAGTACCTGGGGAAAGCTGGGTGGCAGAGGGACAGAGCACTCTGCTCTCCCCTCTCAGGTCTGCATTGACCCTCAGAGGGGTCACAGACTGCTGGTTTTGGGTGCCACATCGATTCGATGGGATGGTGTTGCCAAGGCTGAGGTCTGGCTGTGGTGCTTGTGGCAGGAATGGCCCTCTGCTCTCACCACGCCAGCTCCCAGTGGGATGGGTAAGGATGTGCTCCCTCCAAGCCACCTAGCAAACCCCCTTCCCACATCTTCCACACAGGTTCTCTGGGCTCTTTGCATGGCTCTGCTGCAGGTGTGGGTGGCCATGTCCTTTGAACAACAGCTCTTGTTGTGGCCCATGTGAGGGCATCAGCGGGGGGATGATGGCTGTGTCTGTCTCCTGCTGCCTGGGAGTTTGGAAAGGAGCCCCGTGGTATCTGGGTCTCGGGCACATCTGGCGAGACTTCTGTCTCGTCTGGTGGGAGTCAGTGGCATACAGGTGAGTAAATCATGAGAGCACAGCAAGGATTCAGCTTGAAACGCAAAGCACAGGGAGCTTTTATCCCTGCCCTCCTCGTGTGGGTGAGAACGTCCCACAGACCAGCAGGGCCACCAGCTCGTGTCCGGGGACAACTTGCGGGTGGCTGCAGTGTGGGCAAAAGGCTGGGGAAGATGCGGGTTTTCAGCCTCTCCCTTGCTTGAATTTCCTGTTTATTGTGTTTTAGTGTCTCTTCCTCCCCTCCCTAAACCTCATCCTTCATCAGCAAGGATGGGGCTTCGTGTGCAGGCTGAGCTCAGAGCCCTGCCCTCTCTCCTAAGGGGAGGTTACACCGCGTGTCTCCTGACGGGCGCCGTGCCTGGGGTCCTATGGCCCCGGTGGAGCAGCTGTTCGAGCGTGTTTCAGACTGACCGTGTACCAGAACAGCAAAAGCAAAGGCTTACTTGCCTGCCCTCTGAAATGCACCATCCACATAATTCTTTTACGCCATTGAACGTGACATTGAAATGTCATGGTTTATTGCGGCTGTTCTGCGTGGTTGTAATTGGCAATCTGGTCTTTATAAATCCACAGCGATGGTGTCATTAGTGCAATGCCTAAATAATCCAAATGCAATTTTGTATGTTCATTGTGCTACAGAGTTGCAAATACGCTGCTTTCAAAATTAATCCAGAAAATAAATGTCCTCATACAATCAATATTACAGGGAAACTGTATGCCGGTGACTTGTAAAACCTTAGTAAAACAGCAGTAGCTACTACGGTTTAATTTGTTGTTGTGAACTGGATTGGTCTTATTTAATAGTAAGTAGATGATTTGAAAGTATGAAGCAAAGCAATATTTTCACATCACCAGTGCCTGCTGATTGCTGGGCCTCTTCTGAAGAAAAGACTTGTAAACGTATTAGAGATTTTTTGGACATGCAAATGAAATAACAGGAAAAGGAGCAGCCAGCATTTTATTGAGCTGCCAAAGCACCGCTTCCTGAAGTCTGTTGCACAAGGTTTTGCTTGAAAGGCAAAATAAAGCTGTAGATTAGAAACTGCATGAGAAATAAGAAAATATAAAGGCATAAAATGGCAAAGGGTTGGTATAAAGATGCCCTGACTCCCTTCCCAGTTGATAATAGTGATTACATTTCTCTAGGGAAATAACAGGAGCTTAGCAGTAAGTCTGCAGGATTCACACTGACAGTAATTTTTTTTTCATAGAAACAAAACAAAACAAAAAAATCAGAGCCCTTTCATGGGAATGTGGGCAAATTGGCTGAACGTGTAACGTCTGCATGGACAAATTCAGCATGATACGGGTCAGAGTAGTCTCTCAGAGAGTGGGTAGATCAGCTATGTCTTTTCGCTCTTGGTTATGATGCATAAAACAAAAGGATTTTTATTAATGCTCTACAGCAGTTCTGCAGTTTCCAGCCTTAATCTGTGAAGTGGGTTTTTGAAGTTAGGTGTATCCATTTAGACCCCATTGGAAAACACTGGTTTTCATGGAGGAAGAAAGGACCTGTAGAAGTCGCACCAGCAGTTACAACTCGGCGATGTAACGTCTGACTGAGCGGGACGGCGAAGAGCCGTCGTTCACCCTGCGCACACCCACCTTGTGCTCTGCGGACCAGAGGAAGGTTTGCCTTGACTCGAGCAGACTACCGATCCCCTGGGTGAAATCCTATTTTTGGAAAAGCGGCCTTCTGCCACGGAAACAGGCATGAATCTTGCTGGGAGTGACACCTGAGAGCACGGGCTGCTGTTGTTCGTTGTGGAGCTACCACTTGGCTTGAGCCTTGCTCTGCAGGCGCACGCCGCCAGCGCCGAACGCCCCGGGGCAGTGGCCGTGGGACGAAGCCGGGAACTAGAGGCCGATGTGAAGACTGTAGCAAATTTCTCTGCCGTCTCCATGAAGCTTGATGCGGTGCTGAGATAAGGTTAGCTATGGCCAGAATCCTTTTGGCTTTTTCACCACCCTAGGCTTTCCCCAAACAGGAATTTGTTTTATGAGGAATTTGTGCCGAGTAAGAAGCAGCCGGACAGAAATGGAGGAATGAGATGTTTAATAAGTTGCTTGCGGAAATGACATGGTGACATCTGAAAAAATAAAAACCTTTGAGAGCATTATGGATAATTATGGAATTCAAATTGGAAATGTTCTGTGCATTTTTAATGTCTCTACTGGAGAAGAAGCATAGCTGTTTTAATGTTTAATGCATGTACAGTAATAGAAGGCTGAACAGATTTCCATGGGCCCATTTGTTCCATTACTGTCCAGAAGGAAATAAATTAAATTCTATTTCAGGCCGTATTTTGCATCCCAGTGCTGCGGAGGGAGAGATGGAAGAACGAAAGCACAGGGAGAGCTCTGTCCCCGGGCCTGTCCTTGTCTGTGCTGGGAAGCTGGCGCAGGTGTGCACGTGCTGGGTACGATACAAGGAGTGAGTGACAACGCAACGGCTCGGGCAAGGGTCGCTGTTTTGGAGGAGGGAGGATCTTCTCGAGTCAGAGATTCAACTGACTTTATATTTTGAGTGGTAGGAGGATTTTGATTACAGAAAGTTCATTTAGTTAATTTCAGATAGCTATTACATGCTTTATAAAAGTTCTCCTAACACTGCAACCAAGACTGTATTTTCTCCTGAATATGAAGAAACCCCAAATCTAGTAGTTTAACTTTTCTACACTTTTCAGTTAAGACCTTTTAATATAATGTAGTTGGAGGTGGTTTTGGCTCCCCAGAGATGCTTCAGCTTGAACTCTTGTGCTAGGGCGGCATGGGGATTGTCTTGGTGTCGTGGGGTCAGGAGCACGATGCTGGTGCCATTGGTGGAATTACATTTTTAGATTAGTTCAATATTTTAAATTATTTTAACCTTGATAGGTTTCTGGTATTTCATATGTGTGGTATCTCAGAAATACGAAGCACGCTTATCATACCTGAAGCTTTATTAATAAAGGATGGGAGTGGGGAAGAGAACTGTCTGCCTCCAGATGTGGAAAGATCCTGCTCAGGCTGTGTTGCTGGTGATGCGCCGGAAACTTTTGGAGCGGGGTCCATAGGGTCTCACATTCTGGCCCTCCGCCTCCTACCTCATTTTAAGGAAGGGATTTTCCGCTTCAGCTCTCTTCCTTCCTTCCCCCCCTTCTCTTCCTCTCGTCCAGTGCTGCCTCTCGGCATTGTGCCGCAGCGGTCCTTGCTCGGGCTTGTTGGGTGCGCCCTGGTGAGGATGCCGTGGGGCTGATGGAAGCGCCTGGAGCAGTTTCTTCAGGCGTGGGCTGAGGCAATACCTGCACAGCTTCCCCACGCCGGGGCTGGGGGCTGGAAGCCCGTGGTCCGCGGGGTGCGTGGGGGCGAGTGGCAGTGCCGTGGCCGCAGCTGGGTTCCACCCCGTCGCAGGTAGGTGCCTCCTGAGCGGCTGGTGCACTGCTTGTGGCTCCTTCTTAGCTGCACAGCTCTTTAGTGTGCTCTTATTGGCACTTCCTTCGCACTTATTTTACGCATATTATATGCAAATATCCTACTCACATATACTTACACACAAAACGATATACTTGTTTTACACTTATTCATAACAAATTTTACTGTTGCCATCTGGCATGCTGGTTTTATGCTTCCCAGTGGTCTGTGGTTTTCTTTGGACCTCCCGCAGGTTTTCCTTACGTTGGGTTTACAGTTAAGAAACTTGATTGTGGTGGCCTGAGCAGCGTGTCGGTGCAAACACGGAGCAAAGCACCGCTGGTGCTGCAAGCCGCCCCCGGCGGTGCTGGGCTCGCTGCTGGCCCTCGCTCCCTGGCCTCGGCAGTTACTCTTCTCTGCCGCTCAGAGCTGCAACTCCTCTTATCTTTCCTGGTGTGGTCAAGTCATTTGACCTCCTGTAGCTTTTCACATCAGGCTAGGAGAAGTTAGCCTTGTTTAAACTAATTCTGCTCAAGAAAATAAACCTGTGAGCCACATCAGATGCCAGGAGACAAGCTGTTATTGACCTCCTCCTCCATCCTAAAGGAGAAAGAAGGATAGATTTTTGATTTGCCCAGCTGAATTGCTGACTGGTGTGTTTAAATGATTAAGTGGGACATGTTTGGGTAGTAACGTTAACATAATGCACTGGAGAAGCAGCTTGCTTAAAAACAACCCGCCAAAGCCACAAAGCCCAGCCGATACAGCGGAACGCTGCTCTCTGGCAAGGCTGCAGGCGATGCTGAGGTTGAACTAATACTCAAATTTTAAAGGTTTTTGAGAGGAGACATTTTCTTCATTATTTTACATGTGACTGAAGGGCAGTGGTGGGTGTCCCACACACTCAGTGCCCCAGGTTCTGTATGTCCCCCGGTAGCGGGTACGTGGCCGCTGCCCCTCGGGAAGGCTCAGCGCCGCTGCCCTGCGCAAGTCCAGCCTGCCTGATGGCTGTGCTCTGGAAGGAAATCTGCCTGTGTAAAAATCCTAGCTGGCAGGCTATCCCTCATTCAAAAAACAAACCAACCAACCCACCACACCAAACAAAAACCAAACCACCCCAGCACTTTCAGTAGACTCTTTAATGCTTTGTTATGGCTACTGACTGGTCAAACTTCTATGATTTTGTTTACCCTGATTGTTTTCAAAACTTTGAAGATTTGTTTTAAAAAATTTTGCCATTAGGAAAACAATAATATTTTGTAAAGTCCCACAGATATTTTTCTGGCAAAAGGGGGTTGCTGGGAGGCTGGGCAGGACGTGGTGCCCCCGGAATGCCCTCCAGGGTGGGCAGCGCCAGCAGACCACACCAGAAAATGAAGGTGTTCAGCTGTGCAGTGATCCGGTCTTGAATTGCTCTGAGTTGGAGGATGGAAAAGCTGGTTTGGAATTATCAGGGGGGATTACAATGCTTTGCTCACCTTCTGCACTGTTCCCCTCCCCCCACCCCCCATAGTATTTCACTATATATTTCTTCAAGAGAAAATAAACATCTTGCACAAATGCTCAAAAAAAAATTTTTTTTAAAGGAAAAACAAACTAGGTAATTAGCACGGAAATTTTAAGTATATGTAATTTCTTTTGCATCATGGAAACATTTTGGAGATTATGCTACTTAGTCTTCAGAGCTTAAGATGGGAGGTTGGGACTGGAAAACTTTTCTGACGAGCTGTGGGCTTTGGTACATAACTTGGCACAGAAGCACCCCTTGGTGTTGTCAGCCCTTGCTGTCCCTTGCTTCAGTGCAAGGATAATGTTCAGCAAAAGGCACGCGTACGGCTGCAGCGTCCCGCTGCTGGAGGCGGCTCCAGATGCCCACAGCCCACCTTCCCGCCCCGGTGTTACACAGCCCTGCTCTTTTCATTGGGATGCTTCCTGGTTTGTTTTCAGAGTTTTACTTGCTCAGCTGGGATTAAAACAAAAATCTGAAAGAATTTCAGTAGGAAAACTCCCACCTGAGTTCAGCTTGTGTGTTGTTTGCAGTAGTGTTCTATATGGGAAATGCGATTTTGTTCTGTTGCTGTGAGGATATCCCGTCTTTAAAATGGAACTTCAGCAAAGCGAACAGTCTTGGCAGCAACAGGTAAATTGCTGGTCTCCTCTTAAGGGTGACACGGGAACTGACCCTCTTGACTGTATTCTGCTGAAGCTCGTACGGCCAGACAGTCTTGAGAGAACAGAAGCAACCCATGGAAAAATAACCTCTAGTCGATACTGTAATTGTCTGCGCAGTATCTAATATTACTTTGATTTTTGAGTGCTTAAACGAGCGATTACTTGTTCTTACATGCTGTGCCTTTCATTTGGTATTACTTATGTCTGCAGAGCTATTTCAGTGCATCGGTGGGGAGTATGCTAACTATGACATTTTTAGTCATTGAATAAGTGTGAGAAATACCTTGCTGGCACTTTCCTAGGAGGTGGCACACTCCGCGGGCTCTCACAGCCCAGCGGTCTCAGGCCAGCTGCAGCCCATGTCCGCAGGGACAGCGGCTGGCTGCATCAGGCTGAAGCTAGCGGGGCATTTTGGGACAATATTGGATGTCCTTGTGTACGCCACGCTAGATGCAGCCGTCACATGGGTTGGGGGCTGAACAGCTTGGTTTAACTGCAACGTTAGCTCAGGAAGCACCAGCTTTGTGGGTTTTTTATTTCTCAATCTCCTGTCTTCACAGAGAGCCCTCAGCTGAGTTAACCTCAGCAGGTCCATGAAAGACACTGTTTCTGAGTTGGTTTGTTCATCTGCAGGTATCACTGTCTACAAGAGACCTTGTTTTAAAACATTTAATCTAAACCCCTATGGGACTGCACACTGTGTTCGTTTCTTATTGGAGAAGCAAAACAGTCCTGAGTGTCTGTATCATGTGGGGACCCTCTTGCCACCGCAGAAGGGGCAGGGAGGAGCATCCCCCTCCACCCCAGGGGCTGTGACAGCTGCAAGACAGGGCTTCAAAATGGGAGAAGCTGGGCGAGTCAGGGATTCCAGGGGAAAGCTGAACGGGATGGGGTTTATTTCAGTGTGCTCTTTCTTGCTCGGCCATTTTTTAGGATTATTTTGTTGTTTCGTGGTAGAGCACTGATGGATGGTTTGCATTTTTCACAAATGCTTGGTTGCCTCTCTGAGGGCTCGTCCGCGTTTCTGAGCATTTGTCTCCCTTTCTCAGAGGTATAGCTCTGCACGGTCAGACGCACAACGCATGCCGTTACCGAAGTGATGTGAGTTCGCTCTCATGCCCTGGGGATCTGTTATGTGAAGCGCTCAGCCAATATGGGGAAAAAGACTCTCTTCAAAGCGAATCCCATGATTACACAGCTCTAGCTCGCATCCGCCTTCTCTCCTTCCCTTCACTTGCTCCCAGGTTGGTTACTAGGTCTATGACTCTTCCCTTATACTCGCCGGTGAGGGCAGAAGCGTGGGGAACGGGGCAGACGCCGGGGACGCTGGCTGCCTGCAGGCTGGGCCACCCTTGCTGCTCCTGGTGGCATCTTTGAATAGCGCCTGAAAGACCGTGTGGGCATTTGCTGCCCGGGTGGCTTGTAGCCATCCTCCCTCTTTGGGTGTCATTGGAGACTCCTGGAAAGCAGTCTCCTTGCCTCCCTCCTCCTCCTCCTCCGGTCTGACAGCCGTGGCTGGGCTCTGCCTGGTGGGCAGCAGCCCTCCTCCTCCCGCTGCACGCCCGGTGGGGCTGCTGTTCGGCGGAGGCTTGCTCGCCGGCGTGACGGACTCGGAGAGACAGAAAGCGACTTTTCATTAGGACAAAGCTGTCTGGCAGCTGTGTTGGGGTGGGTGGCTCTCTCTTAGAGAAAGAAATAATGTTATTGGGGGGAAAAAAGCTGCCTGTATCTATCTATACATTAAAACCCAGAAACTTCTTTGTAGATGAATTGGGCAAGGAACTGAATAGACATATTCAGTGACAACAGGTGATTTGGTTTTCAATGTTGCCAACCTTTTCAGCAGAGCGTTCCAGTTTGTACCTGTTCCCACGTAGAGCCGCCTTCAGACTGTAGGTGTACAGGCTGGTTTTGAATCAATACAATTTTATCCCCAGTAATCCCCTTGGCCCGTTGTTCTGCTGCCTAGTGTGCCTTTATACTCTGCGCTTCTCCTGATTTTCAAAATAGCAAGGTAAAGAAGCTTTAAATTACTGCAAGCCTGGATTTCATGCCCTTCCAGTTGCTTTGGGAGTATAGTTACTTTAAGGCTTGTGGAACAAACGGTTTTTCTTGTTCTCTGTTGCAAGCATTAAATTGAGACTGTTGAGAAGAGCCTGCAGAAAATGTCTGTGGAAGTCTGATCTAAGAACGTACGTTGATTTGCGTGAATACAAGAAACGAGAAGAGATTTCAGATAGCTTGGGGTATTTTAAAGCATCAGCCTCTGTGCCAGTCTTTCTGGCTAGAAAGTGTATTTTCTTTAAGACAAGCAAATCACTGTTTTACACACATTTGCCTGTTCAATTTTTAATCTTTCTTTTCCAGTTATGTAAATAGTGCAAGAATAATATTAACTGTGTACCACTAGTAAGCTGATTCACTTGCTCCAAGTTATCAGACACAAAAGCACTGCAGGGCTGGTTTGTAAATTGAGTTGGATTTTTTTTTTTTTTTACATCTGTGTTATTCTGAGCTCTTATGTAAACACTTGGAATGCAATTTCTATATATACTCAGCTTGTTATGCAACTACCCTGTGCAGTGATGCCAAAGGGATTTAATTTTCTTATCGGTGGCTTTTGGAAGAAGTGATCAAGCATTCTTTCTGTGGAAAGCACAGAGAATGATAAAGTGAAAAACAATAATAAAAATGACAGAAAACAAGGATGACTACAAATTTAAAAAGGGGGGGGAAATTTAAAATATTCCCAAGTTACAAAACTATTTATGGTGGCTTTCACTGAATGCGTGATTACTGCTTCAGTACTACTTGACTACATTTGTTCTTTATGGAAATTATTGAATAGCTCAATATATACATCTGTTTTACAACCCATGCTGAATACATTCTTTATGTATTATTGATGAAACATGCTTATTTATAGCAGATGTTGTTTAGCAGGAAAGCAATGGGAAGCGTTGCTGGAAATGCGTTCCATCAGATCTCTGGGCTGGTGCTTTTTAAAGCGATGATCAGCACATCATGAGGGCAGTTATGGGAACGTGTTGAAATCGCGCCGGTGATGGGTAAATCACAGTGTTCTCTAGCTGCTCTCCACAGGGGCAGCTCTCCTGTGGCTTGGGGCTAGCCGCTTCTCTCCTGAAAACCTCTTGGAAATCAGGAAGCTGCTTCACATAAAAATTGATTTTTAATTGAAATTGAATTAATTTTTCAATCAATGTATTATGTACTAAAAAGGAAACACTGAATGAAAAGCTAAGGCTGCAAATCCAAAGGCTGTGGCTGCTCAAGCCACTCAAGAAAACCCTCAGTGGGCTTTCCTGGACATGCTGCAGCGGTCTCAGTAACGCCACAGGTGAAATCCAGTTCCCTGGTCCCAGACGGGCTTCTCTAACACAAGGCAACATCCTCTCTTCTTGCATCCCCAAGTCACAGAATCACTGAGGTTGGAAAAGACCTTCCAGATCATCAGTTCCAACCGTTAGCCTACCACTGAACCATGTCCCTGAGCACCGCGTCTACACGGTTTTTGGACGCTTCCAAGGATGGTGGTTCTGCCCCTTCCCCGGGCAGCTCGTGTACAGCTCCTGTGCAACAAACTGAGCCCAAGTATAGCCGTGCAGACGCTGCCCATCCCGCCTACAGGAGCTGAATCAGAAGCACACAAGCAATTGAATCCAGCATCCTGGCTGGCAGCTGATTGACGTGGTACCACTGAGTCCTGCGGCTGCGAGGCACACAGCTGCAACCGGGGGCTCGCAGCTCGCCGTGTGCATTTCCAGCCGAGGTGGAAAATCAAAGGTTGAAAACCGTGGTGAACTTTAGAACAAGAAAAAAAACAACTGGTGAATTTCCTTCTACATCAATATTTCCCCCTGAAATATATCTCAAAGCGTTTTTTTTAAACACAAATGCTTCAGTGATGTACTGGAGCCGGTCTGGAGCAGCGTCAGGTCGCTGTTGCTAATCCCCTCCGTGGTCCGGTGCTTGGGGAATAGTTTCAGATGGAACAGGCGGTCGCATCAACCTTTGAAATGAAGGTTTTGTAAAGTGTCAGAAACTTTTTTGCACTTTGCCACGTTTTGTCAGCGATGAACTTTGAAATGCTGATGAAAAGGGTTTCTAGCACAACTGGCATTGCGGCTGCATCTGTCCTTGCCCGTGCTGCTCCTGAGCTGAGCGGCTGCAGCTTTGTCAGCGCCTGCGGCCGGTGGCCGCCCGAGCTGCCTCGTGTGCCCGTCAGGGTGGGGGGCTCCGCGGCCGCCCCTGGCCCTCGGGCTCAGTTCCCAGGCATCGTTTTGGACAAGGTAGATAGCGAGGAGTCGCTTCCACCAGGAGCTGAACTTCAGCCACCGAACTTACCTAATTTAATACCCATAGTTGGATTTGCATAGCTTTTGGAGCCGAAAGCCCAACACATCCTCTGCTTAATCCTTCTTGAGTCAAAGCAAACACACGCTAAGTGGATTTTAGAAAAAACTGTCTGTGGCTTTACACGTTTCTGTTTTCAAAGTAACTGTGGAAGTCAAAGTTTAAAGTGCAGTGAAACCCTTAATTTCTTTTTCCTCTCTGAAAGGAAGGTAGGAAGACAAAACTGCATTGCTTGTCCCCTGAAAGAGTTCTGGTTTTTAGTTTCTGACTTTTAGTTTGTTTTTTAGTATCTTGAAAGAGCAATAGAGCTGAATGCGAAGGATTTTTGGTATTAATCATGAAGATTATCTGACAGCTGTTTTATCTTTGCGCAGCTTTGCTTCACTGTTCAGAATAATACGACATCATCCAATTATACTTTGGGTTTTTTTCCTCTTTTCATTAGGAATGTGCCTTCTCTAAATGCCTTTGTATAAAGCTGGGGGGGTTTAGTTTATAACTGTGCAGAAACTAGCTTATTTTCTGGTTTGCGTAATGTTTTTGGAGTCCCAGCATAATCTTTGCAAGCTTGGACATTTAAGTTGCCATAGGCTGTGGGCAGGGAATAGGTTTGTTTTTTGTTTCTTCTCATAGCTGTTGTGAAAGCAGAAAATTGTGAATTCCATTTGAAGGGGAATGAAAACTGTTTCTTTTTACCTTCATTACTAATATAAACTTCTGCAGCTGCAGAAGAAATGCATTACCCTTTTACCACTTAAAACATGCTGCTCTTTCTGCATTTTGTCCTGTTTCAGTAATACAAACAGTTGTATTAATTTTGTATTAAATTTCTCAGGCATGTAATAAAATCCTCTTCCTTTGTTAATCCAATAATCTAAGAAAACACAATATAGGAGCATTTCAGGAGAACACTTAATCTTCCCTCTCGTTTCTCTCCAACATGTTTTTGACTTGTTTAAGTGTGAAATGAAAGCATTTCTGCACAGACAAGGTCAGGTATTACCTTTCCGCATTTATTACCCAATTTATTTTAATAACGTATTGCTAAAACCCATTTAGGTTTTGGTGCATCTCTATCTATACGTTCCCTGTCCCCAGACTGCAGGAAAAGCCCCCATCGCATGGTGTTCCGCACCCCGCCTCGGTGCCGCGGCTCGTCCTGGGTGCGGTGCTGCCGCTGGGGTGCTGCCCCGCAGTGCTGCGTGGCTCTCAGGTGAGACCAGCGCGCTTGCGAGAGGCAAGGAACAAAGCTGAAGCCTGGCGTTCCTTCTCTCGCCCTCGAAGCCATGGCGGTGAGCTTAGCCACGTGAAAGGACGGGGTTGCTCTCCTCTCCTGTCCCAGATAACAAGCGACAGGACAAGAGGAAGCCGCCTCAGGTTGTGCCAGGGGAGGTTTAGACTGGGGATTAGGAGAAAGGTCTTCACCGAAAGGGTGGTCAGGCACGGGAACAGGCTGCCCAGGGCTGTGGTGGAGCCACCGTCCCCGGGGGCATTTTAAAGATGCCTAGGTGCGGTGCTTAGGGACCTGGTTTGGCAGTGGGCTTGGCAGTGCTGGGCTAACAGCTGGACTTGATGATCTTAAAGGTCTTTTCTAACCTTCCAAATGATTCTATGACTCAAAGGCAAGTCAGAAGGGTTTCAAATGTATTTAGTCTTTGTGACCTACCTTTGAAAAGGGACACCTTAAAATGTGGGGGCTCAGCTCACGTCCTGGCAGGCTCATCTTTACAACAAGCACACAGATCACCCCTACAGCAGAAATTACCATCCATGTCCACACTCATCCCAGGGAATACGCTGGATACGTTCCTGTATCCAGGAAATCATGCAGCTGCTAAGGGTGCTGGCACAGGAGACTGGGGGAAAACTACTGCATCAAAGCCCCGGAGAATTAATAATGCTTTTTTTGTGGGTTTTTTGTTGGTTTTTTTTTTAAAGTTGGGACTGTATGTGCCAGTCTGAGTATTTTTACAAAAGGCAAACTAATCAGGGAAGCGATGTGACCCTTCTGCCTCTGCAAACCCCCCTCTCTAAGTGCTGTCAGGCTTCCCACCAGCAGTGTTCGTTGCCAGGGCTTTGTGTCTGCTATGTACTACTAAATTGCATCAGGCTACAGTTTGGTGAATGAGTTGTCAGACCAGTGTAAATCCTGACCTTTTTCAGAATGGCTGTTGGCTGACCCGCTGTGGAGAGAGCAGCGCTGGTCCCCATCGGCACAGATGGCTTTGGTCATCAGCAGCCTCTCACCAAGGGGAAGTATCTGTGTTACAGTGGGAGAAGTGGAAAGTTGCCTTCTGCGGACTGAGACCAGCCTTTCTGTGTGACGAGAACGGTCTTTTAACCCTTGAGATGTCTCTGTCTCTCGTCACGCTCCAGCCGCTGGACGGTTGTGCCAGACCAGCTGCTGACCCAAGAGCAGCGGAGCGTGGGTTTTGGCTGCTGGCGAAGGCGTGAGAGGCTTCTCTGCAGAGCTGACTCCTTTGAGGCTTTTGGTTCACAACACGGTTTGTGGTGGCTTGCGGTGATGAGGATCAGTGTTTGCTGGTTTATGTCTGAAATCATTTTCCTAGCGAGTTTTCAGGCTTAATCACTCCTGCCATGCCTGTGGTTAAGACAGTCTGAGTGGTTTGAGGGGTACCGACTCCAAACACGTGCACCCGTAACTTTGCCCCCAGGCAGCGTGTCGCAGCTCAATGCGTGGGATGTCTGCTTTTGCATTACAAACGCAAACGTTTGTTCCCCTGTGCCGATGTAGCTCAGCAGTGTGCTGCTGACCGGCCCGGCGTCACATCTGCGCTGCTGGGGTCCCTGTGCCAAGGGATGGCGCTGGCCCGAGGGCAGTGCTCTGAAATGTTAGTGTCCCCCCAAAATGCCGCTGAAAGAACAAATTTCAGGTCACGGGTAAGAAGCTCAGCCAGCATCTCTGCAGGTGTGCCAGCAGCAACTGCGGGGCATCGGCCCCAAAGGGCTCACGGTATTTCTGCAGGTGAGGCAATGAGCGTGCAGCACTGTCGTTAACAGGCGGCATCCAAGATGCGTTTCTTTGAATTGTGTCTGAAGTTTTGTTTGTTATAATACCAAACCTTAACCAATCTTAACTTTTGTCAGCTCACATGCAACTCTGTCTTCTCTGAGTGTTTTTTAAAAATATCCTTTTAGATTACTTCATCAGTTTGAAAGCAAAGAAAGGAAAAAAATTGAGAAGGATAATTCCTTTATTGCCTTTGTAATACAGACGAGTCTCTCTGAGTACAAAGAAATGCAAATTTATTCATATCCTTTACATCTGAACTGTTGTTCGTAGAGTGGTATATGCACAGACTGGAGAGCGTGCATGGATGTACGTACACACAAATCCTCATTTATCTCAGTATTCAAGTTCTAGATGGATGAAACTGTTCCTTTATTAAGCTTAGATTTAATTGGGTGTAATCTTAATAAAGTAAAACCTAAATCCTGTTCCTGATGAAATGGGAGTTAATACGGCTTTTCCAGTTAACCCCTTCCCTCATCAAAACTACTTGTGCCATTTTCCTTTGGGGTGCGAGAATACGGCTACTGGAAAATGATCAGTACAGGCGTATTTGCAAAGGTCATGTAGCACGCCATCATATAGCGAGCCTTTTCCACCTGTTGTCATGTTACAGATGAACAAATAGGTGTTGTGAAGGGTGGACTCTGTAACCCATAGTGCAAATTTCACAGTCTGAATGGACAGCTACTTCCCAAATCTGGGAAAGCCAGGGCTCGTCATCTTAGGCTAGCTCACAGCCTTCTCAAACCAAAATGTAGCTCGGTTTGGATTACTCCTGCCACATGTTATAGGCTTTTCTTTCCATGGAGTAATACGAAAGAGGAACGCGATGTTTAGGGAAGAGTGGGTTTCGTGCCATTCTGTAATCACATGCTGCAGGAAAAGGTACAGATGGCAAAGGGAATAAAATTAAATAAACCCAGCTGTTTACAGGTGTGGTGTGGCAGGTTTGGCTGGGTGGCTGGGTGGCACCCTTGTGTGGGGAGGTACTTTGTAATTGCTAACTGCTATGTTGAGGCTCAGTAATAAGTTTGCACCTTGAATGTGCAGTGCATGCTAGTATAGTTATTTAAACGCATACAAATATACTTTTTGAAACCCAGGAGCTGTGATTTCTGTTCGCTGAAGCATGCAGCTAAGGTACTGTGCCTTTTCTTCATGAAACCTCTTCGTACTGTGAAGATTAATGAAATCCCGAATCTGATTTCAGCACCTGCGTGATTCCAACAGTATTTATGTAAATAGGAACCAAATGCACAGAGACCCAGGGAGTTCTGTTAACTAAAGTATAACTCTTGGTTCCCTTCCTGCAAGTGCACTGGCTTTCCCGGCTGCCTCTGTCACCTGTGCGCTGTGCCTATAGGCTTGCTGGCAGGAGACCAGCGTGTGCGGTGGGTGTGTGGGCTACAGCACCCGTGCCAGGCTGGGCTGTGCCCGTTGTGCTCACACCTTGTTCCGCACGGTTGAAATGACCTGGGTTTAGCCTGTGCCATAGCCAGATGAGAGCGAGCCACGTGTGACAAGAAGCCGCCTGCCTGGGCCCTTGTCCCTGCAGCAGCCGCAGCAGGTGCCCGGGCGGGCGCGCGGGGCGGGATGGGTCTCGGGGCTCGGGGCGTCCTCCCAGGGCTCTGCTGCTACACCCAGGGCTCTTGCCCGCCTGCAGGTCCCTTCCGCAGCTCTGTGTGCGTCTTCTTGACTCTGCAGCAGCTTTCTCTGCTCTGTGAAGACTTCGCCCCCGAAGGCATCTGCTGGCCCTGAAATGGCTGGTGACTGGCGTGCTTTGTTTGGGGGAATTGTGGTGCAAGCAGCTGAGAAATGCAGTAGATCACAGACACTGGCCAAGCTGATAAACTGCCCAAGTGAAGTGTCCGCGGTCACTTCAGATGCTGTTGATCCACGGCGTCCCCAGCGCTTGCAGCAGCCCGCTCCTCTGAGAAAGGGGCAGCCAGGTGCCTTGCCCCTCCTTAGGGTGGAGAGCATCCCTGCTGCGGGGCGGCCAGGCAGCGCTAGTGGCAGGGTTTTCTCCAGTCTGACTAGAAATGGTTGTTCTAAACTCTAGGTGATGCTGCGGAACACACATATCTCTCTCCAGATATATTATTTAAAAATAAAATTTATTCTTGTTGAAGTTCTTGTGTGCTGAATTGCTGATTCTGGGATATGGAGGTTGACTGAAAACTTGACATGACAAAGCTGCCTCTGAAATAGCAAAGCAGAATGAGAGTTTGGCAGAATTCAGCTCCCCCCATTTTGCACCTTCAATTTCTGCTTTGCCATCCTGGCAGATTGTGTTGGATGGAAAAGCAGCTCTGAAAAGTGGAGGGTAGTGCTCTGAACACACACACACACTCTTCTTCCCTGGGGGATGATCATCACTAGGCTAATTCACCTTCTTCTCCAAATGCCTGAAAACGTCAGATATTTTTTCTAGTTTATGGACTCGTGCATTGTGAGTCTGGGTTGGCAGTTTTATACAAATGCTAAAATTTATAATTTAAAAAAAAAAATCTTCTTCAATGATATTTTTATTTCATTAAATGTTTTCTCCCTCTTTTTGCTTTGTGAATAGCTGATGAAACCTGAAAAACAGTAACAGAGAAAATGAGAACGAAGGTGCTCTCTGGATCAAAGCAAGCAGAAATGCCCCCGTGACAAGGATGACCTCAGCCGAGCAGCAGCAGATGTGACTTGGGAAGGACACATCCAACCCGGGCCCCAGGTGTGGCTCTCCCTCTCTGTGCTGAATCAGCACCTGAAGCCTGCAGACAATCGCCTGGGAAGCGCCAGAAGGTGAAATTGTGATAATCCTGTTAATTCTGGGCGGCGGGCGGGGCTGGGGGCAGGTCACCTCTATCTGCAGGGCTATCTGCAGTTTGCTCTGAAGTAACTGCTGCAGAAGATTACAGCGTTTGATTTTAGAGTTTCAGACAGTGCACAGCCTGTCTTTAAGCTGCTTAGCAGAGTTTGGGTTTTGGTTTGGGTTGGTTTTTTTCCCCCCTTTCCACATTTCAAGCGGTAGGAAGTTTTGAAGAACATGATGCAGAGGGGAGGGGAAAGGCTTTGCTGACACCAACTCAAAACTTCCCTTCCGGAGGTCCAGGGAGAGAGAGCCTCAGGGCTGTGTACTCCCAGGGGAAGGGGGCAGAAATTTGTCTGTACGTACATCATATTTCAAAGTATCTTCTCAGTCTCATAAATAATAAAATGTATAGGTCTGAGTCTTTCTCTTAAAATGGGACATCTAAATCTGGACACTCAAAATGTAATTTAAACTTGAAATCTGAAGAGCGTCCATAATCTTACCTAATTTTAGACATTAAACTTGGTCCAACCTGCTTTTCATGATCAGTGGACATTACTGAGTGTACTCACCTCTGTCGACTAGAGAGGAAGCCTCGGGACACTTTGCTCCTAACATCTCCCCACCCCCGAAAGCAGGTGGCTCTAAGCCGGACAGAAGAGAAGAGATGTGTATTTCAAGCTTTTAAAAAACTTTGTTAGCTCCCTGAGGCTGATGAAAGTAGACTAGTTTCTATTTTATTTTAACTTTTGCTAATGGCGCTTGTGTATTTTCACTCATTGGTTCCCTTATTTTGCTTCAATTCTGCCAGATGATTCATGTCAAAAACTCATAAAAAATGGCAGTAAACAACCTACTGTTCATCAGAGCGATTCTGTAACTTCTCCTGGGAATAAATTTCAGATTGTTTATATTCCAGCCCCAGGGATGTTCCACTGCTGCTGCTTCCCAAAATATTGCAAATCCTTGGGTGCTCTATATTTTTGTTCTTCAGGTGTCTAAATATGATGTTTGGAAACGAACAATGACGCTCCTTCCCTTTCTAAAAAAAATCTTGCCTCCCGTGTCTAGGATCATTCCGACTCAAACTGTTCATGTGTGCTACTGTAGGGGTTCAAACTGGCTTGTATGAAAACAGACGGGTGAGTTCGGCTTCTTGTGAGTTTGAATGGGATGTTTTACTTAAGCTCGCTTCACCCAGCCTCACCAGCTTGGTGGCCGTTGGAACGTTACGGCACCTAACGATGCTCGAGCACAGCCACCACCATCAACGAGAGCTGGGAAGCCCTGGGCTGGCTAGAGTCTATGTGGTCTCGTTAAAACTCAACTGCCATCATCTGCCAAGACTAATGTAATGGAGGTCCATAGGTTTCTGGGCTCTGTTGACCGGCAAAGAGGGTTGTAGGCAGCTTTTGCTAGCTGTATATAAACCAGCCCCTTTTCCAGGGACCCTGGAGCGTCTTGTCCTCAGGCACGTGCTGGCCACCCTCAGCTGAAGGTAGGCAGAGCCTGTGGGGTGGATAGCCTGGGGTCTGCCCCGGCATCAGCTGACCTGCAGTAACCCTTGGGGGGGTGCCGCCCGAGCCTTCTGACACCCCCTCGAGTCGGTGCCCTGGTCCAGAGCCGGTCTCTGCGTGCTCCTTGCGCTGCTGTGGTCTTCTTGCCTCCCATCCCGCAGTGGTCATCACCCTCGGTGAAATGCCGAGGAAGCCTTTGGGTGCGATGGAAATGACAAATACACCAAGTGAGGATGAGCATCACAGCCCTTGAGCAAAGAAACCTCATTAGTCTGTGGGCTTGGTTATGGCTTTGGTTATTTACAGTTCAATGTATTTTTTGGCAGTCTCTCCACACCCCCAGCATTGTCTAACAAACAGTTGTGCATTTATAGTGAACGCGCTCATAAAATTACAGCAAATGCTTCTTGGTAGGGTGTCTGTGAGCACCCCATCGTGCTCACGTGTGACAGGCAGGCCTGCCAGAAAGGCACGTTGAGTTTTCCTGCCTGAAATGCCCAGCAGGTATCAACGCAATATAAATCTGAATGCAAGTGTTTTCCATAACTTCTGTTTAAAGTGCTGACAAACAATAGAGCGGCTGCAAATTATTATGTATTGAAATTCACACTTGTACTTGACCAATTTACTGCAGGTCTTATTTTTCTTTAAAAATTATTTTGATTTTCTCAATAGAAAATTCCACAAAGAAATCTCCTTGGTAACCAGAAATTATGTTAGGGGTCCTATGAAAACATACTGCTAGTTTTCATTGACTTTTCTAGAAAGACAATAATTTTAACCCTAAAAAATCCTAATCAGTAGGTATCTTGCAAATGTCTCTGTTCAGATGCTGAATTGAAAGGCTGTGTTGCTCTAAAAATCAGAATTTTAAGGGTGCGTTACCGTGAAGAAATGATGCTACCACGATAGGCCAAAGGTATTTGGGAAAACAATCCCAGGGTTTTAATTTGATGTGTAAACACCAATGGATTAAAAGTGAAATAGCTTATGACTGTTGATGTAAGTGCTCAAAAACAAAAATCTCTGAGCATCAAAATAAAGGCTGAATGGCTGAGCTCGCAGTTTCCAGTCTTAGAGGGCAGTGTGAGTAATGAATTAAAAATGGCCTGATTTATAGAGGTTGCAGCTCTCGGCAGACCTCTGTTTGAAACGCTGGCTGTCGCTCCCCATTCCGCGTCAGTGGCTGCATGATGGCAGGCTTTGGTCTCAAAGTCATTTACCGTACTTCACTAAAATCCGCCTCCGTGTAGCTTTCCCACAAACCTGTGTGGCTTTTAGTCCGTCTTTAGGCATGCTTTCATATCACGCTATAATGAAGTTTTTCAAGGCTGGATAGCAGTGCAGAGAAAAACTCTGGTGTGCTCTAGGGTGTGCAATGGCAGAGAGGGGCTGGGGCCCCCAGACCAGACTCGTCCCCCCTTCCCTCGCCAGCACTGCCTCCTCTCCAGTCGGTCTGCTGGGTAAGCTGATTTCTTCTAATCCTTTAAAACTGGCCTCTTGTTTATCCAGAGACGTTGTTGGGGTTGGTTTCGGGGTTTTGGTTTTTTGCATCTTCTCTGCTGGGAATATAGATTTGGTGGTGACGTTTCTGCCAAGGCTCCTTCCCTTGGCAGAGGCTCTCAGCCGCAGAGGAGTTGGTACTCGGCAACATTTGGCTCGCAGCAATCCTGCCTCAGCTGAGAGCTGAACAAAATGCTTTCTGGCACTTGCAAAACGTGCTTCCCATTCTGATGACGGATGACTTTCCACTTCCAAACTGCTGTATTTCAGTAAAAAGAGAATGTCAAACACACATGTTCTGTGGAAACTGCCTACTCCAAAATATCTCGTAGGGGAAACTGTCCAGTTCCTTAGCATACAGGCTTTCTGGTTTCCTGCAGTTTGCCTTCTGAAGAGGAACCCCAGGTAAGCAGCAGCGTAGCTCCGTCCGTTGCTGCCCGTGCCAGTCACCAAACGCCGTGCCCTCGCCCCGCTGCGTGGGCAGGAGCGGGCAGCGATCCCCCCGCCTGCCTGGCGCCGCACGCTGCGCTTCCCCCCAGGGCTGTGAAACACGGAGGCTTTAGAACCCGCGTAACAGCGTCTGGTGGCTCAGGGCAGCAGAGGACTCTCCTGACCGACGGAGCTGGGGAGCCTGCGGGGGTCTGCCCCTACAGTAGTCAGGAGAGCGACAGCAACTCTGCTTTGATAGTGGTGCAGAGGCGGGTGCCGGCGTAAGCAGCTCAAAGCTGAACTCTTATAAAGGGATTTACAGAAAGTCCTGGCAAACTTCCGTGCAAGGGGAGTTACGTAGGGAGGAGACACTCTGGACCTGAGCTTGCTCAAGGGAAGCTGATGAAGCACGTTGCCTGATTTTCACTTCGCAGCAGACAACGTAGCTGGCTGCTCCCCCGGCAGAGGAGAGACGTGCCCAGCCCTCGCTGCCACACCTGCAGCCCGGCTCGCTCTGGGGGCCCCGGTCCCTGCGCAGGCAGTGCTGGGGCACCTGCGGGCTGCGCTGGGGACACAGGGCTCCGGCGAGGAGCTGTTGGCACCGCCCGCTGCCACAGAAACGCGCTCTCGCCCATCGCTCCTGACCGCCTTTGTTGACTTGGATGCCATCTGAATGCAGCTTTGGGAAATGAATAGACACAACTTCAGAGGAATGATTTAGGATGGAGAAAGATGGATTCTCCAGCATTGCCTCCACAAGTCTCTGCTGTGTCTCCTTGCCGGCGAACGGCAGTGACATGGGATGCTTCCAGAGTAAAACCATGCAAATACAGCAGCGAGGGAGAACCTCACGGAAGGATGGAGCTATTTCAGGTGGTGGACCACACCAGAGCAAGTAAATACAATCCCAACGCACAGCAGAGCACGCCCTTCCACTCCTAGGGAGCAAGGGAGGCACTCTGGCTTGTCAGGGGGGTAAATCAAAGTCAACAAGCTCACAGTGCAGGCTGACATCGGCTCATCCCCGGCACAGATCATCTGGACAGGGCCGTATCTCTCCAGCCAAGTGGTGTCCTGTGTGATTTCAGAGCTGAGGTGCCTGGGGAAGTGCATGGGAACCGTGGCACTTGGGTCAAATAGAAACGTGTCTGCATCGCCTGCCGTGGCTGCTCCTTGATCGATTCATTGATCAATCCAGGCGATGCCCTCATTAATATAGTAGAAGGCATCAAATGATGTGAAGACTGAAACGGGAAGCTGAAAGTCTACATCAGGGACACTCCTGGCTTTTTGAGAGATCAGTTCTGGAGCCAGGCTGCAGCAGGCATCCCACAGAGCTGCCTGGCTCCGCTGTGGGATCCTTTTCCATCGCTCCCAGCTTTCTGCTCCACCTCAGACTGTGGCCAGAGGTGCGGGACCCAGCGAGAGCACAGTGCAAGGAGCGAATTGTCAGGATCAGGCTTGTGCGGTGAAGCCATGGCTGTGCTTTTAGCAGCACACCTGTGTCAGCAGCTGTCACTGCGCATCTCCAGGCTATGCCACTAGGCTTGCTTTCATGTATTTTTGCCCAGTTCACTATTGGAGATAAGTGTCACTAGTGAGGATTTGATCACCTCTGTGCATCCCCTCTGCCGGACTCCCCTCCAGGCGCCCGGGGGCCATGCGTGCCAAGCAGAGCGTGCGGGTTGTCCCTTCCCCTTTCACTGAGCTTGCCAAGCGGCACGGCAGATTGAAGGGGGTGGCACTGCAAAACAAACAGCAGGCTCAGGGTGCTGCGTGGAGGCCATGGCGCTCCACCGGGACTTGGCAGAGTTGGCTGCAAACGCCTTCTTAGCCGGGTACTGGCAGGCTGGGATCTCCCGGGTTTCCTTTCCTGGCCTGTGGGTGCTGGGCTCCCCAAAACCAGCTGCCGAGGGAGGCGGAGGCTGTGCTGCTGCTGCCGCTGTGAAGTGGCTTCTTGTTGCAAAGTGCAGAATGAGTAGCACCAGGTAAACCTTTAGAACTGAAGGCAGCATTTAGACTCGTGGTAGTGAAGGTGATCTGCCCTGGCCTGGCGGTGAGAGGCTGACCCAGCTCCTGCCAGGCAGCGCAGAGCCCGCTCCTCTCCAGCATCCTTCGGAGTCACCTGTCAGAAAAATCTTTTTTCCCCGCTGCTGGCTATTGCCATGTCCCAGCTTAAGACTGGGGAAGCTTTTAATGTTGTTTCCCATAATCTCTGTTCCTTCGGACCTGAGATGCTTGCGAGACGGAGCCTGAGCACTGTGTTGGTCCCATGGCTGG
Source organism: Ibycter americanus (assembly GCA_035590275.1). Taxonomy (NCBI): domain Eukaryota; kingdom Metazoa; phylum Chordata; class Aves; order Falconiformes; family Falconidae; genus Ibycter; species Ibycter americanus. Next base: position 346,704 of record JAVJGI010000035.1, on the reverse strand, counting down.
TGGGACTGAGGGGTGCAATGTTTAGGTGTCCCTAACAGAAACCCTGGATGAGTGGTGCCACAGCATGTTTCGGAGTTCTCTGCTCAAGAACGCTCTTTCCTTCGAAGCACAGTGGTGGGCAGGAGGACGTGGTCTGGTCCAACAGGGTGGAGGAGACTACGTCTGAGTCTCTCTGCCTCCTGCACATCTTTTCCTGTGCCTTTCCACCCCATCATTTCACAGAATCTCAGAGTGGTCGGGGTGGGAAGGGGCCGCTGGAGCTCACCCGGTCCACCCCCCTGCTAAAGCAGGCGCTTCTAGAGCGGGTTGCACAGAATCACGTCCAGCGATTTCTAATGCTTCTGGCTGAAATAAAGTTGACTTGTGTCAAAGCACAAGGTGTTTGCAGAGGCAGGAATCCAAACTTCTGTAACAGTTGATAACAAAGTCACAGAATAACAGGTGTAAAGGGACTTTTGGAGGACTCTGGCCCAACATCTGCTCAAAACGGGGGCAGCTGAGATCAATTTAATGGCAAACCATGAGTTTTTTACCTCTGTGGGAGCTGCACAGGAGTATTTAGTGTGCCAACCCTGGCCACCTCTTGGGGACTGCCTGGTATTGCCCTCACGGTCTGGGGAGGGTGCTGGGGACAGTCCATAAATGCCGTATTTTCCTCTTGCCTGCAAATGAAACATGTCGCCATCATTGGCTTAATGGCAGATGAGCTGGGTACGTTCTCAGCCCTTCCTTCATTTCCCATACCGTGGCTGGGAACGTTCCCCATGTTGGGGCACTCACCCGAGCTGCTGGGGGGACCTGGCCTCTTGCGTCAGCAGCAAGGTGGCATAGGGGTGCCAAGATATTTAGTCTTTGAACTGTATCAACAAAATGTCTCAGTGTGGGGGTTTTTATTATTGTTGCTTTTTTTTCCTTCCCACCCCCCCCACCCCCCCCACCCCAGCCTTTTTCCTCCAAAGAGCTACTCTGCTTCTATCCCCGTATTTTTGCTCTCTTTTTCTGAGCTGGTGAAACAGGTTTTTCTCTCTGCTGTCTGTGTGGGTGTTGTAGGGTTTTGTGTACTTCAACTGAAAAGCTTCACCACTAAGGATGACAATGTCCTTAACTAGCGATGAATTCACACAGTTTTCCTGCTGCCCCTCTGGCCAGGAAGGCTGGCCTTGGTGTCCAGGCCCTGCGCCCCGTTTTGTGGGGTGGAAGCACAGCCCGCTGGGCTGCCTGTGGCTCAGCTCATCCCTGTGAGCAGTGCCAGGGAGGGATGGCAGGACAGTGGCAGCTGGGAAGCTGGATAGGCAATAAACCGCTTCTTGAAATGCTTGTGCCCCTTGCAGACCCCGGAATGCCCCAGACCCCAGCAGATGAGCTGCTTGCCTGAATTACAGGGTGTGGAGCAGCACGAAGATGCACCTTGGAGGCCATATAGAGCTGTAACATAGGCTTGGGCAGCGTGGCTCTCCTGAATGCTGTCTTCCTAAGGGAGGACTTGGAGCGAAACTTTTGGTGAGGAGGGGAGTTGGGTGTTTTGATGTGGATGTTTGGAGTTTGATTTTCCCAAGATAGACATCAGGAGGAGCCAAGGACACCAGCCAGTGCCTTTGGAAAATCCAGAATGGGATGGAGTTGAAGCAGAACTCATCAAAAGTGCTGACACAGCATCAGACCAGACCAAAATGTTGCTGTTCCAAGGGTTTTGATGCTGATTTGTAGAAATGTATGTTTGAACGGGTATCACTTTACCACGCCTTTTTTTTAAGGTACTATTTTAACAGACTTGGCTATGCATACACTCCTGCCAGGATTATTTTCCAAACAATCTTCCTCGTTTCTTGAAAACTGCTTGCACAGTGGCTTTTTTTAATCATTTGGAGTAGGAAAATGAGGTCCAGCTTTTTCTTTTGGTGGCCAGTAGGACAGAATACTTCCATGACATTCAGCTGCCTAGCCAGCGGCTGCCTGTGCACAGCCTGTGCCTTTTGCCTCTGCTTTTGCTGAGCGTTGCCTGGAGTTGGTGTGCTCGTTGCCCCGGGGGCTGTGGGGAGCCCTGGCAGATGCTGGCCGAGGTGAGCTGTGATGCCCTTGAGGGTGGTTACGGGCCAGGGCTGAGGGGCTCTAATGCCGCTCTGTGGGAGGCTGGGGTCTGCCACCCCTGTGGTGCGGGCGGCGGATGGTGGGGTTCAGACGGGAGCATAGAAAAGCCCCAGACTGGTACAGGTTGAACTGGGATAAACACTGTGGGGAAAAAAAACCCCACACCCAAAACTCCCCCTCGATTTATTCTTCGTCACATGAAAAGTGCCATCTGCCACAAAGCAGAGCATTTTGAACCTCCGTGTTCAAAAATGTGTGGAACAAAAATACCTAACTCGCATGTTCTTTCAATAAAACTGACAATCAAAATTGTTTGAAGATGTTGTGCCAGCATGGCTTAACTTTTCAAATATTGCTCAGGGCTTTTTCTGGTTGTGTTTGGGTTTTTGGTCTTTTTTTTTTTTTTCCCTCCCCCTCCTGCTTTGTTCTCTTACCAAACAATTGTATGAAATCAATGGTGTCATTGAAACTTCCCTGGTTGGTCGAATCAGCTTTAAAAGCAGCTTTGGCTAACAGCATCTTTCTAAACAGTCTTGCATAGAAGTGGCCAGGAAGCAAGAGACTTCTGTAAGTGTGGTAAATGCTTCCTGTGTCCAAAGAAGTCGTGCTGGGTGGACGTTTACCAAGAAATATTTAAAAATTGCCAGGGAAATATGTCCTTCATTTCTCTGCTTTTTTGTTGGTATCAGTGAAGACCTAGGGCATTCCCTCTAGTTTTTCTCGTACTGATGTGAGCTATGGAGGCAGTTTGCTCTCAGGCTAAACCTGACGCGGGGCTAATTTGCCCTGCCCACACAGGCATTCACGCCAGCAACCATCCTGACCCCTGCGTGTGTTATCTTCTTGGTCTTGAGATGCAAAGAAAGAGCAATTCAAAGTAACTTGCTGATGTGCCTCATTAAAAAGCGCATAGATGTAGTGCTTAGGGACATGGTTCAGTGGTGGGATTGGCAATGCTGGGTTAATGGTTGGACTTGTTGATCTCAAAGGTCCTTTCTGATCTCAGTGATTCTATGATTTCGGCAGGGGTGACTCTGTCAGATCTCAAAGATTATCTGGTTCCTGTAACATGGGGGATATCTCACACAACTCCCCTGCAGCTCTCGCCTGCCTGCTTATGGAGGCTTTAATGTCAGCAAATGGCTTTTGCCCCAGCCCTTCGCAGCCCCCTGGGGATGCTCCCGGCAGCTCCCCTGCCCTCCTCCCCAACGCCCCCCTAGCGAGTGGGGGCAGCACAGGAGCCGCTCGGGGCTGGTGAGGATGTTCCCTCTTGTGCGAGGGGAAAGACGAGGCGTACCTGCTGCTCACTGTCCCCATGCAGCATCACCCAAAGGGCATCCAAATTCTGGGGCTTGCTGCAGGGTCTGTGGCTCTGTGCTAGGGGCGGTGCGGGGGGCACCTCCTGCCCTGCACGCTGTTTTTAGCTCCTCTCCTCCCTGGTGGCCTGTAACGCCCCACCTGTGGCTGGTGCCAGCCCACGGGACTTTTAACTCTCATCTCTCAAGTGAAGTGGAGCAAAACCAAGCGTGGCTTTGGGGATGAGGGGCATTCTCAGCATCTGTGTTTCCTCTGTTCTCCCCTCCTCACAAGCCTCAGCGCTTCTCCCTTTCTGCAGACAGGGTGGCTTCCATGAGCAAACACAAATAAATCCGAGCTGGCGCTTTGGATTTTTATCCCTCCTTTCAGGGCCAGACTTGTCCAGGTCTCTCCTGTGCATTGAGTGATCAACTCAGATTAAGGATCAAAGGCAGGGAATGGTGAGTGATCCCCAGGGAATATGAATCAGAGCTGGAAACAACTTGATAGTCCTGTGTGGTTTGTTCTGGGTCGCTGTTCCCCTGACTGCGTTTGTAGATGAATGATGTGGGTGCGAGGCTCTGGAGCACAGAGCTCCATCGCGGTGTGGAGGTCGCCTGCAGCCTGTGCTCTGGCTGTCGTGGCTACCCTGGTCCTGGCATTGCCTTTGGTGGCCGTGGGCCACAAATGCATGTACACAGATGAAAGAAACTGTGGGGTTTGTACAGCGTTTCTGAGCATAGAACCTGGCAGCTTCCCATCCGAGGAGGAAGGAACTCAGCCCTGCCCACACTTTCAGGCAGATCCTCAGGTAGGAAAAACAGCAAAGCCTACTCTTTCTCTTCAATTTTAGGCTGGTTCTTGCATGAGGTAGAACTCGGTAGCACATCTGTGTTATGATATGGACCTGTGCTTTTGACAAGGTTCTTGCATTTCACTGCTGGTTGGGCTGTGCATCATGCACTGCATCAAAATTAAAAAAAACCCAAAACCATAAAAGCAACCTTGCTGAATTTGGTGGCTTGCCCTAGGCTGACTTTAGGGCAAGGGAGTGGAGCGAGAAGAGTTTGCCTGGTGATGAAGTCATGCAGTAATTACAACAGGGATCTCCAAAGAGCTGCTATTGCAGTTTTCGGATGCAGTGCTCCCATTGATACTCCTTTGTTTGGTTTCCAGACCTGAGCAAATCTCTTGGTGGGCACTTTTGAAGTGAACAAACAAAAATCTCTGGTTGGATCACTTGCTGTATTAGAGAGCATATTTAGACTGTGCCAGGAGATAGAAAGGCAGTCTTTCTTGTTGCTTGTTCTTCCCACAAGTTCCTCCAGCCCTTTGAAGTGTGAGGTTTATGGTGGGTAAATAGCAAAAGCTCTCCAAAGCGTACCCTGCCTTTTTCCCTTGTTAGCAAACAAAACTGATGCTCCTGACACCTGAAGAATTCAACTTTGCCAGGCTCGGGAGAGAGCCGGCTTGTCCCTGCAGCAAACTCAAGAGTACCTACCGTGTAGGGCTGTACTCTGGACTGGAGCAAGGCTCTGGGCACTCAGCCACAGGCAGGGTAGTGTGGGTGCTTGGGGACCCTGGTAAGTGCCAGCTGGGGGAAAAGGGGTGCTTGCGAAGCGGGGGACAGCCCCCCCAGGGCAGCCCAAAGCGAGCATATCCCACAGAGACAGCATGAGGCTGCAAGCCTGTGCTGTTCTGCACTTCCCCACTTCTTGATACCATGTTCTTAATGCTTCTCAGCATCGCTTGTGTCTTGTTTTCCTGTGCTCAGAATAACTGCTGGTACACATGGTCAAATCAAGTATGGATTACACTAATTTGGAGGTGAAAGGCTTTTGGATGCTTGTTTCAATTTTTTTTGTGTGTGAGCAGGGAACAAAACCCATCATTTAAATGTGGTGGCGAGAGCTCACACTGCTGGGGAAGCAGAGCTCTGGGGAAGCAGCCCTGGAAAGCAGTCCATTAAATTGGATCCCATGGATTTTTGCATTCAGTTTAATGGGCAGCAGTGGAGCCGTGACTCACCGGACCACCACCACTGTTGTCTAAAAATACTTCGAGAAAACATTTCAGATTGATATTTCAGTGAGTCACCCTTCCTAACAAAAGGGCTTAAGGAAAACTTTGTGCATTAATGGAAATGACTCTCATCTCCTCGAGCACAGCAGTGATTTGGAAAAGAAAGAGCGAGCTTTTTTCACAAGCAGGACAACCGTTTCTAGAAAGCAGCAGGGAGCTGGTGGGACTCAGGCATCCCATCACACCCATCCTCGCTGCCTGAGGCCGGCTGTTACCTGGGGACCTCTGTCCCCACCATGGTCTGTGCTGTAAATAGCCAGGCTTTCTCATCAGGTGCCGTACTGAAGCTTCGGGTTCGCTGGGCAATAGGAGCTCCAGTAACTTCTAAAGCCATTTCCAAATTTCTGCGAGGGAAAAAAGCAGTATGTCAGCAGGATGAGGGAAAGTGCTTAGCGGCACATCATTGCGAGGCACATTGCTAAAGCCCTGATCTGGAGCCATGGTAGGTTAAACGCTGACTGTCTCCTCCAACGTCAAGACGTGAGTCACCACTTGGGTTCATGAGAGGTGCTGACGCTGCTTTGGGGGATTGTGCTTGTAAAGATGAGTATATACAGCTATTCACGTTTGTTCTAGGAGCAGGGAAACAAACAAGCCTAATCCAGCAGAAACAATGCTCACCACAGTCACAGCCTCTCCTGCAGTTTTTTTTGGTGTGGAATTTTCAGCCCAGATGCTGTCTCCCAGGGAAGCTCCTGGGACAGCCTGTCCCGGGATCCGGGGCAAGGCTTCCCTTCCTGCCTGGCGGATGGGCCTCCTCCACGGGTAAACAGGGATTTCAAGTGGAGGCTTAAACCCTGTTTATGCTGATTAAAAAAATAGCACTGCTTCCCCGTGCCAAATACCGAGCATCCAGTGATCCCAAGGGGGGCTCCTGACTGGTGCCAAAAAGGCTGTGAACCAGTTGCTCATTTTCCTAAAGCTCTCCCACAGACCGTAAGGAAGAATGTAGGGGACAGGCAGGGTAACTAATGCCTGCTGACTTCAGGTAACCCCTTCTCCTCCTGTTTCCCTGGGCTGCCTCTCACCCAGGAGCCCAGGGCCTGAAAAATCTGTTTGAGTGTTAGCAATAGCTTTGGGAACAGTAATTTTTCAGTATCACTTCCATCTTCTCACAAGGTCTATTTTTAAGCCTGGAACCTTGATACCGTGCTCACCCCTGCCCAGCAGAAGCGGCGCTGGCTCAGAAAGCGGCGTGTTCCTGTGGTCCCATTTCGGTCCAGCGTCAGCAGGCAGTGAGAGAAATACAATCGGAGGCGTGCAAATTCTGAAAAGGGTGTCTGAGTTGTTACCTGCATCTGCAGAGCTGTGCTTGCTCCCAGCCACGAAGGGAAGTGGAAGACATCCTCCCGGAGCTTCGGCAGGGCTCCGCCGTCGTCTCCCATCACCCGTCCTCTGGCTTGAGCTGCACGGGTTGCTCTTGGCAGCAGGTTCCCCAACCAGAGATGCTGAGCTGTATAACACAAGTAAACAGGGCTGTAATTCTTCAAGTTTATTTGCATATCCTTTCTGTGTGCACGCGGTGTGAAACACCCTGGAGAGTTTTGAAATTAAGAGTGTAATTTGTTGTGGTATTCAGGTCACTTTCTGACACTGCTGCAGTTCCTCAGGGTTTAATAGGGATTACATTCCTTTTCAAAATAGTTCCAGAATTAAATACTGGTGTTTTCTATGAATTTTTATTTTGGGTAGGAAAATAATGGGATGGGTTGGGATCTTGCTTGAGGCAGTTTGTTAGGCACAAGGAGAAGCTTTATAAACAAAAGGACAGTGAGGTGCTGGAATAAAGCTTGTGGCAGATTTTGAAAGCAAATTAAGTAATTCTTTGCAAACATTAGGGTAGAATTCCCTTGTCTTCAGGCAAGAAGATGGGTGGGTCCCACCTCATCCTCTCTTCTGTGACTCCAGCTAGGTGTAGAAGATCCATGGCTGTGTTTGTAACCATGCTAGCAAGAAGCCACAGCAGCAAACTTTTTAATTTACACGCAGAGTTCTGGAAAATCGTGCCTCAACTGCTGAGATGGTGCAGGGCACACAGAGGTACCTGCCCTTAAATGGAAATGTAAGAGCTGATGAATCTTTTCCCAGTTTATCTGCCAAAAGAGAAGGGAAACAGTAGGCCCCGCTTTTGCATGTGGATTTATTCTCCGTGCTGACTCTGTTGGCTGTTCTAGACAAAGTGCCAGCATCCCAGCATGGGTACCAGCATCCTGAGCGTGCCGGCTGCTCCTAGTATCTGTCTCCACTGCCTCTTCCACAGAGCAAATGGGAAGGGGAACTTGCGTTGTCCGAAGTGCAGAGATGTCTCTCCATACCCCTGCGCGCCCCGTGAGGGAATGCCTCCATCCCCTTGCAAATGCTGTCTGCTGAGTGGGACACCTGAGCTGGAAGTATCTGGGCTTCTCTGAGTGCCTGGGGAGCAAACCTGTGAGCGTGGGCAGTGGGAGGGGCTGGGGCCGTGGGGCTGTGCCGCTGCTTCGGGGCTCCGGAGGAGCTGGTGGGAGCCCCCGTGCTCCTGCGTCAGCGTCCCGGCAGGCAGAGCAGGCGGGCGGTGGGAGACGCATCGTGACCTTGGCAGGGCGAAACTCCATCTCCCTGCCTGCTCTCATTCCTGGGACATGTCAGCAAACAAGCAAGCGGTGCAGGGCGATGAGCTGCTTGTGGGTCTGAAACGACTTCTGTGTGAGATTCTGTCGCAGGAACGCTGCGGGGAACGCGAAGAAAGAACAGAGTTTTTGTCCGGAATGAGAAAGGAGGTCGGCGCTTGGGAGCAGCTGTAAGGGGTGACGGCTCTTCAGCGGTGACGAGGCCAGGCAGTTGCCGTCGGGAGCGCTGGTTTGTGCCTGTCCCTGCCAGAACAGCTCGGTCGTTCCACTAGGTCCTTGTTCGGGAAAATCCTCGGGCGGGTCATCACACCTGGGGAGGAGTCCCCGCAAGGACAACTTGTGCACACACAAGTGCTTTCCTGAAGAGGGAAATTTCCCTCCTGTGGATGTTAAACACCCCCTTTCGGAGCACTGTGCCCCTCCCAAGGGGCAGGCAGCCTGCCAGGATGGGGCCCTGCCTGCGGCCGGCAGGTAGGAACAGGCAGGAAGAGTCTGGCCGCTTTTGGCAACCAAACGTCCAGAGTCCCAGCAATGCTCTGAGTCTCTTAAATCTCAGTTTTTCCAGTGGAAAATCATTCTACTGGGAAAACTCTTGACAATTATATGTCTGGTCTGTGTAGAAATCATCTCCCTGCAGAAGGAGGAGGAGCGGCAGGTGGCTGGGGTGCACCAGCTCCCTCCAGCTGCCGGGCAAAGCCCAAACCCTCGGCGGCTGCCTTGAAGGAGCAGGTGGCGGCTTTCAATGGCAAAGCCGCTGCCCGCTCACAGCATTCCTCCTCCTGCACGGAGTGTGTCTCGGTGGTGGGAGCAGGAGCGGCGGCCCGGTGGGTCTGCTGTGGCCCCGGAGCTGGGCATGCAGGGCTCGCATTGCAAGCGCTCTGCAAATACCTGTGCGGTGGCGGTGGGCACTGCTCCCACCGGGGAGCCCACCCAGTAGCTCCCTGCGCCTGTGGTGCCTGGGCCATGCTCAGAGTTCCAGCTCGCTCAGGACGGCGGCAGCAGCCTCACGCAGCAATGCCTGGCGAGAAGGGAAGGAGGAGCAGACAGGGAGGCTCCAGCTCCCAAATGGCCTGTCACATCGCGGTGAAGGATGGGCTCGGCTCAACGTCCAGAAACAGCATCTGCATAGTCTGCCACAAACACTGCTGGTGCTCCCTGCCTGATCTGGCAGATAAAAGGCAGCAAACGCTCCTCTCCTCCTGGTGACGGATGACCAGCCACCAGAGCCTGCAAACAGAACGGGTTTCTGCTCGATGGCCACTGCTCAATGTGCCATAACTCCCCTGCAGCGTGTTTGAGAGCTCTGTCAACAGAGAATGGATTCTGGTGATTCAGGGCAGCCACATCACTTGATGCAGTTTCCCATCTGTCCCTGGTGCTCCTCTGGCTTCACAGAGACTGAAGCACAAAAGCTTCCACACCGCTGATGGCGTGTGCAGTGGTACCCAGAGCAGATCTTCCTACGGGCTCTCTCCATCAGCAGGGTGGAGAGCTGCGCCACGAGCCTGCTGCCCACAGAAAGCGGTAGATGGGGGCCTGATGCCAAGCATTTTTCTAACATTAGTTTATCAGGACAGCTCTGGAAGTTGCCTTCTGAGTGTCCCTGTATGTTTCAGCCTATATATATATATTAAATTTGTTATAAGTAAAATATATATATATATATATACATTTTTTTTACCTCATGTAAGCACCACAGTTTTGCGCAGTGTTTTCCCCAAGTCTGCTGCTTGGGATCTGAAGCAATCCCACAGAATTACTTTTCCATTCTCCTCTGTTACTTAGCCAAAGTGCTGGGGTTATCATACCCGCATGAGGATGCAGACTGAGCGTCCCGCCGTGAGGATGCGGTGGGGAAGGTGGCACAGACAGGGAAGGGGGATGGCTGCCCAGGCACAGTCCTGTGCTGCTGAGGCACTCTCTGAGCGGCTTTGGTCCCTACTCTGTTCCCTTCTCTCCTATCCCCCTCTGCCTGGGAGCAAAGGGATGAGCCCAGGGAGGACTCATCCATTGGACCCTCAGACAGCACTGGAGCCCGGGCGTGGCCTGGAGAGATAATTAGGCGTGAAATAAGGGGCCGGCATCTACAGATACAGCAACTGTGCAAAATGCCTTGGAAATAACTTGATGAGGTAGGCTTGCTTTGGAGCAGAGTTAACATACGGATCTGGTTACTTATTTGGCCTGCTCCCTGTGCTCCCAAGCAGTAGGAATGTAGTTTGTTCCTTTGATCAAGGTATAAACATTTACGCTCTCCTTTCTGACCCTATCACTTTGATCTCCTCCATATACTTTTCCAGCAATGCCTACCGGCAATGGAAAAATGCATTAGCCTGAGCTAATTTGTTTTTCCTTTATACAGAAGTGCATTAAGTCTCGGGAAATGGGACAGTGAAGTGGGATTGTGGAGCTGCAGGGCAAATCACTGCATCTGTAGCACCATGACAAGGGTCTCGAGGCATGTTTGTGACAGGAGGTAGCAGAGATTTTGAGTCATGCTACTTTTACTTCTTAAAAGGATTTGCTTTCTCTTCTTCGGTGCTAAACAGCTTTTGCTAACAGCAAAACAAACAAAAAAAGGTGTCTAATTGCTCTGCCCTTTCTGAGGGCTGTTTTACATGAGTAGAGAAGATTAAGAGGAAAAGGGAAATTTATGAAAATTTATAAGCATAATTCATGGGGCCAAACTGTGAGTGAGCATAAATCAGTTTTCTGGATTCATTCTATCACTTCTGAGCAGTAAAATTTTTGTCTCGCAGTATCTTTTTTTCTTTCTTCTTTTTCCTTTTTATTTTCCTACATGTGTAGTGGTGGAACCTGCATTAAGGTGAGCCAGCAGGTGCATGGACCTTTCCTTCGCCTGCTGTGCGTGCTCCTTACCCGCCCGCAAGGTGCTGCAGAGCCGCAGCCGGGACACCGCCCGGGGTCCCCACCGAGAGGACGGTGTGGCAGCCGCCTCGGCAGCGCGGGTCACAAAGGCAGCAGCAGGGCTGCCCGGTGGGTGGGCTCGCACCCGTGGGCTGTAGCCAGGCAGTGCTGGGCTCTCCCGGACCCGGGAAGTGTTTATGCACGGCTTGCTCCCATCCTACTCCTGGCCATCACAACATATTGAGCCACAGACTTGCTGTTTCCTTAGTGACTGATGTATTTTGAGTGGAAAAGAGGCACAAGGAGGATTTTATTTTTTAAAGCATAGAAGTCCTGTGCTAGCATGGCTAATCATGTTGCTAACTGGCTACAGCAGGCAGCAGCTTTCCTTAGCACAGAGAGCATGGTCTAAACTCCTGGGAGCAGGATGCGCGTTGCTCCTGTGACAAATGAGTGCAAGTTTGCCAGCCGGGCAGGAAGGGTCCATGTGCTCAGGAGTGACCGATTCCTGCACCCATTAAAAGTCATTAATTTCCTCCAGCCAACTTCAGAGATGATTAAAATACTCTTCTGTCTTCAGCTGTCTTAAACGGCCGGAGCTGTGCTCAGGCTAGGTGCTCAGGCTGGGTCCGCCCGCGGCTGACACCATTTGCAGAGGAGCCCTTGGCTGCCCTGGGTCTGCACACGCTGCACGCTGCGTTTTGCTTCTGAAACGCCCGCACGGGCATATGAATTAAAGACCTATTTCTGCACGCAACTGTCTCATACACGCAGCAGCAATCACATGCAGAACAAGAAGTTTCAATTTATCATCACACTGAAATGCTTCATAGGGCTCCTCCTGCACATATGTCATGCGGTACGGCATTGAGACAACCTTTCTTTTTTCTTTTCTTTTTGCTGCCCTTAAATTGGATATTTTTGCATTTTAAATACCACAAACAAGTTGGCAGAATATCACAAACAAGTCGGCAGTGTATCACAGGTTTGTTTTTGTTTCTTCATGGGATAACTCTACTTCTTGGTTTTGTTTTTTTTCCCCATTAGGAAAAAGGTAGCGTTAATAAGACTGTTACTGTATGTGATTTGAAACTGGTGTCCCTGCTCTCCTGGATAATGCTGGAATACAAGGTGCAACTAATATGTGGTGCCCTGTTTCATGTGACATCCAGCCTCCTGGCACCAAGGGGAGTTCTGAGATGCTCTAGCCAGGCCTGAGGGTGTCAGCTGGCCATCTCTGTACAGGACAAGGCTCCAGGGAGACTTCTGGAAAAGGTACACTTAAATGCCATGCAAATATGAGAATATCCTATTGCTGAAATTGCCACAGCAGCTGTATGCTTCAGGACACCTTTTGATCACTTCTCCACCCTATCACTGGTCAGATACCCGAACGGCCATCCACTGTTTCTTTTCTGTTCCGTTACCAAAGTAATAGAAAAGGTTTTGTTCCTTGCATTGTTTTTATTTCAAATAACTTGAGGTTGCAAGTACACGATCACTCCCCTGGGACATCTCTCATTGCTGTCAAAATACTAAAGGGGGATTCAAACACTATGATCTGGTTTCTGGTTTTGACAGCCACAGGGTCGCAGTGACATTAGGGACAATTCCCTGATTTCTTCGTCTCAACATCCCATATTTAGAAGGGGAATAATCTATTTCTGTTTCGCAACTCCTCAGACCGTGAAAGCTAAGTCAAAGAGTATGAACCATCTACCACAGTAAATTTCTGAGCTCAACTAACACTTTGCAGCCTTTTGCTGCCACTAAAAATCCTATGGTGGAATCGCCCAAGAGGTAGCTTGTAGGAGGATTTTGCGTTACCCCTGCACTTCAGAACTTTGTAACTGAGACTGAATTTCAATGAGTAGAAAGATATAAATATTTTTCTTAATTTGATAGTCATCTGTTTGCTTTGCTCCCAGTGTGTTGATGTGCTTTGCCCAGCCATACTGAGCTTGGGCTGAAACTTTACTTTTAACAGAGTATTGGGTATAACCCGAAAGCGTGTCTGCTGTCCTGAGATCTTTACGACTCCTGGAAAAAGGGATGGAGATGCAGGCTTCAGAATTAATTACGGACATTGTGACTTCTGCAGGCTTTCTTACTCTTTGCACCATATAAGTTGGGGGGGGGAAAAAAAACCTGTGTGTTTAAAATTAGTTAAAACCAGTGCATCACCAAGGTAAATACATACTTTAAAAGTACCTGTAAAAGGGTTTTTTAAGAGGAGTTCAAAGCTGTTTCCTGTTATCACTGCTATAGATAATGCCTGATCAAGGAAAAAGTAGGTGCTTGGTGTTTCACAAGGTGAAAGCAGGCTATTCATTTAAGATACAGGCAGAAGCCTCCACTGTAAAAGCAGAGTCCGTAGGGAGTGCAAAGTCTGGCTACAGTCGCTCTGCGACCAGATATGCTGCAGCACCTCACAGCAGCGTGGGCGGTGGCAGCAGGACAGGGACGGGGTAGAGGAGGAAGGTGGCATGCTCGGGGAAGCTGCACAGAGCAGAGGCAGAGCCTGAAATCCCAACCACAAGCCCGTCTCCCGCTCCGTCCTCTCATGCAGCCAGCCCCCGCTGGCTTGCCAGAACTATCCTCCTGGTTTTGTGGCAACACGCTGTGACTTGGCAGCAGAGACACAAACCGAACTGAAGCCGTCGTGCTTGTCTGGGTGGAGTGGCACGTGCAGAGCCCCTTGCTGCAGAGCCCTGGGTGCAGAGCCCTGGGTGCAGAGCCCCTTGCTGCAGAGCCCTGGGTGCAGAGCCCCTGGCTGCGGAGCCCCTGGGTGCAGAGCCCTGGGTGCAGAGCCCCTGGCTGCGGAGCCCTGGGTGCAGAGCCCCTGGGTGCAGAGCCCCTTGCTGCAGAGCCCTGGGTGCAGAGCCCCTGGCTGCAGAGCCCCTGGCTGCGGAGCCCCTGGGTGCGGAGCCCCTGGGTGCAGAGCCCCTGGGGTGGCCGGGCACACACCTGAGGCCGGCACGGAGCAGGCAGCAGCCCTGCCCACACTGCCACACACACCTTCGGGAGCTGGCAGCGTGCCAGTGGAGGTCCAGAGGCCTGGAGCGTGGTTTTGATTAAGACCCACTGTTTCCCTAACGCTCTTCCGAGACAGCCGCTGTTGCAGCTTGCAGCGTTTCTCACGGTGTGGGTGAGCCAGGAGCTCCATGACCGCAGGCTCTGAGCCAGGCAGCTCCAGCAGCCTCTGCCAGCTCCGGCCACACACCACTGCAGGCTGAACCCATTAGTGCGGTCTCTGCTTGGGAGCAGCATCGTTAGTGGTTGCAGGCAACATGTGCTTTCTCAGGTAACCACAGCAGAACCTGCAGGCAACAGTGGATGGTAGCGTGGGTTAACTTGGGCTCCATCATGGGAAACCATGCTGGCATCCTTTGGCCAGCGAGCAGCTCTGCCTCTGTCTTGGGTTGCACCTCCCTCCTCCTGTTTGTCCAGCTTCGCTCACGGCTATAAAACAGTTGTATATAGAGGTGTTAAGTGCATGTTCTTATTTATAGGTAATTGTAGATACTAACTTTCTTCTCCAACTGTTGTTGTTCCTGTCACCAAACCTTTGTCACTGCCAGGCTCTCTGCTGAAGCAGCTGTACCAAAGGTGAAAGGATAAATCGTAAATGGATGATTTTTATCTAAAGTGAAAGGCTTAATCACAATGGGATATTTTTGTCCCTGATCTCAAGCACTAGTTTGAATTCATCCCTGTTACAGTGGACTGAGCTGAGGATTGTGTCTAGTTGTAGCATCCTACTTGTAACCCATTTGTCCTATTGAGATATTAACACCCCGGAGCCAGCTGTCCACATAACAAACAGGCCAGCAAAGCCCAGTCCACGGTGGTCGCAGGTTGCAGTGTGCTAACATCCTGACCATTCCTGCTGCTCTGTGGCTTGGTGCTGTTCTTCCTTCTACCCAGACCCATTTCTTTCTCAACAGAAGATGCACTCTGAGGTCCCAGCTTTGTGCAGTGACAGAACGTGAAGTCTTAACAGCCTCTGCCTTCTCTTCTCTAACGCAGCTAGCACCGTCTTGGAAAACCAACCCAAGGAATTAGCAAAACCAAAACTATTAAAAGAGCCAAAAGTATTATTAAAAACACTATAGGCAACTCAGCTGCCTCTCTCTAAGTAACAGCTTGCAGATGTGCAGAATGAAGTAACTCTGGTGTTTTGCAATTCAGCTGAACGTCCTGAATGTCGCTGAGAGGGCTTGGAGACACAGCCCTGCTCGCCTGCCTGCCCTGGCCAGGTGGCAGAGATCACGCTGCAGATGCGGCTCGTTGCTGTCCTCGCTGGCTGCTGTGTGCTTCCTAGTGTCTGCAGTGCCCTGAGGGGGGTCTGTGGGACATGGTGGCAGAGACTGGTCTTGGTGCCTAAAAGTAGTGCTAGGTATTCCAAGTGCCTGGCGTCCAGGTACAGCCAACTCTCACAGAAATGTGACGCCTTTCACTGCAGCTCTGCTCATTTCTGGTGTTTGCCTTTCCATCCCTGCACTGCCTGCTCTCTGCAGCAGCATCCCTCCGAACTGTATTCGCTCAGAGAAGAATGTTTCTGGTTTGCCTGCAAAAAAAAGCCGCTCTCGTGCAATCTGCTTTGAAGGGTGAAGAGACAAGGCTGGGACGGTGTTAGCATCAAAGCCAGGTTGCTCTCTGTGCAGCTGGTGCCCCCGTACCCTGCTGGACCCTGCTCTGCTGCTGCCCCAGAGCCTCTCCCAGGTGAGACTAGCTGTGCTGACCCTCTGCTGCAGACAGCTTCATGCCTACCCAGCAGGACACCCGTTCATGGGGAGGAGAGGGCAGAGCTGACAGGTTCGAAGAGTGGCAACTTGCAGCCTGTAAGTTATTTCTCTGCTGCCCTGTGCCCACCACCTCTCCTTGCAGAAAGGCGTAAGGAGATCATAGTTATCTGCCTGCAACCCATGATGCTGGTTCATTGACCGCTTTGCTTTGCTGCCGGGGAGCACAGACCAGCTTGAAGTGCAACAAAAGACTTTCCATGCTTCATGTTGTGGACAGAAGGACAGCGCTCTGCCCAGACACCCAGCCAGCGCTGCACCTGCCCAGCCACACGCGATGCCGAGCGTGGGGACCAGCGCACGGCCGTACCCTGTCATTTACATCCCCTGACCAGCCAGTGCTGCTACAAAATCCCCAGCTACTTGAGCCATAAGATTGAGCGTGGTGTTCACCTGCCTTTTAGACAAGGTAATTTCCTATTTGGGACTGCAGAGAGCTCGTGAAGTTGTAGCACCTATCTCTATCCCCTCCCTCCTTTAAAGCTTGCAAAACGGGGAAAGAGCCCTGTTTTGAGAAGTCTCACAGTTCTTAAGTCAACCTCAGGATTTGGGGGGCTTGACTCATGATTTATGAATCGCTGGGGCTGGCAGCTCTGTATTCGTTGGCTTTCCGCCCAGATGACTAACTATAAAAAGACGTGTTTAGATTTCTGTGGCATTCATCATTTATTTCAGAAAATACAGCAGCGTGGTTTTAGGCAGACCCAAATATGGCAATTGCAATGCCTCTTCTCTGTCATCTCCACTCGAAACAAAGGAACGACCCAGATTCCAACGCTTTTTTCTTGCCCTGACCCACACCTGACATCAGGGATACATCTCTCAAGGCTGTCGAAACCTTTCTAACCCTTGCTGTGCCACTTATGATATTTTAATACCTTTCTGAAAGTCCCAGCTCTCCTGGGATTAGAAGGAAGTCTCTGCTTTTGTACTTTCAAAAAAATCCAAACTTTTTCTGGGAGAAAAAAAGAAAATTGAAGAAAAACCTAGGCATTGGGGTAATGAGGCAAAAAAAAATAGTTAAAAATCAGAAGGTTCATTTGTTTTCAAGTGTGCTCACGCAAGGTATGACCCAAGTGGCTCCCGAGGGGCCGGGCAGCATCCTGCTGTCCCTCCCAAGAGCACACGAGCTGATGAGAGGTGGTGTCTGGGCATGAAGCGCTGCACCCCGGGTGAGGAGCGACCCATCCTTTCCCAGGCCACGCCAATGGGCTCATTGTGGGACGCTTTGTAGGTGGCTTTAGTCCATGGACATCAAAGTATGTGATTGTAGAGAAAGGCAAGAGAGACCTGGGAAGAGGTCGAGCAACCCCTCTCCTCCCTCTCCTCCTGCAGCCTGATCCCTCGGTAGCTGCTGTTCTCCCATAAGAAGTCCTGGCTGGAACAAGCTCTTTCTCCCACTAAGGTGAGGACCCGAGGAGCCCCCGTGCCAGACAGTGTGACGCCCGTTGCTCATCTCCCATGTACGGTGACAGCCCTCCCCTCACAGCTCTGGCACAGCTCTGGAAGAAGGTAGATGGAAGCCATGTGCCTTCAGGCAGGGAGTGCTGGCAATGGGGCAGCTCCGCAGCCCTGGCTGTGCTGGCCCCCGGGCTCTGCACTTCCCCGTCCCGGGATCTGCTGCTTTCTGCCAGGTTTCGTGCCTGGGTCCCAGCCAGGGGCTGGCTTTCATCCCATCACATTCATTCTGCTCTTCTCCCTGACCCAGGTGCCATGCCACGTCAGCCCCACCAGGACCTTTGGTTCTCTAAGGAGCTGGCAAGACCCTTCAGTTCCTCCCACAGTGCTGTGTCCAGCACCACAGGCAATGTGACATTTCCCTCCCACATCAGGTGTCCCCATCATCTCACTCGCCCTTCTGCCCCCTGGCAGAGGGATGTTTCAGGGCCCTGTCAACCCCTTGCTCTTCCTGCCTTCAGCCAAAAGCAGGCCGGGGCATTGCCAGGGCTTTTCCTGATCTTCACCCAAAAGACCCCAACCCGTGGCCCAGCAATGAGCTCCTCCATCCTTCCACGCACTTTGTCCATGCACCCCACCACAGCAGTGCAAGCCAGAGTCTCCTCAGCTTCATCTACCCAACCTTCTGAGCTATGGCCGTGAGAGAGGGGGGTCTCTTAAGCCCTTTTGGCAGGTGCTCTGAAACATCACTCTCTCTTTTTCCTTTTTTTGTTTTTCCCCCTCTCTGCTAAAAGCCACTGATGTAAGCAGCCTCTGTCCAGGGCCCCCAGCCCAAAGCTGTCCTGTCTCTTGGGTCTGTGCTCAGTGGCTGAGACCAAAGGAGGACTGATCCTGTGGGAGGTGGGAGCAGCCACCTGTGCTCAGATGGAGAGGTGGCGTGGTGCTCAGCTGCCGGTCCTGCTGTCTGGCATGAGACACGTGCTTCTTTCCCCTTAAAGGGTGCTGTCAAGAGACCTCTCTGATTCCAGCCAGTGAACATCTTCATTAAACAGCATACACTAGAGGAACAGGTCTGGGCAGGACCAGAAGGGTCTCACTGGGTCTGCTTCCCCCCTCCCAATAGCTTCCCAGAGGTCCCCGGGCCTGGGGCTCCATGTCCTCCCAGGGCCATCTCATCTTAGTGCTCTGTTAGCTTTCCTGTTGCAAAGCTTTCCCTAACATCTAGGCTGCGCTCCCTTTGCTATGATTAATGTCTGTTACCACTTGCCCTGTTCAGCATGGCCATGGAAAACAAACTAGTCAGTTCTCTTTGAGGCAGCCTTTTATACATTTAAAGCTTGCTATTGCAACCTCCCTCTCTGCCTCCTCTACTCCTGCACCCCAGCCACCTTCGTGCTGAACAGAGCGGTTCCAGCTCCTTCAGCCTCCCTGGCAGGTCATGTCTTCTGCACCTCTGCTCACCAACCCTCACCAGCATGAGCGGGCGGCTTGGCACAGCGCTGCACACAGGCATCAAAAACAGCTTCCAGCCCAAGGAGCTCTCCTCTGCTGGCATCAGTGCATACGTTTTTAGGATGAGAAATGACAGGATGTCAGACTCACTTTGCATGACAGGCTCTTCTGAAAATCACCTTTAGATGGTGGCATCTGCAGAGAGGGCTCTGCCATGTCTCACCCTTAGGGAGAAGCAGAGAAGAAACTGGCCATGGACGGCTGGTGTGAGGCAAGGGAAGCGGATGTGTGTTTTTAGTTTGTATGTATACAGATGTGTGTCTGTATGCATATGAATTCGAACTTGTGCATTTTTTTTGCTATTAAAATATTCATAGACTTGCTAAATCTTGAGTTTCTATCTCATGAGACACAGGGAGCTTTAAAGTCCAAGTTCTTGTAGTCAAGAAGATTTAAATTCTCTTTTGTCAGACTTTTTTTGATATTTTCCAGCCG
Organism: Ibycter americanus; assembly: GCA_035590275.1. Taxonomy (NCBI): domain Eukaryota; kingdom Metazoa; phylum Chordata; class Aves; order Falconiformes; family Falconidae; genus Ibycter; species Ibycter americanus. Next base: position 327,614 of record JAVJGI010000035.1, on the reverse strand, counting down.
TTTCCATCCTTCCTGACTAGAGAATAACACTTGAAAATGTGACTGACTGCACGTTCAAGTAGCAGGAGGCAAAGAAAAGAATCCACTTACTCTCTTAAAAGAAAAAGAAACAACAACCCACTTAGTTTTTCTAAGTCAAAGTCATGATTTTACTGTAGCTTGATTCATTACTGCAGAATACTCCAGCTACTGCTGCTACCCAGCCAGGTGGCTGTCAGGCCTTATAATTACCTTAACTCCTGACACATTAACTGGTTTACATGTTTTTCAAAGTAAAACAGTCTGGCAATGTCTAGCTCTCCAAAGCAATTCATGCAGCCTCTCTCTTGAGCCTGGCAGCCTCACCGCTGTGACACCACAGAGAAGCTCTGGTCACCAGCCCACACTGGCTGCTCCTTGGAGCAGGGCTCGCAGCACCCCGCTCCTGCTGATGCCCGCACAAGGGGCTGAAAACTGGGGTGTCTGTGCTGGATGCTGCACAAAGCATGTCTGCACCGGCTCTATCCATGCCCCCAGCTGCTACCGGCGAGCTGAAGGTGTCGTCATGACCAGGCTAGGAGCAGCTCAGGGCTGGGAGGGGTGCACTGCCGGCGCATCCCACAACAGCAGCATAGACATTGCCTCACTGGGGAAACAGAAGCTGAGCAGAGCTGGCACGCAGATCCTGCTCTCCTTAGGCATCTGCTCACCATGTCTAAGGATCTCTGAATAAGTAAAGTAAGTTGCAAGAGACCAGGAAAAAAAGTTACAAAGGTCAGGCCAGAAAGAATGGACAGCTGGCATGTGATGGAAGAAAATAGCAATGGACTGAAAAGGCGGAATCCTAGAATGGTTTGGGTCGGAAGGGACCTTAAAGACCATCCAGTTCCCACCCCCTGCCACGGGCAGGGACACCTTCCACTAGACCGGGTTGCTCCAAGCCCCATCCAGCCTGGCCTTGGACACTGCCAGGGACGGAGCACCCACAGCTGCTCCGGGCAGCCTGTGCCAGCACCTTGCCAGGAAGAATAAGCAAGGTCATGAATAAACACAGGTTTCTCCCATTTCTCTCCTCCTTGTTTTTGAACAGGGAAATTTGTCCCCTGCACCTCGGTTTGCAGCTGCTAAAGCCACTCTGTGCCCCAGCGGAGGAGCAAGGGGGACCAGCATGCGGCAAACCGGCAGCGCTGACCGCTCCTGCTGCAAGGTGCTCAGCAAGCTCCGGCGGTGGCTTTGTGCTGTGCGGGTTGGGGGCTGCTCAGCTCACACGCATGTTGTGCTGGGGGGCGCGGAGCCCCAGCCGCTCTGCCCGCTCCTGCCCTCCGCAAAGGGCCTGCCCGTGCACGGTAGCTGCTCTGCAGGGGCAGCTTGCTTGCCACGTGGGAGCAGGTGTTTTCAGTTATTTAGGTGGTTTTTAACTGCCAAGGGGGTCCTGCACCCCAATCAAAGCAATTAACAGCTGAACCACTCTGAGCAGAAAACAAGGGAGCTCTGGGAAAGAGGAGGACACTTTGGGGTTGATTTCCACCCTGCTGCTCCTGCAAAAAGAGAAGGAGCTGGGGTAGGAGAGTGCTCTTGTGCAACGTGGTGTCACTGCTGGGCTTGTTGGGATGCAGCTACGTCACCCTAAGCAACTCAGTCTATGGTGTTCTTATCAATGGTAAGTAAATACTTTCTCTTTGTACTACTGGGACTTACTGAGCAAGGTGTTCGTTTGGGTGACCTCTTTGTCCTCCAATTAATAAATTATTTGCTCATTTTAAAACTCTTGTTATTTTGCCTCTGCCTGTGGCAATTAGGCAGCAATGAAGCAAGTGTCATTTTAACCATCAGCAGGTCTGTTGCAATCAGGATCGTTAACTGTGGTATGATAGTGGTGCTGCTGAGCCATGATACAGCTGGAATGCATCGGGAAAGTCCAGCCCTGGCCTCAAGCAGTTGTAGGACGGGAAAGCACAATGAGTGTGGAGGGAGCTGTGGTGCAGGTCAGAGCAAGGGCATGGCAGAGCTAGGGATAGAAACCTGTTCTCCAGGCTCCTCAGCCCAAAGCCTGCCCATCCTGTCCTACGCTACCCTGTCACTGCGGGGCTGTTGTCCCTGGAGCGGGCTGGTGGACCTTTGGGGTTTCAATGTGGGGGAGTTATGGCCCTTTTGGCTGTGTGTGGAGTGGGTTAGGGGTTGGGCATGCAAGCGGTTCTCTTGGCCAACCTGATGGGATAGCAACTTCTGGCAGGGTAGAGGGGCCAAAGTGTTGGAGGTGATTGTCACCGCTGCTGGCACCATGTGTGTGTACCGGGCGGCTCAGCAATGCAGCTCAGCATGCCTGGTGCAGGACCAGGGCTCAGGCCAGCCCTGCGTTCCTCAGGAGTCCGTGCACAGCAGCAACGTTTTGCAGAACAAGCATTTGGGTTTAGGTTTTTATTAATGCTCATTCCATTTTATTAACATTTTAATCATTTCCATCTGGAGCACTGCATCCAGCTCGGGGACCCCAACACCAGAAGGGCACAGACCTGGCAGAGTGAGCCCAGAGGAGGCCGTGAAGGTGACCGGAGGGCTGGAGCCCCTCTCCTGTGAGGACAGGCTGAGGGAGCTGGGGCTGTTCAGCCTGGAGCAG
>JAVJGI010000035.1:267637-283892 GCA_035590275.1 Ibycter americanus | reverse complement strand
CCGGGCAGCATGTGAGGAGCAGAGGGAGGAGTGCCGCCCCAGCAGCAGCCATCCAGCCCCAGGCTGACGTGCCGAGAGGAAAAACCTGCACCACGAGGGCATAAACTGACACGAGAGGAGCTAAAATTCGAGCTGTGATTCCATACTGAAATAGCCAAGCAAAACGACGGATAATAGGCAGGGATGCGTGGTGAAGAGTTCTCTACAGGGATGACTAAATCTTGCTGTCACATAGTTATCTGCTTAGATCAGCAACATCTGAAGCTCCTGACCCACTGTGGTTGTTTGCAGGCTCCAGCCATAGGCAGCAGATGATTCAAAAGCAAGTTCTTCCTTTGTTTAAACTATCCTGCTTTATAAATTAATAGCATTTAATCACATGATCAAAGCCAGACTTTCTGTCGCTGAAGAAAACCAGCGTAGTTATTACATTTCATAGCTTGCGCGACTCCAAACTACTGAACACTTGAAAGCAGATGGCATTTTGCCCGTCTTCAGAGACCCACAGTCCAATTTTAACCACACCCTTACAATGAAAAGTGCAAGTCAAACCAAGCTTTCACAAACTCACAAACAAGCTACATCTGTATTTTGTTGTCAAACATCCAGTGCTCTGCAGAAATCCAGGCAAAGATGTGCCTGCACTACTGTTCAATTTGCCATTTTTCCTTCTACATAACACCCACATAATATTCCTTATTATTCCAGTGAGAACATTACACATCTTTGAAAGAGTCTCGATTTCAACAACACTCCTCATGGTGTTGTATTTGCTTTAGCAGCGCTTGCTATTTTTGCTTGACTTTGTGTAAATGAAGTTGAGGTTACATGAGACTACTTCCTCTTGGCCAAGGACAGACAGAAATGTCAACATAAAATTGTCCTCTAGTCCCACAGAAAGAACCATCTGCCAATTTTGCACCAGGCCAACTGCTGGGACACTGGGGTACAGGAGACAAACAAGCAAGTTAGGACTGAAGTGAGCTCACAAGGAAAGTATTCTGCCCTGAGGGATGTTTACCTCCTCAGTGCGGTTTATAGGCTCTTTTACAAATACTGCTCAGAGGTGGCAAGATAGAGGGGCAGTGAGACTCTATCCAGCAACAACGATTTAAATTTTGTGGATACACATCTGTCTCTGTTGTTAAAACATGTATTCAAACATACAGCTCATCTGCAACCATTTATAAATATGTACAAGTATCAGAGAAGTATAGAAAACCTGAGATTAGCATCCCCTTCTCTCGCATACATTTCTTTGTTTTTAAAAACTCTTATGTACCTTTGTGTTTAGCTTCAGGTGTAGGGACAGTGCAGCTTTGCTAGGAGTGAATGAAAACATTTGGAAGAATGAGATTTATTTCATAAGTTGCTATGAAATGTCTCTCTGCTCTGTCAGTGGTTTCAAATAAATTCTAGTTTTACAGCTACAATCCATATGGTTAAAATTGGCACAGTTTTGGTCCAAGCATCAGGAACTATTTAGCTCAATTCAGGAAAAAATACGTGTGTGCCAGCAAATAAAGGGTTCTGTAATGGTTAACAGTACAGCAGAAAGAAAGAAAAAAAAAATCACAGGCAAGAAGTCCACACATTGCAGCTATTTCAAGGATAACTTTTTACCAACAACTTTGTAGCACAGCTCTTCCGAGTTGGTAGGGTAATTAGGGGCAGAGTGGGTGTGAGTGGTGGTTTTGTTTTAAGACTCAAATACACAATGGCTACCACTCTGCTAGCAAAGTCAACCCCGCCTTTTCAAACTGGCACAAAGACTATCACTGATTACACATTTTCACCTTCCCCCAAAACACAAGACAGTGTTCCTTACCTATCTGGTCCTCGGGAATCAGTGATTCGATTGGGGGATCAAGTTCTGAGCTTTGGGACAAATAGTTCTTGACTTGAGTCATGAACTGCCGAATGGTTTGCAGCATATCCGTGCTCGAAACATGGCACTCCTTGTTTTCCTGGAGAAAGCTGACATAGTCCTGCACTAGGCATCCAAAATAAGTGCGTTTGTCCTGGGACATCTCTGCAATTTTCTTAATCATTCTCTTTTCAGGGGTCATGAAGGAACTGAAAACTCCACTGACTTTCCGTAGCTGAGATTTCACAATCTTGGGGAGAACGAACGAACTGTTTCTCTTCTTCTTGGGCTTCAAAGGGGGTGCCATGCTCTCTTGGTCACTTTCCCCCTCAAAATCCTCCAGGCTGCTGTTAGTGTCCCCCTCGTAACCAAACAGCGGCATGCTCCGATCGAAGTCCAGCGAGTCAGACGAGGAGGTGGAAATGCTCATGTCGCTCAGTCTCTGCCTGCCTCCATTCCACGGTATGTGTGACTCAGAGCTGGTAGCTACTGTCTTTTTGGCAGCTGCTGGAGCCGGCTCAGGCAGGGTTTCACCTGGAAGGCCAGCAGCTTCGGGCACACGCACCGAGCTGCGGCCAGGTCGAATTCCTGCTGCGGTCTTTGAGCTACCTTCCACCTCTGCGCAAACAGCCTGCTTCTTCAGTCGAGGGGGCGGAATAGGGGTTGGTTTGTTCTGCAGCAAATCCAAGCCTCTCTCTTTCTTATGGTTGACTGTTTCTGGCATGCTCGCCTGCTTTACAGTCCTGGAAAGCTGTGGACTCATGAGGATGCTATTAATAGAAGGAGGTGGTGGCCGGGGCGGGGGGGAACGAGGCCTTGCTGTGCCATTCACATCTTGAGTTCTCGGGCTCTGCCTTTTCAGACTTCCACTGACATCCTGGCTGTGCACTTTTAAGAAGAGGGGATTAATGAAACACAGCGCTCCGTTGGTCTGGCTGCACTCCAGCTCCGAGGGCGTTCTGGTTCGTATAGAATGCACTCCATTTATAAGGCAGAGCTGACGCGAGTCTTTACAAGCACTGTCCAAAGGTACAGGCTTACGGGGAGGTGAAGGATCCAGGGGGTTGCTGTTAGCCGGGGAGCTCCAAAAGTCTGAAAATCATCATTGCATTAATGTAAGAATGCAAAACAGCATGCAGATGGCTTTCAGAACATTCAGCTTAACATCACCAGTTTCAAGTATTCAGAGGTTTAGACAAGATTTTATTAATTCAAGGGGGAAGACAAAAATACCAAGTCAACCTCTTAAAGCACTACCAGACATAACTGCATGATGCACTCCTGGGTCTGCTTTTACTCGTTTATAAATATCACGACCAATGCATAGCTTCAAATCAGCTCACTGAGCTAAGCTTAAAAATAGACTGAGAATCAAAGAAAGGAATGGAGACCGTAACACAGTAATTCTTACCAACTCAAGACCGAAGTGAATATAAACTACACTCTAGCATCTCAGTCAGGAGAAATAAGCCTAGACTCTCAGCTGGTATTAATAAACTCACTCCATTAAAGGCAATAGTTAGGCTGATTTACATCAGCTGACAGCCACTCATGGCAACTCAACAAAAATTTTGGCTTGGTTTCTTTTGATAGTGAACAAATGAAACTACACATGAAAAGACAGCTCATGTTTTGCTGTGATGGGTGCATGCATAATCTTTAGCTACACAGACCAAATGCCTTTGCAACAGTGACACGGTCTGCCTGACGTTTTAGACACTCAGCAGCACATAAATAGGCCAAATGTGCAGCCCCACACCAGCAGTGTGGAAAACCTGTGCTAGACCAGCAAGTTTTAGCTGCAGCCTCTGCACTTGTCCCAGCAAAGCGTCAGCATGTTTGTGAAACTGAGTCCATGGTAAAACCCATCAGCTCCTGAAAGCATGAAGACTGAAACCAGACAGGCCCTTGAGGACAGCAATCAGACTGAAATAAGGGAGGAATATCAGAGGAGGGCATGTTGTCAAGATGCCTCATTTGGGCTGTTAGCAGTGACACCTGAGCCCAACTGCATGAACGCCAAGCACTCCACAACAGGGTCCGTACCCAACAGCTGTCTCGCCGAAGGGGCAGAGGACAGGAAATGGCCCGTGGTGATGGGCCGCTGCCAGAGAACACATGCAGGCACAGACATACTTCTCTACATAGTCATGCCGTGCTGCTGGTTTTTTTCCAGCTCCGTAACTTCACATTCTGCCTGCAGATCCCTCACCAGACCGGCCAGTGTGTCTGGCACATGGGCTGTCGCAAACACCCATGATGTAAGCACTGCTGCAGGTGAAACACAACAGAGACCAAGAGTGGGAATCTTGCATTCAGCACATGAAACCTTACAGGCTGGCAACGGCCTCAAGACCTTTACTACCAGTTCTTCCTGATGTGGTTTGCTGGGCTACATGCTGTTGACCTGCCTTGCGCGGTTCTCCCTCTGAGCCTAGAGCAAAACAGAGCTCTGGCAGGAGCTACAACCCTCCAGGTTCAGACCAGGGTGTTTAGTGCCTACGTGTTGCTTAAGGAAAGCTCACGCTTAACAGGAAGGGCCCTTGGGAGTTTTTAGGCATCTCTTTGGTCCAGAGCATTGAAGGGCTGACTTTCTGGTGCGCCCTTTTGCACGTGGACACCTACAACTTCATCAAAATCTTTACTTTGTTGTCTCGTTTTTGCTCACAGAAACTGTAATCTTAATCTGGTGTATAGTAGGTAATTCATCCCAAATACACCAACCACAGTTAGACACTGATCCATCAGTCTCCTCCTCAGCTTTCAAATGTATTAGCTTAATAAAACAACATACACAATGTGGACAAAGACTGTTCTGAGAGCAAGACTAACTCTGCAGCAAGCAGGCCATGGTGCTCTCAGGTACTGAGGACAAAGACGGTGTGGTTAGTCTGGAGAGCTTGCTTGACACCACCATTATAATCTCCTATGGAAAAACTCAGCTAATGTTACTTGAAAAATCCATGCTTTTTTGTGTGTATTTGTTGAAAATATATTGGAAAATACATACATAATTACCTAAACTTGCAGATAAGCAGTGCAGAAGTCATTTGTCTCCTCTCTAAAGCCAATCCCTTAACTGCATCGCTACTGCAGCAAAACAAAATGCAAAGCAGTGCAATACTTCCCTGCATATGGCTTTGCTGCAAAGTCCCACCAAACGGTTCTAGAGAGCCTCATACCAACACTGATTTAGTGAGGATCTGTTCATAAATCAAGGATTATTCAAACATCTACTGCAAGGAAGACTGCTGACAGTCAACCCTCCCTTCCTGCAAAAGGAAATGAGGCCATTCAGCACTTTGCAGGAGTTGCTCAACGACTCATCAGGGTGGAGCCCATGTTTCACATCCAGCCAGGCTTTGTCTCTCCTGCAAGCTCAAGGCACATTTTACAAGGAGCCTGTATTTGGTTGTAGCAGTCAAGCGATGCAAGGACACGTCCTTGCATTTTCTTTTATTATTTAAAAACTGTCAAACCAATGCACATGGATACATTCTGCAGATCTTAGGTATGCACTCCTCCTCCATCAACATTTTACTGCACTGAACTACTGATCTCAAAAATCACCATTCTAAGATCATACCTCAATCTGAACAGAAGTTTTATTAACAGTGAACCTCAATTCCTACACTCTCCTCGCAACTCCAGGAGATTATCAAGCTAGTGCCTGCTATGTGAGCCAGCAGCCAACATGAGCTCTTGGAGAAGCTACATCAAACACTTGTCTGGGGATTGTTAAGACTTGCTTTGCCCAAAGGTTGCCCGGAGAGGAGAGAGGAGAAGGAAGGAAGGAAACAGCACTAACAAAAAATGTCACAGAAGGCACAGAAAGAAGAGCGCCAAGGTCACCATTGGGCAAGTACAAGGTTTGGCCTTCTCAATAGGAGAAGCTGCTTTTCTAAATGAAATCTCTATCACCACTGACCAATACAAGCTACTTACTGATACAGACTATTTCTTCAAGCTTACAGCAATGCTACAGGGAATAACATCTATATAGACAACTACTTACTCAGTCCAAGCTGAGCAATCTCTTCAAGTTCAGCTTCTGTCTTTGTAGCAGCAATAGCATGAGGCAACTTCAGGGTGAATGGAAGAACATCCCTGTTGTCAAAAACAACCGTGGTTTTCACAACAACATCCACAGTTTTAAAAGCATTTGTTTTCAACACTGGCAGTGGTCGAGCTCCGATTCTTATTTTCTTCTTGAGCTGTGGCAGGTAGCAAGAGCCTTAAACACACAGCACACAGTAAAAACATTACCAGCCCCAGGGCTCCTTTACATTGGAAAGTGTCATGAAGTGCAAATGGAAGTTGAGTCCCTAGGACTCTCTTTAGGCTCCTTTCCAAAGAGCTATCCAGTATTTTCTGCTATTACAGCAGAAGCTTTTACACCTGGTCTTTTACAAGCATACCAGTGAGATGCAAAAGTCTTATCTGCCCTCAACTCCTCATTGAAGCTTCTTATTTTCTGAATATGCCGGGGACTGCTCTCAAAGCCAAATTCCAGTTCTCAGAATAAAAATTTAAATGAGTACTTGGGCAGCTACCCTAAAAACTTCTAAGCTAGGATGTTTTGGTGCTACTCCGTCCTAGACTGAAAACACAATTTAAGAAAGTCTTTATAATTTATTCTCATATGTGGTTTCTCTTCACTGCACACTAGATGTTCAATGGATGTTTACAAAGGGAGATATAAAATACATGAACAACAACATAAGCCAAATGCAGTGTAAAAAGCTTTTAGGCAGAGATTTTAAGGGACAAAACGGCTTAACCATATATACATTGTATGAGTGCTACCATCAACCAATACTATAGCACTTGCCTGCTCAATCGGTACTGATACACCCTCAAACAACAGTGTATGCTATACTGCAAAATCTGTAGTAGAAGTACCTATGTAATGAAGAGTAAATGAGAACAAATGGAGCACAGGAATCCTACATACAATCGGTGTCAGCATAATTATTTTTTTAAGGCTGTGAACAAGCCAATCTGTTGTAACACAGACAGTGGGTTTTAATCATGTAAATATTCTCTATGTTGTATGCTACCTTGTTGAAAAAACAGGATCTCAGAACACCACTCAAATTCAAATCAAGCATATGCACATGACGTGTTAGCTAAAAAGTATCTGAAAAGACACTTTCAATATGTACAGCGTGACAAAATGGAGGCCTGTAACAAAGAGGGTCTAGACAATTCACCACAAACAGAAACAGTAGACAGCAAGCCAGGTATATCCCAGTGAGCTTTTCCCACACCAGAAATCACCACTGTCGGCACTAACTGGCGACCTCATTGCAGTAAAAGGACCAACGCTATCAAAGTTGCCTCTCCCCACCATTCCTTCAGAAAATGTGCGATGTGCAGTTTGGCCGTGTCCTGTCTGCGGATAAATGTAAGGCTTGAGCATCAGTCTGGCAGTTTTCACCAACAAACTGAAGTCAAATTGAAAACCACTTAAAAGAGAAAAAAAGACTAGTTATTTTTTCTCTGCCTACTACCTGGAAAACAAGTGGGGCAACCATAAACTGGAAAGCTGATGGGGCAGTTCTTGTTGTTCACAATTTACATTCACATCTCTCAGTTGCTATGTTCTACAGTGTAATCTGACATCTTTCTATTAAGCTCCAAAATGCATTTTACTAGCAACTCCAAGAAATGGACATTGCAAGATAGTTTATGGTGCTTATTGAGTTACAGAGCGGTTAAGAAAGCATTACAAGATATCAGCTAAAGTTCAACTTGGCAGCGCCTCACATCTGGGTGGGTAATGTAACACCAGCCTTCCAATAATCGGTACCAAATAAGACAGAGAGACTTGCTTCCAATCCTCATCTTTTATTTCTCCCGTCACTTTCTAAGACTACCCAGGAATATTTGTAGATTGGCAACATAAATATCATGCTGAACCACATCCTTGAGACTCTGTTTTTCAAGACAGTCTAGCAAACGTGACTAAGAACATAACACCATCTTACCTGCTAATACAGTAAAAAGCAATGAGCCTGAATAGATCAGCAAAACTTATTCCAGACCCCTCCAAGGAAAACGCTGTGAAGAAAGTTACAAAAGGGAAAGAATCACACATCTATTCACCATTTCTTGGAAAAGCTTAATAAAATGCATCTCAAATTTTTGCATAAAATTAATAAGTTTGCACCATCACACTAGTTACTGTTTGGTTAAGAGACAACAACTGTGTAGAGTACAACACATCTCTGCTAAAGGCATCTTCAAGAATATACTGATAATCTTGGCAGTGGTTTTGCATCTTCGGTTCCAAACATATGGTCCAATCCCAGGAAACAGATCAAGTGTGATGAGAATTGCATGTTTTGCTAATATACAATAATCAATAACTGAGGCTCTGTTTGCCCAGTGTACTAATACACCTAATTTTAAATCTTTTATTTCCTCCTCTTGCATTCCATTCTACTCACTTGTCTTCCACCCAGATGTGTTCACACCTATTGGGAGATGATAAATTTTCATTCACTTCAAGAAAACCATTTAACCTAAAAATCCCTCAAACAAAATCTCAGATGATTCTGCTTCATGCTATTGCTTGCACCATGGGGGAGGAAGAAACAAGCAGCGCCTTTCATCTCTTCCCACTCCATACAATTGTTTCTTACTGATAAAAATACTGTTCACAGTAATAATGACATAGAAGTGACTGCCACCTCACTTAGATTAAACTCTCTCTGATTCCAGCAGCGTATCTCACCCATTGACTACAAAGAGCAAGTGGAAGAAGCTCCTAGAGCAAAATGGTCTAGGTTTTTTGCCTCTGGACATAACCGAGACCAGAATAGAAGGAAGAGCATTTATGAAACATAACGGTAGCGTAAGACAGGTTCCTGAAGTACACAAACACCAGTCTCTTGCAGCCTCGGCCAAGTTCTACAAAGGGGTGAATGTGAAGTCTGTGATTGCTTCAGCCCATCCCCAAGTTAGACAAGCCAGACCATGGGGGTGAACCTCCAGCTGGCGTGGTGCGTACACTGTCACAGTGCGTACACTGTCGCTTTCTCACTGGCAGAAGAATGCTTTTGAAATTCATCTCCCAAGCAGAGTACTTCCACTACTGCAGACGCTTCAGACATTTGAGCTGAAACAAGGCAGACTCCTGGGCTTGGTGGGGAAAGCCAGAAGCCACACAGCAGCTATGGATACCTCAGAAATGCCTCTCAGGGAGTAGCAAAGGTGTAATTTTGTCAGTACTCCGTGCTGTAAAGCCAGCTCCCCCACACCAAAGTTCCAGTGCTACTGACTATAATGTCTGCACATGAAGCAGAGGAGAACTGAAGTCAGGTGCTGATCTTTTAGCCAGCCTTTACACTGAAGGACAGGTCAACCTGGTCATTTTATGTGCCCAGAAAAAGGGATTTCTTTAAGAGACACGCTTAACTATGCAGATGGTAAGCAGGCAGGTGATCTGGGGCAGGCTAAGAGAAGATGAGTATTCAGATCCCTGACTACAATTAAAACCTCAACTATGACTGGTGAGTAAAAACATCAATAGATACCTCCCCCTTGTGGTAAAATTTTGTTCATGAAAGGGAATACATTATTATTTTATTTTCTAGGTGGGAGAGAGGTAATTCATTAGTATAACAAGCCGACAAACACAGCTTTAGATCACACTTAGATCAACTATCATTGATAGTTTTTTCTTCTCTTTGCCATGCCTTGTTTGTAACGGGAACCAAAACCACACACGCAGATTTAACTTTTTGTTGCTGTGAGCAGGGAAGGGAGAGGTAAAACGGAAAAACTCAATAAAATGATCTCAGTTTGCTAATAGAACTAGAAGTTAACTACAGACCATCTGCTTCAGGGAAGTTCAACTTAAATTGCTGCAACTTTTCTCCAGTTTTCATTTTCTTGTTGGAATGAACCATTTGCTCCACTTGCAGTTTCTGCACCACATACACTCAACAGCTGCAGCTTCTCTCTTCCATTCCTATATAACTCAAACATAATTTTCACACCCTCCCTTCTAAAGAGATGAGGGCAGTATTGTTTTAAAGATGACTGGAACTCTCTCATTTTCTCATTTCAATTAGAAAACAGGGAATAAACATATTTGGAATTAAAAAAGAAAAACCACTGATTTCACATCAGAAACAGTTCCAAAGGGTTAAAATCCATATAGTTATTACATTTTTTAAAAGGCAAAAAAACCCACCACATCCAACTTTTTAGACAGAGCGAGCTCGTGACAGAGTTGCATCCAAGAACACCCCTGAGTACAAGGAAATGCACGTTCCATTGACAGCGGACAGGACTATAGACTGTGTTTCCACAGAAGATAACTAAGTTTCTACAGAGGATAACTACCCATAATAATCAATGAATCCTGGATTCAGCAAAGCACTTAAAAGAAATATTCCAGTTGTGTCCAGGACAGACTTAAGTGTTTCTGTGTATCTTCCTTTCTCCAGGATATGGCCTGACCCACCCGCAGAGCCCTCCTTAGAGAGCACTGCAGGCAGTCGGTGACACCATTTGCATGACTGGGTATCTTCTGCTGTGGGCTTCACGGATGCAGAGTGCTCCCGGCTCATACAGGGTGCCAAATAGCTGAAAGGGATGTAACTCACAACTTACTGTATGTGCTTTCTTTTATTGCAAATTCTTGTAGGCAGGACCCACAGTCACTGGGCAGACGCAGAGAGAGGACTTTCTTCTGCAATCTTGCAGATTTCCTAACCAGAAATATCTGTTGTGGAAAAGGCAAAAGGACATGGTTTTAGCTTCATCACAGATGCCTTAATAGAGAAAGATTATAGGCAAGAGGAACTAGAACAACTTCTTGATCTCTGGTCTATATAAAACATCTTACAATTTTACTCTGTTGTTACTGTATCAGGTCAAACAGCTTGGTGAAAAATAACAGCAGAATATTTAGAAAAGCATCTCAACCTTGTATAACACAGACACATGACACCAAGTCTATTATGCCCTTCTCTGAGCTCTCCAGTTTAACACACAGCAAATCTCAAGTCTTGAGTCAAGTTGCAGTGTCTGGAGGAGGCAGATAGAGGAGTGCTCCTGTATAACATCAGCCCGTTCATGCAATCCTTCTGCACCAGGATGGAGCAGCATCAGACAGACACATGTCATCAGCCTCATCCAAGCAGACAGGACCTGGTTTCCATCAGAGCAACTGTAATGCAGGCACCAGTGAAGGATAAAATGCTGACATTTCCCATTTATCTATTGTTTTCTTGTTATGGGGAAAATACATCTGTTACATACAGCCTTGGTTTAGCAAGGCCCAGCTTTGGAGCTGTACTTGCAGCAGTCTGGTTCTCAGCTGCAGAGGACCCCAAACTCATCTCCCAATGTATTAGCCCAGGTAGTGGGTCACACTCCAACTAGTCCAGCTGCCAAGTGCTCAGGAAGCCCTCACTTGGATTATCTAAAGCACAGAAGAAATGGAGGTGGGATGTTGGTGGTTTAGGGGTTTTTTGGTTTTTGTTTGTTTGGGGTTTTTGTTTGGTTTGTTGTTTGTTTTGGAGGATATTTTTTTTTAAAAACACTTGCATCAAATAAATTGAAACCTAATTTCTCACCCCAGGAGGCTGGGCCTGCAGAATTTCCATGGCTTCAGCATCGCTCAGACCAAGCTGCAGCCACACAGGGTGCGTATGGAGGAGCTTGTCCAATATGCTTAGCTTGTTGGATAGGCTGTCATATCCAGAGTCCCGGGGGCAGCTTTTTACATCATTTTTCTCAGAAGAGGCATTATCCATGTCCTTTACCAGGCTGTGAAAATAAAAAAAAAAAAAAAAAAAAAAAAGAAGAAATTAAACATGGTAACCTCCTATAAACAATCACTCCTTTCAGCAAACAGAGTTATCACAAAGCTAATGGCACTGCTGGCACTCAGGACTGGTATTTCTCCTACTGAGAATTCATATAATTAGTATACACAGAAATTATCTTACCCATAAGATTTCTTTCTTTCACTTGTTCTCAAGGTAAAAGCTAGCTTTGAGATAAGCCTTAGCATTCTTCTATTAGCTTGTTGAAATCCAGCAACCACTTCAGATACAGGTTCATATGCATACATGACTGACCAACTATTTCACCTCCTTTCTTTGTTATGTTCACATTTGGAAAAACTTCTCTTCAAAGGTATTTATACAATTCAGATATTTTTATTCCCAGATAGACTGCAAAAGCTGCAACTCACAGAAATCTTACTCTCTCCTGCCTGCCAGAAAAATCTGTTCAATACTCTGACAATGGAGCAACCCACTGCCTGTTGACAAATGCTGCAAATGCAAGCACTTTCTCTGCCTGTAGGGACTACTTCCACAACAGAAGCCTATGAACTAGCATCACTCGATCTTACCCCCAGCCTACTATCTCTGCTCCACCACCCCTGTCATCTCTGCAGTTGCATACCCGTCTTTGCTCCCCTCTGCTAACGAGTGGTCAAAGACCTCAGTCAGGAGAAGAGAGGGGAAGACGGGGGAGAGGAAGGGGTTAAATCCCCCCCATAACCCTCCCTAAGGCACAGCTTCATTAAGAAATCATCCTAAGTGATAGTAATTATTTTAATGGTCCGTGCTCTGAATTCTCCAAATATTTATGTTTTTGCCATTTTGCTGTGAAAGGTCCTTACCTCACATTTTAGTACTACCCTTCCCAGAATCATAAGAAAGTATGGAATTGTATATTTATGCTCCTAATTCCTTTGGCTCTGGATTGACTCCTATGCGAGGAATAAAGGTTAAGCTAAGTGTGAATGTGGCAAACAAAGTTAAAACTTACTTGGGGCAGGCAAATTATTGCTAAATGCAGTAATGAAGTACAGTTCTTGGAGGCTACAGATACTTTTTATGCATTAAAAACCCAAATAAATTGAATACTTTGAGAATTTCTTTTGTTATGCAAAGCTTTGCCATCATTCATATAATACAGAACACCCGGTACAATTGTACATGTGTTGCTGGTTCAAATTCCTCATTTTTGAGCTAAAAGTACATCCTGTGATTCTTGCAGCGCTAGAAATCACTACAGAATAGTTACTTTGGTAACAAGCTTCCTGATGACAGTATTTGAGTGCAGACAAAAAACACCCTGCAAGCTCAGGATCTGACTCACTAAGATGTCAGGCACAGAGGCTGTGTTCCCCTTTCAGCCTTTTCCTGGTGGCAGAAGAGGCCCTGAGCGGCAGAGGGCAACGCAGCTGCATTTCTCCACTGCAAACTGTCTCGCAGCTCTTCTAATCTTTGCATTTTGGGTAGGATGTAAGCATCATGAACAGCATTTACCACCTTCATTAGGCTAGCTACTGTACCCAGAGCAAGTGGGTAGAGACTTCAACAAGCACAGGAGCACTGAATACGTAAAAACAACCAAACAAAAAACCCACCCCCCAGCCCCACAAAAAGTGCCCAACCCTGAAACAAAACCCACCCCACCAACCAAACAACAAAAAAACCCCCCGAACAACCAAACTGCTTTTTTGTAGCTTTGGTCAGCAACTTGCAGCATCTCTGGACAGGTCTAAAAAGGAAAATAAATGGGGTAGAGAACTTTCACTGCATGCTCAGACAAGAACTGGCACACCATTCAAACTTTTCATTTCCTGGATCAATTATCAGTACCAGATCACCTGTGTGCCTCTCCCTTCCTTTTTATCCTCTTTCTCTATTTGTTTATTTAGGATATTATGCCTTTTAGATTTGCAAGGCATCTAAAATGCAGATGATCTTCCCTCCTCAAGTGTCAAAAGCTGTTGGTAACTGCCAATATGCCTTCAAGGGGCACAAAATACACAGAAGCATGTTGTGCGCAGAAGGGAAGTTGTGTTTACATCAGTTACAACAGGGCTCTGAAGCTGCAACAATAGGACTCCTGGGTTCCCCTTTCCTACACTGCAACGCTAGGTTCTGCTGCAGCCATGGTTACATCTCCACAGAAGTAAAACCACGAATCACAAAAGTTTTCATGAGCTGTACCTCCAGTAAATATTGCTCAAAAGCTTTCCACTCACCTTTGGAGCCAGTTAGCAATGTTACAAACCAAAGGCAGCTGTGGCAAAGTACACTGACACTGGCTGCGGGCTTATCTAGATATAACTTCTTTCCATTCCTTGGTGAAGAGGTGGAAACTAAATATGTTGCAGAGGGAATGTGTGTGCGAGGGAAAAAAAATTTTCCTACAAAAAAAAAGTTAAGTCACATGCAAAAAAGGTGCGTGACCGGTACCAACTAAAAGGCCTGGCACTGCTCGCTACCACTAAACAACCTAAAGCTAGTAGGAGTTTGCACACATACGTAGGGTCACAGTGTCCCTCCTTGGTATGGCTGGCTTAATGTTGTCAAACCGTTATAAATCAGAAGATTAATTTGAATAGGGAGCTGTCGGGTTTTTGGAACCTCCAGGTACATATATATACAATCCCTCCCACACGGCTGAGATCCAAGAAGGAACCTTACTAACCTAGATACACACGCACCTCCTTGTTACAGCTGCTTCTACCCCCCTCAAGAAATAAACCAAAGATTATGAGTACCTGATCATGATGAGACTTTCTGTCGCTCCTAAACACCACTAGCTCAAACAACCCCAACGCACCTCAGCTAGATCAGTACTAGTATGTTGTTGCAATCCACAGGAAGGTAAACTAGGAACAAGCAACACTTTGAAAAAAAATATTTCCTATCCAAATAATAAAGAAAGAGGCAGAGAGAAAGATCAGACCTGCTGAACTCTGGCAAGAGCACAGCTTGGAAAAACCACATCTAGCAAGCCACATACAACCCATGAGAAGCTACTTCCCAAGGTTTAGGAGGTATGCGCAGTCAGAAATCCACTGGTCTGCTTTGACCGCCTATTTGCAATGGTTGAGCACTACTGAGCATCATAGGCTTGAGTTTGTTTTTTATTCTTAAAATTATTTTGATTAACAATCCAGTCACTAAACGTACAGTCAAACCCTGACACACAGGAGTTCTTGAAATTTGTCACATGTTGGAATTAGACTGTAAAATTATTTGGGACTGGGATGTGTGTGTAACTTCATTAGAAACAACAGCATGGAAGGAAGAACCATGTTAGTTCCTCACAACCACCTAATTAATTCAAGTCTATAGAATAAGAAGTTGCTGTAACCTAAACGCTAGCAAAATATGCTGTATATGATGCAACAATTAAATTTCTTTCCTGCTTTTTACTTTTGAGTTTTTGGGGGTTTTCAATATTTTTTTTTCTTTGGGTTTGGGGTTTTTGTTTTTGTTTTTCACAGTGACTCCCAATGAAAGGCAATCTGATTACGTCACATTAAACTCAAAATCAAAACACAAGTCGACCTCCATGGATGGTCTACTTTAATGCAGGGGTACTACACTGGCTCCTCTGCAGTGGGAGAGGAGTTTAATGCAACTTGCAGTGAATTAAAGAAAATACATGACTCATGCAAGTTTCCTTATATTTGAGAAAACCCATAAGCATGTGGGAAGTAAACACAGGTAACTGCCAAGATTAAACAATGCTGTGCTGCATCCTGACTAGACCTAGCTCACAGTAAAAAGGATAAGGAACAGGTTGAAACCTGTAACCAGGATGATACTCCTACCCACAGGACTGTAACATACACCTCGATCACGTATCCACGAAGCAAATGCTCCTGCCCTCCCACGGTTTTCTACAGCAATTTTCTTTTGGTCTCTCAAATCCTACCTGTGCTTCTTGCTCTAGTCTTGTAAACCCTAAACTTCTAACATTTCTCCCATTTTTTTGGTTGGACTTGGGACAATGAGCCTATCTGCTCTCTGAAGCTACTGCCAACCTCCCCAATATCCTGCACTGACAAACTGTAGACTGAGAAATAGACTTTTCTCTCTTTGGGATTAGAGACACAGCGAAGGAGCATCCAGCCTGCATGCACATCCTATGGGGATGACCAATGCTGTTCCATGCGTTTTCCGTGTTGAATTAAGCTAAGCCAGCTGCTGTAGGATTTACACAAACACATGTACACACTCCTCTGTGGAAGAACATACTCACCCTTCTGAGGGCATGAGAGGAGTTGTAGGAAGGACCTAGATGACCATCAGCATTTGAGTGATTCAGTCTGCTCCTGCACCATGGAGGAGGCTGGTTAACAGCCCAAATGAAAGGGCAACCCTGGGTTCAGGCCATCATCCCAGATGCACTTACTAGCCAGGAGGAGGGTCATAGTGAGAGACCAGCTTTGATACTATAATTAAGATGAGGACTCTTAACTTGCACTTGAATGTGTCCACATTTCCTTACTCCATTTTTTTGCCTGAATTGGCCTCTGTTTTTAGGGTACCCACACACCAGGATGATGTTCCCGGGGGGGGGGGGGGGGGGGGAGGGTGCGGGGGG
>JAVJGI010000035.1:186876-267627 GCA_035590275.1 Ibycter americanus | reverse complement strand
CGCCCCCCCCCCCCGCCCGGGCGGAGGGGTGCTCTTTGCCCATGGCAGCCGGAGGTTCAGCATCTGCCCAGCGATGCAGCTTAGCAAGCTTTGCTGCCAACTCTTCGCCAGAGTGCAAAGGTTTGCAAAACACAGCTCTGCATCCAGATTAATTGTTCTCTCACTCCACTGTTACTCAGCAGCGAGGAATATTCCTCTTGTTTCTTTCCCAGTCACAAGGGCCAAGAGAACAGCAACAGGCAGGTAGAGTGAATCTAAAATTGCAGATGAGCATGAACCTTGCTCCAGTCCCACCAAAGACTCCCCACAGTTAACCCTGTTTGCTCCCCACTGCGAAAGTGCCTGGATTTCTGTAAACCCTACAGGTCTAGCAGGCCTTAATTGCACTAGCCTAGCTATACAGTTGTACTGAGCATCAGCTGGGAGAGGGTGTAAGACCACTGCTGAGCATTACCTCCACTCCTCAGCAGCTGGACTGTGACTTTCTTCTCCATCCCATTACAGCCAAAGGGACAGGACAAAGCTGCTGGGGAAAAGGCTGTTGGATACTTGCCTACCCATCAAGAACAGAAGCAATTCACCAGGCAAGACACAGAAGACAATTCTACTGAAGTTACTAACTACTGCGGGAAAATACCAAAGACACCGACATGAGGGCTGTCCAGTGCAAAACATGAGGGAGGGAGCAAAGTTCTGCCTTGGTAAAGGAGCAGGGAGAGAGTCAGCTGCAGCAGCTGCCACCACCAGCAAAGCATCCCTGAACCACCTCACAGGCACCAAATGCTCCAGAAAGACTGCAGCTTTAGAGGGCCGGTTTCTTCCTCTCAGTGCCATTCACAAAGGCAACAGAGGGAGACTGAGTGCCTTCTAAAAGACCATCTGGATGCAACTAGCCACGTCATGTGTGCTCCCCCATCCTACATGGACCTGGGCTGCCACCGCATGCAGAAACTCTCTGCTCACCTTTTCAAAGGTCACCAGTACAGTGCAGGTCAGAAATTTATCCCATTTATGCCCTTTTCTGACAACTCCCTTCATTTGCATTACTGAGATATGTGTCTGCACTGGGAAAAAAGTCCAGGCATCAAACACCATGGAATATTGAAACAGGTGGTGTGAGCATCTCACTTAAAACACATTTTTACAAGCCTCTTTTTCGCTTGGCTCTTCCATGCTTACAAGCAAAGTTGTAGACCCAGTTACTTGAATCATTCTCAATATTTACTTGGGCCACAGATGTAGAAAGGGGAGACAAGTCCAACGTATAACTGGGGGGAGGAGTATAAATCTGAAAGTCACCACACAACCACAAAAAAAAAACCAACAAAAAAGCCAAACCAAAACTAACACACCAACAAAACCAAACAAAACTCACACACTGCAACACTGAAGCTGCAGACACACGATTTTGTGTACTTATTTTTCTGAATACAGTTGAGAGCTCTTGCAACTGCGGCCTTTTGAAAACTGTCCTGGGTGCATGTGAATATATGCCAAGGTGAAAAAGGAGCAAGGAAGACAGATATCCCTTTTAGCTCGAATTCCTTTAGATGCGAATCCAAATGCCACATCAACGTATCAACTTCTAAACAGCAGAAAGCATAATAACAAAAGCAACCTACATTCATTGCAAAGTTTTAAATTAACTACAAAGAAATAAAGTTATGATAGTAAACACATCCTTGTGGGGAGTCTAGTTCCAACATGAACTCTGGAAAACATCAGCTGAAATTACTGTAATCTTGCTCTGTAGTTCTATATAAACAAAAGGTATCAGTGCACAACTCATTATATAATTTATACCAACTTTGACACAACTTCTTCCTCACACAGAAGCATGCAGATCTTTGTAGTCATAAAAAAATCGACCTTAATTCATAGAATCATAAAATCCTTCAGGTTGGAAAAGACCTTTAAGATCATCAGATTTCATATTTTACATTTATCATCTTAAAAGTGACAGAAAAGAATGAATTTCTTTTTTCTTGGATGGCTATTATTTCAACATGAAATTGAAGTCAGTTAAGTAGTCATGGAAACTGCATTATTAGCTTTGTCATGTCAGCTTTACTTATATGTTTTAATCAAGCAAAATATAATTTTGACTCAAAATTAACAAATTCAGTTGAAAAAATCCATTTAAAAAAATAAGTTAAAAAAAACCCCTGTGTCTGTAAAATGGGGAGACAATTGACTGTTTCCAGCTAAGCATTTCCACCAAGGTTTTAGTACTGATAGATCTTAGTCTTTCATGCATATAGTGTATTCAAAGATACAAGAGGCCTTTTCTTCCCTGAAAAGTAGCTAATGATCATTGAAATTAATTAGCTGAATCCACCTAGATGGAGAAAGTACCCTTTCTGCCCCATAAAAGAACTGTGCTTTCAAAAGCTTTAAAACTTGAATAATGTGCAACCAGGGGCAGCATAGCCAAGGCCTTTTAATTAGTTCAGCTGTCTAATGTTCTTTACCACTCAGTCAATAAAGGTGCTGTTCAATGTTTTATTTAAAAAATTAAAATATATATTGTAGTGAACTTTAGCACATCTCAAAAGTTATTACAGAAAGAATAAAAGCTAAAACCCATGGATGTAATTCTAAATAACAAACTATTATCCACTTCATTAACTCACTGCCTTGAAAAAAGCCCATCAGCTCTAGAACTGGCCCAGACTGGGCAGTCAGATAAAACAGGACGCCACCATTGGTTGCTTTCCTCTTGCAACAAATATTTCAACAATAAGTACAAAAAAAAAAGTGTTCTCTGGTTAACACAAGGGTTCAAATATTGAATATCCTCCAGATGTCAATTTAACAGACATTTATCCATCAAGCACAACAGCCACAGCAAAGCCAAAATGCTGGGGTCCCGCTATGCTCGCTTAAAAGGTACAAGTTTAACCTTAAAAATTTCCACAGTCCACACCTATGTGGCATGCTCTATTTTAAAAAGCCAGGACTTTTATCTGCGCTGTAATATGCACCTCAAATAATTTTAAGGTTAAGGAAATGCCCCCATCTACTTAATTATTTTTATTTATGTGCAAGTTACTCCCATATAAATGAACCTTATGAACACAAAACCCACATAAGCATCAGCTTGTAACAGCCAATATCTTACTTCCTAACTTGAGAACATATATCATGTTACTGTATGCTGAATATTCACAGAGCCACTTGAAGCAATGGATATTTTCAGTCTTTACAGCATGAAGCCAAAGCTCATTGCCATAGACAATGGGAATAACATTAGTAGTTTCCTGCTTTACATGTTCATCATTATCCAAGGTTTGTAGCAAGGAAGAAGTGAAGTCCAGTTGCTTTTGGAAGATATTAAGGCAAATACACAGAACAACTGAATCTCTAGGCACTCTTCCTGCACAAAGGCAAATTCCTTTAATCAAAAGCAAGATTATCCACACTGTTATGCTGCTAGGATGAAAAATGCTAGGACATAAGCCACCCAAGAAGAATGCACAAGGATAACATTCCTGTCACGGTACACCTCCAGTAACTATGAAAATAAACATTTTAATCACCTTTGCAAATCAGCAGATTCATCTTCCACTGTGAGATCTGTCTGTACCATCTCCTGTTTCAGTTCTCCGATTTCTGAGGCAATTGTGTCAATGAGCTAGAAAGGGACAAAAACAGTATGACATCAAGTGAGTGGAAGAGGCGTGGAAAAGAAGCCTGGGCAAGTTTAGTCACCAGAGATTACAAACTTTTTTTTTTTTTTTTTTTTTAAATCGCATCCTATTTGGACTTCCCCTTGCAAAGGAAAAAGTAAGGGTTGGGGGCACTTGAAATCATTCTCAGAGGAAGAATAATTCCTGTTTTATGCCAGTACAAAACCTTCCAATTGGCTAGCTTTTTTATTTAAATATATTAAATACATTTAATTAAATATAATAATTAAATATTTAAATATATTAAATCTGCAGCCTCAACATATTGTACAACAGCTTAGAAGAACTAAATGATTTCGCTTGTAGCATTCACTTTCTCAAATAAAAATATAATTAGAAGAGTTCCATCTGCAAGAGTTGTTTCAGAAGGGACACTAAGCCAGCATTATGATACTGTGGAGGATGAAAAGTAACAAGGCAAGAAAGAAATTGGTGGCTGCTTTTCACAGTAGATCTCGGACTGCACTTGAACAGACCAACTCAATTAAAAGAGAACTGCCTTGTAACACTTCAGCTAAGGTGGAACACAATCCTAGTTTTGGATATGAGGGCAAGAACTCGTTTTAAAGCGGGTGAGATTAGCACCAGGGCTGTATCCCAAGAAGTACAGCATTTGCTAGCCAGATGTCTGGAAGACATTTTGCTGAGCAGAAACCAGCTATGAAGTTTGTAAGACACACCACCTTGGGCATTCTCTGCTGCAACTGCATCCAGTTTGCTTGACATACCACGCCACGACAGTATATAAACCCTGGCAGCGTTCCCTCCCTGCTGCCCGTAGTGAAACCTAATGAAAAGGTTTGCAGTGAGGCCATCTCCACCACCACCACCCCCGCACCTTGGAGCAAACAAACAAAAATCTTGGCAGATGAAGAAAAGACCGCTTTCCAGTCCAAGTTCAAACAGTCTCCAGTTACCCGCAAGACATGACCCTGAGCCCCACTCGCGTTACGCAGCTGAGTACAGCAGCCTTCTCAAAGTACTGCAGGCAACATTTTCCTATGCTGCTTTATTGGAAGCGTTCCTCTACCTCAGAGACTCACACGCTCCTTTGCTATGCAGCATTATCCTGATCAATTCAAAAGGAGTTTCAGTCTCCGTTTCCAACAGGCCAACTCCATCAAGTATATCTTAAGTGAGAACCAATTACAACGTGCTACATCCATCCTATAGGCTCCTTTCTGCCAAGGACATTCCTTCTTTCTGCCCCAGCCGTACTGTACGACTGGCATTACAGCTTACAAAGACCTTCCTCCTGCTGACTCTCAAACAGCCCCTGAGTCACTGCAGGGAGATGTGAGCAATGCCTTCCTGAGCGTGACAAAGAGCAGCAGGAAGAACCCGTGCCATCCTGGCCAAGCAGCCTCGCAGCTCACCGCAGCACTCGGCTCCCCCATGGAACAGCACCTTCCAGAAAAAGCCACCGAGCACCTTGCTCCTTTTGCATATGGCGTGAAGCCACAGCCCCCGCGCTGGCTTTACACGGTGAGAAACGCAAGCGCCGCTGCTGTCAGCTGAGCCTCACTAGAAAGCCAGCAGTCACCCGGCAGGTCTGCCAGTGGCCGCAGGCAGCAGCATCGCCTGCGGGGCAAGCTCTGAGCTGGGGGCCTGGGGAGCAGCGCCAGGCTCCAGCCAGCATGCGGCCAACTGCATCGTACAGATCACACTGCGTTGGTTTTTCTCTTTCAAAGCCTCTACCCGTTAGCATCACCATCCTTAATGGATTTATTCTTGTAATCCTCAAACACAACACAACTGCAATGCTTACTGACCTGATGGAGGGGGAGTCTCATGCTGTGGTGTACTGCCACCCAACAGGGAGGTTCCACTTCTGCCCTCGGACTGGCTCGGCTGTTCATCTAGCCCTGTTAACAGGTTCAGCTTGCTGAAAGGTTGGAAAACTTTTTCTCTTTGTATTTTGGTTAGTTTTCTGCTGGTTTAGTGACCTGAACCTAAGCTCTGAGGGGGTCAGACAAGCTCCAGAGCAGACACCAGGAAACAGAGGACAGCACCAGGCTGGGAGTACGTCTGCCCCTGCCAGCAAACCGCTAGATCTCATCAGTCCCGATGGGAAACCATGCCTGGTTGCTCAGCCGCCCCAGCAAATAGCCCAGGGTTTGACATTTGTGCTGACCTTGGAACAAAGAACCTGTGCCCAGTTTAGGCACCCCAAACAGCCACCTAAAACTCCGCAATCTGACCAGGAACTTCTGGAATTCAGATCACTTGGGTCTTCCAGCCATCTGCTCAGTAGCAGGCTTTTGGGCTGATGCTTACTAATGGAAAAAATAACTGCCAGGCTCCACAGGGAATAAAAAGCTGCACAGCCCTATCATACACTGTATTCAGAGCAGGTGTCTACATGTGACCGTCTAAGAAACAACTCCCAGAATATTTAAATCAAATATTTTCCTTTTTAAAGTAACACCTGACATTATGACAAGCCATGCCAAGGTTTCAAGTCAACCATTAAAAGAATGAAATCTAAATAAATTTTTTAGTCACATGGATTGCTGTTCAGGTTTTAAAGAAAAAGAAAGCAACTATCTATGGAAAGTCTCTGGCTACAAACCCAAACTACAGCTGATGTACTTAGCAAATTTTTTTAACAGCAGTCCTCTGTACCTGTAAAGGGGGGTGGGGGGGTGGAGAAGGGGCAGAGAGGGAGACAGATCCACTAATTCGGTTCAATAGTCAATTCAAAACAGAGAAGCTGACAAGTGTAAAAAGACAGAAAAATTGTATTTCTCTTTCAAGCTGCGACTAAGTAGTAGAAATGGAAGGGTCAGCTCCATTAGGCCTAAATCTCTAATGAGCAATCTATTACAGTCTCTAGATACAATTATCACTCTTAAACCATTCAGTTTCAAATATGAATGTGCCTTCTTAATAAGTTCTAAACAACTACTGGCATTCTAAAATACTGACAGAATGGATTTCTTGTTATTTGTATCAAGATGTCAAAATGCAAGTCAGAAAATGCTAATAAATATATGTTCAGAAAGAAATACATAGTTCAGAAAGAAAAAGACAATTTGCCATTTTTTAAAAAGGAGTGTGACAAGTATATGGAAAACACAGAGCATACCTTTGGTGAACAAAATCCATTCCAGGTTTAATTACAGCTTATCTATTACTTAAATTAGGATTTCCTCTTCCTGGATTAAAATCACATTTCCGAACTGATGGCACGTCACAGTGGAACACACAGCCAAAGGGTTTTCTTTATTGAAAAGAAGTTCCAGTGTCAAAACAGAAGGAAAAAATACTCAGTTTTAAGTATCTGCTAAATTTCCCCAGTCTTCATCCGTTACCAGGTTTGCTAAGTGCAATGAGATTGTCAAACACAACAATACATGTTGTTACTGCTGTGTAAGATACACTCTGGTGACACAAGTCTTGCTATGTCTCTACAGCTTTTGTAGCCTTCTTACCCTTATCTGCAGCACCGCGTCCAGCTCTGGGGCCCCCAGTGTCAGGGGGACACGGACCTGGCGGAGTGAGCCCAGAGGAGGCCATGAAGGTGACCGGAGGGCTGGAGCCCCTCTCCTGTGAGGACAGGCTGAGGGAGCTGGGGCTGTTCAGCCTGGAGCAGAGAAGGCTCTGGGGAGACCTTGGAGCAGCTCCCGGTGCCTAACGGGGGCTACGGGAGAGCTGGAGAGGGGCTTCTTACACGGGCCTGTAGCGATAGGGCAAGGGGGAACGGCTTCAACCTGAAAGAGGGGAGATTCGCGTTAGATGTTGGGAAGAACTTCTTCTCGGTGAGGGCGGCGAGGCGCTGGCACAGGCTGCCCGGAGAAGGTGTGGACGCCCCATCCCTGGCAGTGTCCAAGGCCAGGCTGGACGGGGTGTGGAGCAACCTGGTGTGGTGGAAGGTGTCCCTGCCCGTGGCAGGGGGTGGGAACTGGATGGTCTTTAAGGTCCCTTCCGACCCAAACCATTCTGTGATCCCACAATCCTGAGCTGTTTGGTGTCTGTCCAGGTAGCGGCAGTTGCCAGAGCTGCTCCTTGTTCCTTGGAGGTGGCAGAGGATGGGCGCCTGCCCGGGGCGCAGGGCTGCCCGGCTGCTGCGTGCACAGGGGCTGACCCCGTCCCGCTCCGCAGGGAGCTCAGCCCGGAGCCCCGTGCTGCCCGCGGGGGTGTTCGGGCGCAGGCCCTGCGGACTGCTGCCCCGGGTACCTTGGGGCAGACGCCGCTTCTGGAGGCAGGGTCTTTGCTGCTGGAGTTCCCCCGCAGCCTTGGCCCGCCGCCTGTCCCACTGACCTGTGGCTGGGCGAGGAGGGTGCGAACGGCGAGCCCCCACATGCAGGGTAAATTCAGGGTGATTGAGCAAGCAAAGCTGCAAGGGTCATGCTTTTAATATATTTTAGAAATTAACTGGGGGAAAGTCATGGTTTCTTTTTTGGGGAGAGGGGGAAGTGCTGCTCTGTTTCCTTTCTCAGTGTGTCTTTATGGTATTTTCAGACTAAATTTAATTCTGCAGAATAGTATTTAGTTAAAGTGTAAAAAAAGAAAAAACAAACCAAAATAAAAGACTTTATTCCAGGTTGACTGAACTGTTCCATCTGACCCAAAACCGTCTTTGCTCCCACCATGTTAGCTCAGAATTAGGAGAGGAATACATAAATGTGGGGGAAGGAGCAGTGAATGTCCAGCTTCTAAACAAAAAAACCCTATCAGACCTCAAGTATTTGCCCTTGGCACATGGGTTTGGAATACATCTCATTTTTCACTGCTTTTAAAAAGGTAAATATCTCCTCCAGAGAGTTACACTGTTACTGCAACACATTACCCAAGCCTTCCACGGAACAAGGATCTGTTTGATCACAGTGAGGATCTCAATTACTGCTTTTTCAGCCATGTAAGGTCTTGATTTCCAGGTTCAAGCAGCCACAGGATCTTGGAGCTGTATAAAAAGCAGTACTGTTACTGATGGAAAATCAATTTTAAGTTATTTTTAATTCATTGTTGCTAATTTTTTCCTTGCTGCCTACCACGAAGGAAGAAAATTGTGATACATGAGTTTGATGCGGTAGCCTGAGATGACCTGGGTGACTTGTGGTGCAGCCACCTATAACATACCCTCATTGCTGCAGTTCTTGCCCTTTGTTTCTGTTCTTCTGCTCAGAAGTCAGAGGAACCTTTTCTGTTCTGCTCCATCCACAGCCCATGTTTTGGACAGTGGCCTGGGGGGATTTTGAACGATGCTTTTGGATTGCTGGGAGCAGGGAGGCGTGCTAAATTGAGTTGAGAGGGTTGCTGACGCAAGATGGGAGCTGAGAGGGAGTTTTGGTGAAATGTGGAAAAAGGAAAGTGCAGGGAGTCTGAAGGCACTTTGGGGTTGCCCGGTGTCCCTTGCAGGGAGTGGGGCAAGGAGTGTGACTGAGAAGGGGATGCTTGGGAAGGAGCTTGGATCAGGGGGAAGAACTGCCCTGATGATGTGTGTTAAGGAGGGGGGATTTATTGCCCATCTTCCTTTTATGCCTCTGAAAACTTCCTCTCTATTTATTAGGGGGAGAAAAAAAATGTGCTGACATCTACAGTAGGGTATTGCAAAGGGTGCTGCTCTATCTACCCCTGAAATTCACCGGTACATTGGCCACAGAAGCAGTGGGAGGCAAAAGCAGAGTTTGCTAGCCAGTATTATTAGGAGATTGTCCCATTTTTGGAATGTCATAGAGCAGAAGAAACGGGCAACATCTCTGTCAGGAAAGACGTACTGTGCCAGGGTGCAGTGGAAATCACGCCTGGCAGTCAGCAGCTGCCAAGCAGCAGAGATAGTATCAACAGTGTCCAGACCTTCCATTTGTAACAGGTGAAATGTTAATGAAATGAGAGTGCCAGTGGAAGAGTTAAGATACCCCTGAGAAATGAAAGTAGAGAGTCAGGGTAAAAATACCGAGTGCTGTTGCATAGATCAGTGGGAAACTGTCACCTTGAGTATCACGTGTGGTTTAAGCAGGGGCAGAGGAACGTCCAAGGAAAAACTGTGAATATTATTAGAGGCATGAAAAGATGATCATAAGAAGAAAAACACTTCTTACTTTAGAGAGGAGCTGAATCACAGGAGGCATGATAGGGAGATTTAAAAAGTGGTATATTTTACCAGGGGCTAAACTGTTTCTTTTGCACTTACATGTAAAGCAAGACGGGAATGGTCAATTTAACGGTTAAGCTGCTATGAATAATAAAGCAACCATAAATTTCTGCACAAACTGGTAATGGGAAATCAAGGAGGCCTTGGAATAATTGCATATCCAATGACAATTTTTAGAACAAGACAGTGAACCAGAAATTTTATCTTCAGTTAACTAAGCCTCAAGCCAGCGCTGTTCAGGATGGTGGAGAAGTGCATGCAGAAATCCGTGGGTTCTGCTGGAGTCTGTGCACTACCTAAAGGGGAGTTCAGCCCTACGGTCAGTCTGAGGTGGAGGTGTTTTACTGACCTGGAGAACTAATAGACCTAAAAAGAGCTAGCTTTTTAATGGTTAGGTTTTTGAAAAACCTGTTTATTTGTAAATATAAACCTGTATCAAAATGCTTGTTTTATAAGAATATAAAATGTCACAGAGCTCGTAAATTTAGAGGAAAAAACCCCAATCTTCTTCCACACTTTCTTGTTAATGAGGCTTTTTCAGCTAATTTCTCCTCTGCTTTCCTCGAGTACAAAGTGCTAGTGCTTTTGGCTTTATAACTTTTGCGGAAGTGAAAAGACAGGTAAAATGGGAGCACATACACTCTGTATAAATAGTTAAAGTGAGTTTTGGGGAGACTTCTCAATTTTTGAAGCAAGTGAGAAAGGAGAAGTGTGCTCAAGGTTAAAGCATCCTCTTGGTGGCTAGCTGAACACCTTTGGTAATCAGAGCGCGTGATTAGCGCAGTGGGGGTCCAAGGCTGACGCGGTAAATAACGCACTGCCGGCACGTTGCTTCTTCACCTCTAGACGATCCTTCTCCTGCAGTGCGCCCTGGTCCTCGCCGCTGCTGCACCGGCAACAAGGGGTGCTGCTGCTTAGGGGGAAGAAAAAGGAAACTGCTTATTGCCATTTAACTGGTGAGCACGAGAGGAGCCCTGAGTCCCTTAACAGAAAAACCTCTTAGTTTGTGCCACGCGGCATCTAAATTTCAGTCTGTCCTCCTGATCGCGGCAGTGCCTTCCCAAGCAATGCTGCGTATGCAGTGGTGTGTTCAGTTGCCACATCTCACTCCTGCTAAGAGTCGTGCAAATGCGTGGGGAGAAACAGGTCTTGTGCAGAGCTGAAGCAGGAGGATGAAATTGGTGATGGAGCCAGTGAGTGTTTGGTTAAGATCCCAGCAAGGCTGTGGCAGTCACGTCATGGCCTCGTGCTCTGGCTCCATCCTGTGCATGGCTTACCTCCGCTTTGCCTAGCCCGGGAGTGTTGATGGTATTGCTCTTCGCGTGCAGCAGCAAGCAGTAGAATATTTCATCTCTTGCAAAGATACTCTTCTGTCCCCTGAGTTTTGCTGCGTAAAGTGCTGCAGATAACACGGGTGCTGCCCAGCACCTGTGCCCCCCAGTGGGGAGGTGCACAGGGCGCCCGTGGGTGCTGGCCACAAGCACTGGGTGCTCTGGGTAGCAGGTGTTTGCACCTCGCTCCTCGTTCCTGGGTGCCTTTGCAGAGGTCTGTGGAGTGACACCAACCTCCAGCTGGGTAGGACCATCAGCTGGCTTCACTGAAAGCTTGATGAGCAGTCACTGCTGTGAGAGGATTTCTTTCTCTTTGCCTTCAGTGTGGGAGCAGAGAAAGACTCAAGCAGAATGCATGTAGAAATTTCACTTTCAGATGGCATGTAGCTTTTCAGAGTTATAATAAGCCCCAAGTCACAATTTTCACTGTTCTTCACGTTGTGCCATGAGAGCTGTAGAGCTGTTGCTTGACCTTCAGAGTGTGCTCTGGGTTGCCAACTGACAGCTGGGCTGCGTGTGGAGCATGGCTCCCAGTTGCTGCTCGTGAGTGCCCGTGATGGCTGGGAGGGGCAGAACCTTCTAGGGCCCCTTGGTGGGCTCCTGTTCTCTTTGCTGGGAGGGAGCTGGTGAGCTGTTCCCTGGAGGTGAGAGCATGGGAGCCGTGTCTGGCTCGGTGGGGAGGACTGGGAGCTGAGATGGAAGGTGTGGGGGGGCAGCGTTGTTCTCAGATGGGTGCCCAGTCTTCTGCCTTGCTCCTCTGAGGGTGCATGTGAGGGAAGAGGGGTACAGAGGCAGTATTTTGTGGTACCATGAGGTGTGTTTGAGGTTGGGGCAGGTCTCTGGGCTCAGAGTCAGCTTCTCTGATGTCCCTGAAAGGGTCTTCAAACTGGTAGAGAGGAGGATCGGTTTGGGCAAAGACCGTCTGTGTGGTCACTGCTGGTGGGAGAGCAGGACAGCTTGTAGTTCATCCCTCCAGCCCTGTGATCCTTCTCCTCTTGGATCCAGGCTGGATCAGTAATCAAGGTTACATTTCTTTCTGTAGTGGAGCACAAGAGGTGTTTGGGATATAATAATTGTGTCTGGGAGTTTTGTGGGGACTGCTTTTTTTTTTTTTTTCTGCTGGTGGTCACGTAGAAAATGGTAATAATGGGGGAGAAGAATAGTGGGGTGTGCGTGGTGAGT
Organism: Ibycter americanus; assembly: GCA_035590275.1. Lineage (NCBI taxonomy): Eukaryota > Metazoa > Chordata > Aves > Falconiformes > Falconidae > Ibycter > Ibycter americanus. The sequence goes on along the minus strand of JAVJGI010000035.1, from coordinate 255,328 downwards.
GTTAGATGTTCTTTCTGCCCCTTTTTGGCTGTGTGCAGGAGCTTGGGTTCAGGTGTTGCTGCCTGGCCTATTAGCAGAAAGGTGAAGTGGGGCAGTAGTGGCCCCCCTGGAGCTCCTCAGCCCTGCCTCAATAACTAACGAAGGGCAGAGACAGCTGAGGGGCAATGGATGCTTTGCCGGGGTGGAGGATGGCTAGGTGCTGCGGTCTCTGCTCTGGTTGAAACTTAATGATGTCTCCCAGAGGAGCAGCTTCCATGGGAAAATCTTCCCTGGCAAGTGGAGCCTGACTTGGGCAATGGGGAGAGCTGTAGCAGCGTTCCTGCTCCACATTACCTGGGGAGGGGTCGAACCTGCTGCTCCCCTGTCCCTGCTGCATACTGTGGTCTTGGGGCCATGTGGCACCAGTGCTGCTGTCACCTTGGTGTTGGGTTTTTTGGTTTGTTTGTGACTGGCACTTGAGTCACTGTGTAGGCGTGAAACTGAAAAATCTGAAGTACTTCATTTAACCAAAATTGTTTTTTCTGCTCTCCTTTACACAATTTCCATGGCAGTGGGAGAAGGCTTGGAGATGGGGATACAGGATTGCAGAGGGCTGTTGCTATCGCTGGTGATGGCGTTTGTATGGAGGGGCTGGTAGGGGAGGGGGAGGCGGCAGCGGCAGCTCAGCTGGGAAGGTCTGGGAGCCGTGCTGTGCACCAGTGCCAACTGGGCGGCAAGGTGTTAATGCTGGTAGGCTGCAGTCAGTCACCTGGAGAAGCGTGGGGTATCTAGGGCAAATGTGGTCGTGAGTGGTCTGGCTGAGCTTGATGGCTGTTGGCTGGGAAGTGAGTCTTGAGAAATGAATTACAAGATCTGTGGTGGGAGAAGTCCTGCAACTCTTCATCTGCCATTGCCACCAGACTTTTTCCACAGGGATTTTCGGAAGTGGCAAGGGGAGGAGGTCTGTGGGCATGGCGTCAGGTGCTGTTCAGCAGCAGGGTATCCATCTGGGCTTTCCATCCAGCCACGTCTCCCATTGCATGTCCTGCTTCGCCTGGCAGATGTCCCGGTGCTCTGGCACGTCATGCTAACCGTTAAAATACTTCTGTAGTGCCTGGTTGCTGTGGGACCTTTAGGTCACCTCTCTCATTACTGTTTGCAAGGCTGTGGGGTCTCTTCCTTAGCTGCTGCCTTTGTCTGGGTGGTGGATCTCGGGGCTGGGCGGCACGTGGGGGCGGAGGCCAGGCATCGTGGGAGTGGAGAGCTGCCAGCTGCCGGTACCTGGTGCTGCTGCTGCTCCTGGGGGGCTGCTCGCTGGCCAGCCTGCCTGTGGTCTTTCTTGAGCAAGCTGCTCCTCCCCTCCGCACCTGTGTCTTCTCCTGCTCTGCCATCTAATTAGCTTTGGAGGCCTTTGGTGCACGGATCCTCTCCTGTTTGTTAAGTGCCTGTAACTTGGCTCTGGCCTCTGTGCCCTACTCATGTTATACAAGTATTAACAATGGTCGCGGATTGACAATGCACTTCCCCAACCTTTCTGCACCTTTCCATGTAGGTCGGTATGTGCAGAAACACAGTTTTGAAATCAGGTGTAAGGAACAGGCTGCTCATCAAAGCCAGGTATAGGGTTTCTGGTGTGCCCTGCCCCCCTGCCCCAAGGATGCTCTATTTATGGTCTTTGCTGCTGATGATTTTGAAAGGAGAGTCTCCCAAATCAGCCTACAAAGAAAGATAATCCATTTATGAAATGCTTATGCAGTCCTGAGCTCAGATTATGCTGTGACAGTCTGTGGCAGATCTGATTGTGCTGGGAGAAACCCTGCCTGGATGCTTAGCGGCAGGTCTGGGGGCCAGCAGGACAGTGACGTGGAGGGGCAGCGCTGGGGTGATGCTACGGTTCGTTTAGCGAAGTCTTGCCCTGCCAAGAGGAATCGCCTGGTCTGTCTTCAGGTGACCCTGCCACTGCTCCCCACCTCTGCTGCTAGCTTAACATGGGAGCTTGTGCTTGGTTGTTCCAGCTTTTTTTCTTCCTCGGACATATTTCGCTGTTGTATTCACTGTAGGAAAATTTTAGGGAGAGGGGGATAGTTCAGTTGGTTGAAAGGGGTGTGTGTGAAACCAACCCTTGAAAACCTGAAACCGCCACATCAAAACAGTAGATAAAAGGACACAGACGAGAGGAAGGAGGGCAAGCATATTTCGGAAAAGCTGTGCTATTTTTGGCTTTGGCCAGCAGGATCTAGCAGTTTGCATAGAAAGTGGTTTATTGTCAGTGAGAGCCAAGGATACCTGCCAGCTCTGCGAAGCGTTAGCAGCGATGCATTGTGCTTGTGAGAGCGCGCGGTGACAGATCCGTCCCCTCGGCAGGGCCAGCCTCTGGCCTGTCAGCCCGCTGCGCTCCAGCTCGCTGCTCGAGCACCTTTCACCTTCGTGGCGTTTCTGTGCTTCAGCGTTACTGGGCCAAATCCTCTGCTGCTGAAAATCAGTTTCTGCACCAAAGTTCAGGGAGTTATCCCAGTTTCCCCCAGGTGAACATTGTGTCTGGGTATTTTTTAACACTTACACCCCGCCCCCCTTCCCATTAATCTAAAATTGTCTTATTTGCAAACTCAACCCCATCGTGGGTGGGAAGGGCTGTGGTACGCTCGTGTCAGGTGACTGCTGTGCACCAGCCTGGTCCAGGAGAGCTTTCCACAACCTTTTCATAGCAAACCTCAAGACCCTGATTTATCCACTCATCTTCCTCAACTTGTTTGTTGTCGTTTTCCACTAATTATGGGGTAATGGATGTTTTTGGAGGCTTGTATGCAATGACCTGGTCGCTTCCTGGCCAGCTTCATGAAATGACCACCTGATCTCAATGATGGGGGCATGGGGGTGGTGGTTGTTTTTTAATCAGCAGTGTGGAGAGAAAGATGCTAGTAAGTCTCTCTCCTGTGGCATACGCTTAGAGGAGAGGCTGTATGTATGCATTAAATACTTGGCCTCATGGTTAGTGTGAGCTTGCTGTGTTTGCTAGTCGTGCACACGGACAGCGCAGCGCGTAGGGCAGGGGCTGCTTGTGCCGGTGCTGTGCCGAGTGGCGTCGCCTCCCCTCTAGACCCACTCAGTGCTACTGGACCGGGAATATGAACAATCCTAATGAAGGGGCCAGTTGCACTCATTTTTGTCACAGTAAAAAGATTTAAAAGGATTTTCTTCATCCATGTAGGTGTGTTAAGTAAACCTGTGTGGAAGTAGTCTTTGCTGGGGAGCCACGTGGCTGCGTGCCTGACAGGTAACTTCACATCAGTGTAAAATTCTCATCTCCCCTGACCTGTATCCTGCCTTTGAGGTGAGTTTGGGTGGTCTTTCTCATTCAGTCATCCAAGGTGTGTTGGCTGGCTGTGAGACGGGCCCCTCGCTGTCCGTCCCGTGGGAGCACGGGCGGACCCTGAGCACCACACCAGGCTGCTTTGTCCCTGCTAGAAGCTGGATGTCTGCTCTGAGGTCCCGCCGTGTTACTGGCTCGTTGGGGTTCCTGTGCTGGAAAGACACTTCTCTGAGATCAGTGTGCAATTGGGGAACATCGGGATGTTGTATTGCCTCGTAAAGCCGTGTTCTTTGTGCTGAAAAGTGCTGATAAGTAGAATGTGTTTAGCTGTGCTTCTGCAGTGCTCTAAGTTGTGAACTCCAGCCAGAGCCATCTGGAATGGCGTAAGGAGCTCTTCACTTCACACGTGGAGATCTGGGTCACACAGAGAATGTCTTCAGAAGTTCTGAGCAGTTCTTCTTTCTACTCTTTCACTTGCATGATTGTAAGTAGAACAGATCGGGCTAGAGAGCCCGTTCTCCCCAGGCTGCCCCACCAGCCTGGCAGGGCTCGGAGCTCCCAGCAAATGCACGCTGATGTGCGCCCGCTCTTACTGAAAGAGACGCAGCCAGTGGAAATGCTCTGTCTGCATTGCCTTACTTGTATTACGAAATGTATTACAGGCACAAAGACAGGGAAAAATGACTCGTATACTTGTCCATGGGAATATCTCTGGGAGGAAGCACAAACAAAGCTCTCCAGAACCAAGGTTCTGAGTCTGTAATGTAAAACTGGTGCTGGGTAATTGGAGTTGCGGAAAATACCTTCCGGTGGTGTTCAGTGCTTAAAAAAATAATTCACCCACTTTGAAATATGCTATGGTACAGAACTTTGGAAAAACTCTTTATTGTAGCAAAGTTTTTAAAGATGTCATGACATTATTTTATTGTAAAGCCAGCAGCTAAAACGTTAATAAGAAAAATGTCTAATCTATATACTGGCCTGAACAAAATGACAGTGTAGCTAGTGCAAGACATTTAGTAGAGTCTGCCTCTGCTGGGGGGGGTGGAAGAAGTCTTTGACATGTTTCCCATTAAAAATCATCTAATACTGAATAACTTTTCTGAATAATGCTTTTTGAGAAAGAAAACTGTTAGCTTTCTTTTTATAACTTTTCCTTGGAAAGAAGTCTTGCTTATTCTGTGGTCTTATCATAGCCCCTCTGTGGAGTATCAGATTTTTATTCTACATTTTGCTGGCTGTGATTTAGTGTATATTGACATCGAAGGATGAGACCCTTGTTTAGTGACATAAGGGCTCAGGCCCACAGCCTTTGGCAGCTGGTGTGAAGCTTCAGGTCAGTGCAAGTTGTGCCTTAGAACAGGCGAATACCTTTACCAAGTTAAAGGATTGCAAGATACAATCTGAAATGAGAAGCCAAGAGCACGTGTTGCAAAAGATTTGTTCTCAAAGAGAATTTGTGATTGTTGAATCTGCCTTTTTGAAACTGTCATGAGGATGTGACTCGGTAGTATTTGTAGATCATATTATATGTGAGCCTTTCCCAAGAGTGAGCCCGAGGTGCTGGTGCTCCTGCCACAGGTGTTGTGGCAACCCAAGGAGGAACCTCGCTGGTGCCTCCCCTCGAAGGGGCCGTGGAAGCCAGAGTGGGTCAGGCCACCTGGCCGTGGTGGCAGTGGCATGCTGCTCCTGCCGCCCCGTCATGGTGGGATGTAGAGTCACGATGATGTCCCCGCTGCTGAGTGCTGCAGCACTTCTTGGTGGCGCTGGCTCTGCCTCGTGCCAGCGCCTAAAGCAGGGAGAGATGCTGCCTGGCCAGCATGGTAGTGCCCCCTGCATCCAGCAACGGGATGGGCGAGGCCCCTGTGTTACAGGCAGCCATGTGCAAAGGGTTAAACCACAGCTGATAGTCAGTTCCTTTCGCTGAACCTGCCAAAACACGAGTGCAAGCTTCTGAGTTGTTTCCTGCCAGGGCTGATGGGACTGCAAGTGTGTAGAGCTGCCTCCGGCTGTGCGCAGGGAGCTGGTGCCAGCAGGCGGGGAAACGTGGACCCTGTTTAATTGTCATAAAATGTCCTTGTTGGCAAGGTTAAAAATCTTGATGTGTCCCTGTCTTCACAGGGAAATCCCTGGAATGCCAAACCTTTGAAAAAGTGTCTCCCTTCATCTATAACTACTATTTTCTATTGCTCTGTTGAACCAAATGTGTTTTAGAGTGGAGATACCCAAGGCAGGATTTTGGGGTCAGCGGGCTGCAAATCCTGCTGTGGCACAGCTGACCCTGCTTAAACCTGAAGGTACCAGCGGAGAGCTTTTACTGGTGTAAGTCACAGCCATCCCATCAGGTTTGGCCGTGGACCGGTTCTGCTGCTATTTACACTGATTTGTGTGAATGCTGAATGTAGCCTTTATAAACACTTCTACTGCCAAATGAAGCTTTTCCGCTTCCAAAGTCATCACCTCAAATGACTTTCTTCTTCTCTACTCCTTGCTTGGAAAAGTTTGCCATCTGAGAGAGGAAGGCGTTGTGGGGGTGGAGGGAGCAGGAGAGGTTTCTGCAGGAACTTCTGGGCTGTCGCAGCCCTGGTGGGTTCTCCCTTGTGCCTTTCCTCCGCACAGCAATGCAGAATGAAGCAGCGACTGCTTGGAGAAGAGTCTCTCTGCTTTGAAAATAGCTTTCGATGTGTGGGACTGAAACTGCTCAGCTCAGGTTACCAGAGTATGTTTATTATTACAGGAGATGCCCGATGTTGCATTATTGCATGTGTTCCTTCCGAGAAACACAGTCCGTTTCTGTCAGTGATGTTTGCATGTGTGTAACTCACAGTTTAAGCTCTTGCGCGCCCACGAACTAAACAGCATTCTCCGAAGTTTGTAAAGCATAGCAAGTACAAAGGGCTTGAAGCTTCAAATAATGATGTTTAATTTACCAAGTTAAACACTTTTTGCTTAGAACACAAGGATGCTTCAGGCTACCCATGTAGCTGCGGTTCTTCCCCCAGGCACGCACGCCAGCCAGCTCCTGTGTGTCTTGGGAGTGTTGGTACCAGTCACTGCCCATGGCCAGGGATGCAGTTCCAGGCAGCCCCCCCCCACGTTGCCTCCCTGCTGGTACGTGGCATGGAGCTGCTCTGAGCAGGCTGTCAGCTGGGCAGGACAGAGAAGTCTCAGGTTGGCCACCTCACTCAGTGGGATGACTCAGAAAGCCTAACAAAAGCGCTGGGACCCGCAGAGAACCTTTTCCTTTGTCCCGTGGCACCCTCTGAGATGTTGCCTGAAGATTTGAATCTCTGTTCCACTGCTTTTTGCTTGTGATCTGTCTTCAAAGTGCTGGACAAAACTGGGAATGGTTGAGATTTAAGGGTGAGTCTGAAGCATCTCAAGCGCTGGGTGCAGACTCCAGCCGCAGTGCCGTGAATCCTCGGCATGGGGTAACGCCTGTCAGTTGCTCCAAGCGCCCTGGGTGTGTGGCCGGCAGCTGCGTGTCCTTCCCGGCGGGGGGGCGGCCGGGCCCTGCCCCAGCCCCAGCCCCAGCCCGCGCAGGGGACGGGCCACGGGCAGTGCTGGTGGCCCGTGCCTGAGGAGCAGCTTTGGTGGCAAAGCCCGTGTGAGAGAGCCTGTGTGCTGCTTGGTGGAGGGGCGGTGGGTGGAGATCTCTCTCCAGTGCTGTTTGTCGTTAGATGGGCTCAAGGTCTCAGCTGCAAGATAGCTGGCTTGGTGTGTGTGCCTGTCTGAAGTGGATGGCTTGGCAGCTCAAAAAAAGTAAAAAAATTTCTCTTCTTCCTCCCTTGAAGCTAAAACTACATAGGAACTGACACATGGGCACGTGCTTTCAGCTAATTAGGCAGACATGACATGTCCAAGGCTGACCAGCCTTGTGCCAAGAATATCATGGAAACCAGCCAGCTTTGTTGTTGACATTGCTAAAATAGATTCTCACTTAGCAGCACCAAGGCAAAGCTGAAGAGGGGAGTGAACCAAGGAGAGAGTCGGGAGTAATGAGAGAAAGTGTTACCTTTTGTAGGGTTACTTGCTGCACACTCGTACGTGAAGCCACGCTGCGCCCTGCGAGTCTGCAGCTGGACTGAGCCCGCGGGCCTGGGTCACGAAGCAGCTACAGAGCGATGGCTGCTTGGTGCGTTGCGCCGCTGGTGGGAGCTGGGGGCTGGTACGATGTGTCTTCACATTTATTACGTGCAAACTGGGTTTGGTACCCAGTGAGTTGCTTTTTAGTGTGTCTCTTGCCCAGCCGCTGCTGCCTGCACTCACGTCTCAGGGTTCACTTTTCAGTTCCTCGTGGCTTCTCGGTGGCAAATCCCTGGTGTTGGCTACTTTCACCCTTTGCTAGAGTCAAAGATGTGCTAGTTCAGTCTCCTTATTTTATTACTCTTTGTTACTTCCTTCCGCATGGTGATTCTTCTTTCAGTGGGTTGATAGTCTAGGAATAGAGTTTTGGGGATTTTCTTGGTATTCTCAACAGCAGTCGTGCGTAGCACTGAAACTGATAGCGTGCAGCTGTTTTGCAGTCAGGTCTGGGTCTTGCTGGCAAAGAAACTGGTGAGCAAAAGCAATACGGCTGGTGTTGGAAAAATGACAAGTCGTCAAATGTCCACACACTTTCCGTTAGGAGTACAGGGCATGGTAAAGAGTACGCTTAGACCCTGGGTCTAAAATGGTTAACTCCCGCTGGACTGGGGTTTATCCCTTTTTTTCAATTCTATACGAAATATGTGCCTGTGATGTTTATAGACGTTTCTTAACAGTGGGAAGCGGGGAGGGCTACTGCGGTGACTCAGGGGCGTGCTTTGGCTTCGGTGAGGTTGTGTTGGGTGGGAATAACAGTGCAGTTGGGCTTAATAAGAACCATTTTGAGAATGAATACGGCTATACTGTCATAAAGACATTTCTTTCCATCAGTTTTGTGCTGTGTGAGCAGAACCTGAAGGAAGCTGTAGATGTCATGTTTATAAATGAACGCTTCCTAATGTGTTGAAGAGCGGCTGCCTGGCCCACAGTGAACAGGTTCAGGAGCCTTTCCACCGATGTCGGTAGACTTGGGCGCAAGATACTGAAATGGATCCCTATCGACCGCGTTGGTTGAATATCTGTTCAGACCTCTATTACAAAATTTAATTTGGAAATGGTGATTGCTCCTATGCCTCGACCACATCTCTGATGCCGTGTCCCGTACTGCTGTTCCCTGGCGTGGCACAGGTTGCCAAGCTCTGCCCTTGCGGTCCTGAGGAACCTCCCGCTCTGTTGGGGCAGGGCTTTCCTAACAGCTGTGTAGTGTTTTATTGATTCACAAAAGAACCTCCCTACCTTTTGTGTCAGACACTGTATTTCTGAGGCCTCATTCAGCAGCAAATTGGACTGTAATCTGAAGAAGAAATGGCTTAAATGTTGTATAAGCATGTGCAAAATTCAGCAGAGTTTTAATTGTACTTAACAGCAGTGAAATGCCGACAGAAGCAGTAAGTCGAGGGTTTGGGTTTTTTGTGTGTGGTGGCTTGTGGGGTTTTTCTATTTGTTTTTTTTTAACCAAAACAGTGGATGGTACTCCAGTTTTAAACTGATTGAGGCTTACAACTTCTTGTGAAACCACAGATGCTCTCCTAGTATTAATCTTTGAAGTTGTGGAGGAATGAACCTGACTCCTGATGTTCTTCGGACTAACTGGGATACGGAGCTAATGGCAGTGTACCTTTCCAGTGGGATTAGAAATACTGCTGTTTCTAACCCAGGGGACACTGGTTATGAAATGCAAATGTTTTGGCTGCTTCGGGCATTCAGGAACAGAATCAGGAGCTGCCTTTCCTGTGCAATCTCATGTATCTACTGCTCTTTTCTTTTAGGTTATGATGCCCTGAGCTATTCTGTGGAAAGTAATGACAAATGGAGTGGGAGACAGCTACTGCAAGCAAATGAGGAGAATGTGACTGATGTCCCAGAGGATGGGGGGCAGCCGTATGTCAGAAATTGCACTGAACCAGGTAGGAATGAAAGTTGCTTCTGGCTCCTCTGTCTTACAGTTGGCTTTCATACCTCCAGATATCTGTATTGGTATCACCTTTACTGCCAAAAAGTCATTAATTTTTAAGTCAATAAACATGCTTGTTGTTTTCCTTATATGTATGCACGCACCATATGGGTATTGCAGAATCCCTTAGCAGCTAGGGTTGAGAGGAAGACCTGCTGTCAACTAGAGTACAAGACAATGTTCAATATATAGTAGTATCCAAGTGCTGAGATCATAAGAAGCGTGTCTTCCGTGGTTTTTGCATAAACATTGTGTGCAGTGGGATGTACATAGCGATGATGTGTTCTGGTAGGATTATTATCCAAGAAATTAGTAGGTAGTCATATTTGGTACGAGTACTTCCACCAGCAGTGGACCCAAAGAAACCTAGTCTTCTGTAGCTTGAGGTTGGGTTGATCTGCTGATGAGAAATAGGGCTCAGTTCATAAAGTAGCTTTTCCCTCTGGGAGGGACCTTAACAGGATGGTCCTCATCTCCTCAACTCCTGTTTTTATGAAACTTGTAGGAACTTAATGTCATTGAAGCTCTGCTGCTCTGCTATATTTTGTTGAAGTTGGTTGACATGTTCAGAAGCTTTTGGGGGTGGTGGGCACAAACATGTCAGTTATGTCCGTGTGCTTCATGTGTCCCACTTCCTCAGGGATCTACCTGCAGTGAGGATTAAGGTGGGCTGGGAGTGACAGGTACTTAGCTGTAGGAGACATGCTGATGTGCTTTTTGAACTTGCCTTCCCTGAGCTGTCCAGGGCTTTTTGTCAACTTCTTGTGCTTGTTCTGAAGGAGCCCTCCTCTCTTTAAGGGGGCTGTTTCCTGGCCTGTGGTTAAAAAGACAAATCACTTGCAACCCCGCACAACGTAACTTTCCATGGACGACAGAAAAAAGGACAAGATGGGGAGTCTTCAATTTGCATCCAGTTGATTGCATTGGTTTTATTTCTACCGAAATAGAAGTCAGCATAATACATCACTATTAAAAGAGAAGGCTTTATAAACTGTTCAGTCCTTTTTTTTTTTTTTCTTTTCTTCTTTTTTTTTTTCTTTTCACAGCAGAGCTTGGATGTCATTTCCTCAAAGTTCAGGGAGGGGAGGGGAAAGGAAAGATGTTTCCCCATCCTTCATGATTTATGTAGGTGATGTGCCCCAAGAGATACTCTAACAAGTACAGTCCTTGCTGCACTTCTCTGCCTGTAACTTTTCCTCCACCATAATCCTTAGTAACATTTCTGGACAGATGGATGATTATAGTCTTGTTTTAGATGGCAAAAACTAGTACAAAAATTCTTCTTATACAATTTTTTTACTTGTTTGCATATCTCCCGTATAGTGCAGACCCAGTCTGCAGCCTCAAATCAGCATCCATAGTAATCTTTCCCCTCTGCCCTTGGTACATCAGCACCTGCTGTCTCACCATCCTCAGCTATTTCGGCTGCCTTCACCAAATAGTGGCCTATAGGAAACGTGTGGGATTTTGTTTGTGCTGCGTGTTTTTTCTCTCCCTTTCCCAGAAGATGAAACTGTATTTACTGAGTATATGGTATAGCGTTCAGGAGAGAGAAAGTAGAAATAACTAGGTGAATTGCTGGGTTTTTTTCCTCTGAATTACCATAACATTACAACAGAATACATTCTGTAATAGCAAACTGATTAAAAGTACTGTAGAAAAGAAAGTGTAAGTAACAAAGTTTAGGTTCTGTGTGTTGTTTTGTGGATTTCATTTGGACCACTATAGTATAAATGTGAATCATAATGCTAGGCTGGATGGCAGTCAGAGATGTTTGAATTGTCTCGGTTTGAACAGGGATGGGACTCTGCTGAGGTGTCTGTGAAAGTTACCTGTTGACTTCAGCGGACTGTAGGCCACATGCAGGATACTTCAGTTCTGCTCTTCAGCAAATGAAGTGAAAGAGCTGGTAGAAGTGATGCTGTAAATAGCATTGATATGTCGCCTTGTTCTGAATTATTGTTGTGCTGTATACAGTAACATGAGAAAGAAAAGTGTTGGTTGTGCGTTGGGAAGAATTTCAGTATTTTCCATTTTTCCTGCAACTCGGAATGATGCCAGGTGTCTGATTCCAGCACAAAATGGGCCACCAGTCATGAGCGCATACAGCTTCATCCTGTGCTCTGTTTCCTGATGCTGAGAGTGAAACAGCCATTCAGTCTCCCTTTCGGGAGATTGCAGTGGGACTTGATGATGGAGCCAGGCTGCTGAGGTCTAGTCTAATGCAAGTTTAACCCTCATCCCAGCAGATTAGGATGAGGAGACCTTCAGCGCAGTTCCTAACAACAGCTTTTGTGTTTAAAAGCGTAGGTAGGAATAGGGCAGTTCAAATTGGTGTGTGGCTCTGACACGGGTAATTAGTGGTAGGGGAGGCTGAGGGGAGGCTCGATTCAGCAGTGCTCCGGGACAGCATGGTACCCCTGCCGCCGCTGGCGTCAGTGCCGCGCTGGCCCCCACCGCCGCGGGCCTGGAGGGACGGCAGGGCGCTGAGCTGGTGCACCAGACAAGAAGCGCAAGAGACCCGCGAGCGTGCCTCCCTGCGCCTTCTCTAGCTGCTCGCCCGTGCAGTGCTGCTCGAGGGAACTGAGGCAGCTCGGCTCAAGCCGCGGTGTTGCTGAGTCGTGGTGTTGCTGAGCAGTTCGCGTGCGGCGCGTAACCGAACCCTCGGGCGTCTGTTGTTACTTGGAGGCTGGCAGAGCCGAGCGCTCGCAGCATCCCTGCGGGACGGGCGCTGGAGCACAGCGGGCCTCCGGGCGCTTCTCCTTCCCTTGGGCGAGCGCTGGTAGGAACACGCTGCCCCAAAAGACGATTTCTTTTCCTGCTTACTTCCAAAACTAGGTGGTATAAACACCTACAGCTAGGCAAAAGTGGGCGTTTAAAAAAGCAGTTTCGCCTCATCGGTTGGGGGAAGGAAATAAAGTGCCTCATTTTGAAGTGTTTTGTGGTTTTTTGCAACACTTGGCTTTTGTACTCTGTTGGCAGTAAACACATTTTTACATGCTAAAGGAAAGACCCTTTTTCTTTAACTGCAAATGTATTTTCAGGCTCGTTTGGAAGCCTGGCATGACACGTGCAAACTGCTATTTTTATTTTCTAATGGTTTATCCAGCGGGCTATCTAGTAGCATTTTATCATCAGAACCGCTCCAAATACCGGACGTTTTGCTTACTTTTCCTTTGAAACATACATTATAGAAATATTAAAGGGGTGAAATGGACTGAATCCAGCCTAAAGACTTTTTTTTTTTTGTCCTTTTGTGGTTTTTCACTCCAAAGCTGTTGCAGTTGGAGTGTGGTCTTTTTGAGCAGTTAGTTTTAAAACACACGGCTTGTTCTGTAGTACATAGCCCTGATTCCCTGAACCCCTGGGAATTTTTGAGCCCTGCCATACGGCACTTAGAAATAAACCTTGCAAGGCTCAGTCTGGAGGATGGCTGCTTCTGTATCAGGGTAGCAAATAAGGGGAGACTGTTTCCTTTCAAAAATCTGTTGAATTTAGCTAATGCAGTGATGACATGTAAGCTTTCTGCTGGCTCCCTTGCCCTCTCCGCGCTGGCAGCGTCCGTTAGGTGTTGTGCACAGGACTTGGTTAGTGGCCAGCTCTGTGAGTGACTGGCTCTAGAAGCAGTTGCAAGCTGGTGCCCAGATACGGATGATGTGGGTGAAAAAGCCTGCTCCCCAGGAAGGGCAGGGAAAGCTCCCCAAGGCGTGGCAGGTGGATGAGATAAATGCGAGCTTCAAAAGACCCCTATTTTTGCAAGTCTACTAGATTATTTTAGCCACTTGTTGCTGTGGGATCTGAGTACCTGCCAATGTGCTTTCAAACGCCAATTTAAGCCTTATTGCTGTGAGCCCTTTTAAAGGGAAGAAGCGGAGAAACATTCATCATGTGCTCTGCCCTGATCCTGTTGCTGTGTTTGTGTTGAGTGCTTGTGCTGGCAGAACAACAAAGCAGCCCACTTTCATTTCTAAAGAGCCTCTGGTCTCTTGTCGCCTGTTCCCCTATTTTCCAGTCCTGTAATCATACCTGCTTAGCCTGTCCCTCTTGGATCCCAGGTGGCTCTTCAAGGGAGTATCTGACTGTGCCGTCATGCAGCAGATGTTCTTCTGGCTTCTCCTACTGTACTCTGTCCTCGTGGTATCCATGTGAAAGTGTGTGGAACTAGAGGTGGACAAAAAAGCTGGACAGAGTTTATTCACAAAAAAAGTGCTATTGTTTAACTAAAGCGCTTGTGATTTTGGGCTGGGTTTGGCAGACAGTTTTAGCTAATACAGAAGATGATGAGGAAAGAGTGAGAAACACTCGTGTTACTTCAGGCAAAATATCATTCAACCGCCTAGTCCTGTCTAGAAATATGACTCGCCCACTGGAAGGCAACAAAAAGGATTAAACTGATTTAACGTTGAGCTTTGGGTCAGGTCCATGTGCTACCAAATTCAGAGCTAGGGTTGCACTAGAGAAATTCAAAGAAAGCTGCTGTTAATTCAGACTCGGTTTATCAGCTGTCGTGAAGGTGACAAGTTCCTAGGCTGCGTCACGAAGGGATGTAAAGTGTCTAGAAATTTGTCAGAGGCTGCTTAGCTGTGGCACGCCGCAGTCCTGGTGCCACCCCTCGTTAGTTCCTCACTAGACTGACATATGTTTCTGCTGATGAGCTGTCATCGCGTTCCTCCCCCGGCGTTACCGCTTCCCACGTGCCTGGTCACTCCTGCTTCAGAAAGGCTGCGAGCAGAATACCAGCATCACTTAAGTGTGCCATTTTAAAGTCATTATCAGTAATAGCAGGAAATACGTGGTTACTGCAGAAACTAAAAAGATCTTGGTATATTCATTTAGACCCTCAGGCACAAAAGTGTTTGAACAGCCAAAGAAGTTTTTATGCAATTATTTCTTACATTTCCTTGTCTTATTTCAAAAGCAACTTTCTCTTTTATCCCTATTTCTCCAGTGAGTCATAGATTATGATAATGTAATTTGTAGTGCTTGGCTACAAAGTAGGTAACTCTTCCAGACTGCTCGATTGCGCTTGTTACTGATTCTTTAGAGGTCTTTTTTGCATTGAACCACAAACCTTAACCCACAAAACCCAAACCACCTCGCGTGAATTTGTGCTTTCTGATCTCTTTTCTTTTGCTCCCAGCTGTTTTGTGTCCCCAGGGCAGTGAGATGACAGTGACCACTGCGGGTTTCTCGCTGCCCAGCTCAGTGACCGAGCCCCTGCCGGGTGTATGGCACAGCCTGGGGGCGGACAGAGAAGGAGAATGTTCCTTGGTTTTCTCTGGGTTGTGTGTTGTCTTTTGGTGCATCATTGGCATTGTATATATAAGACCACACAGGAGGTCACGGCAGTGGCAGAAGTGCCTAACAGATCCCAAAATTGTAGCACAGTCTAAGATGGTCTTGTGTGCTAGGAACAAGGTGTTTTAAATTAAATACTCACTGAAGTATTTGAATGAGTGGAGTTGTCCTGAGGTTCCAGCTCGTGTTTATGCTTCTGCGTGCACACAGCATGTTTTTTCAGTGCTTGGGGATATGTGTATCTGGGCAGCAGGGTCTGGGTTACGGGGCTGATACCCGTTCACATCGAGGCTGGAAAAGACGGAGAAATCACATGTGGGTAAGATGTGCTCATCATGTTAGTGGAGCCCTGATATTTGGGTGTGGAAGGTGATGGTGACTCCTTCGTCTCCATAGGTAACATGGTCTTCTCGTCTTTTGGCCTTTGCACTTGGAGGTGTGGTACCAGGCTTGGACTCTTTCCTTCCTGAGCATCCTTCTGCTTTTTGCCTCTGTAAGATGCAAGGAGTGGTATCTTTACAAGCCTGGCTTTTGCTTTAGAGGGATCAGCTTGTGGATGGGAAACAAGATGACAGAGAGAACAAAATTCATCTGGAATTCCTCTGGAAAGGTGCTGGAAGTAGCTGCTGGCAGAGTGAGCCGGACTGCTCTTGCTCCTCCACTGCCAAGTTCAGGAAGGCCTTCTTTGCAAGCAGATATAATATGCTACGTGAAGAGTGATTGGGTTTTATTCTTTTTTGATTTTTTTCCCTCCTGTCTGAACTAAAATGCAATTAAAAAAAAAAAAAAAAGTCGCTTTCCCTCAAGCAAAATTAATTTTTTCCTAGTAAAACAAAAAGTAAAAATTTGGTTCTGCCTAGCAAGTTGCAGAACCTTGCTTTCACTTGTGGAAACGCTGGGAAAGTAAATTGCTGTAAGTTTAGTAACAAAATGTCCTTGAGGGATATAAAAAAAGACATTCTTCCCTCCCCCGGACATAACAGTTTTATGAAATTGACAGAAACTTGCTCAAACTCCTGCTCCCACACTCTGGGTCTGTCTGTTGATTGCTCTCTTCCACCCCCATCCCCCAAAAAGAGAAGACTTGACAGAAGTCAGGGGTGCGATTCCTCATGAGTGAAGGCTGAGAGGGAGGAGAGCAAGTAGCACGCAGTAGGTACCGGCCTCTCCTGCCCACTGCTTCTCATCTAGGTTGAAATGGCTTTGATGCCCAGCATCACAGTGATCCAAGGAATTCCAGTTTCAAGGACTCCAGTGTACCGTCATTCACTTTTATCTTTTTTTTGCGCCTTGGTGCTTTGCAAACGAGGGTTGTCATTTGTCCCACCCTGATAATGGGAACCCGGTTCCTGAGGCTTGGGGTCTGCAGTGCTGACGTGAAGGTCTCCCCATGTGGTGTTTTCTCCTGCAGTATAACAGCCCAGACCATCAGGTCTGGCGCTTTGGGAGCCTGGGGTCACAAGTGATGCATTATTGCCTTGGAAGGCTGCGGTGTTGCTCCTGACACTGGGCAGCACAGAAAAGCGCCGTCAATTCCAAAGCTGAAGCATTAGAAAACTGTGATGTTGCAGTTAAAACCTCAGAAAGAAAAAATACCTCCCCCCGCCCCGCCCCGTGCTTGCTTCTAGGTTTGTGTGCTGGCATGGAGTTGGGTTATCCTTTCCTATGGTCAGGAAGGAGAGATGTTCTCTTGATGGGAACAAGAGCTGAGGTTGTGATGTCACGTGGCTCCAGTAGCTGGGGCTTGAAGAGGCAAACCACCGACGCTGGCAGAGCTCCATGTCCGACACCTGCATTTTAACAGAGCATCGTTTTTGTCTAGGCTGTGTGCCCCCTCGGTCTCTGGCTGAGGGGAAAATGAGGCCATCATTGGGTTTGGAAGGGTTTTTCCTTGCTGAGCCTCCGGCTTGGCTTGTTAGAAATACTGCGAATGATTTTTCTTTTTGCATGTGTTTGCCGTGGGCCACGCACAAATGCATTAGGTGAAGGCTGTTACAGTGTTGATCTGAAAGTGGGTGCACCCAACCCGCTCAGCTGTAATGATCTTTTTTTGGTTGGGTTTTGTTTTTTTTTTTATTTGCAGCTGGAGTGCTCTTCCAGAGCCAAGTTCAGGTGACTTTGGGTCAGCAGAGACGTGTGCACGCCATGTCTCTGCTATTTACAAGCCTCCCATCCTACGTAGGCCTTGTTGGAGACAGGGGAGAGCGCGACTTGATTTTGATCACAGATGTTCTTGTTAGCCTGTGTCAGAGAAGCTGACCTCCGAAAGTTTTAAGAAGCTGCAAGGGATACTTAAAGATAACTTGCAGATGGCGGAAAGTATCCTGCCGCTTGGTTATTTGTGCAGCTGGTTTTTTGGAGGGTATTTTCCACCTCTCTGGTCCTTGGGATGATTTCTGGGGCTCCAGAAATTTTCTGCAAACTTTTGAATTTTGAATAATGTATTTATCTTCTCGCGGTGGAGTTAGATTGACTTTTTTGTTTGGTTGGGGTGTTTTTTGTGTGGTTTTTGGTTTTTTTTTTTATTTGCTCTGCAACGAACTAGAATGAGAATTTATTTTCCTGACTGGGAAAATGTTGAATCTACCTGGTGGCAGCTCTGATGTCAGTGTGCCACCAAATGAGTAGCACTGGAGGGGAGCTTCCAGGGGCCAGCAGACCCTTGAACCTAGCAGGGAAAGGCCGCGCCAAGAAATGTTTTTAAGAGGGAGGAACCATTCACCATTGCGAGAGTTGGCCAAGGGAGTGGAAAATACAGCATCTCTTTCCCCCTTCAGCAGAAGGGAGGGTGTCTTTCTCCGTCATGCTCTGCCATCGTGTGGAGGAGCCAGCCATGGGGTGGCGGCTGGTGAGCAGCGTGCAGGAGCCTTGGGAAGCCTGGGGTTCTGGTGGGCTGTGCCGGCGCGGCACGCGTGAAGGGGCGGTGAGCTGGCGTGGCGCCGTCCCGCCGCTGTGGCAGGCAGCGAGGGCTGAACGCTCCGGCGTAGTGGCAGGGATGCTCACCCCGCGGGGGCCTGGCAGTGCCACTTGCATCTGGGCTGGCCGTGCACACATGTACATACGGTGCTCGTTTTCTGCCGTGTCAGAGCAATTATGCTCAGGCTGGGATTTGGCTCTGTGAAGCTCCTAGCTCTGGAGTTGCTTTGTGACTTGGTTTTGCTGCTTTATTTATAAACACATTCAGCTGTTCTGGAGCTGGAGCTGAGCAAAGCACGTCTTTGAATCGGCCTGGGTTGCAGCTGTGTTGCAGGGTTTGCTTTCTGGGCTGTGTTTTGGCAGGGCCTTGATCTGTGGGACTCCTGGGCTGCAGGACCTCTTTGTAGTCAGAGGTGGTCGCAAGTACTTTCTCCAGGGCTTCCCGGCCGCCCAAGGCAGCGGCGGGCTGAGCGCTGGCGAGCTGGGCTGGCGAACGGGCGAGCAGGTTGCTCTGAGGCAGGACCCGCCGTGCCCCCACCGCGGCACTGTACCTGCACCGCGCGCCATGGGGGATGCTCGGAACAACCGCTGTTTGCTGGGTACTTAAAAACTCTGAACTGACCTCTAAAATCATGCGGTTCCCTGGAAAATAGGGCCTTCTGTACACATGCAGGAGGCCAGCAGCATTCTTTTTGCTGAAATTTTGCCAGTATTCCCATGTGATTATGTGTGTGACTCCAGGAGCTGAAGCTTTAGGGAGAAAAATAATACAAGCTCTGTGATTAAAATCGAGAGGTGGCAGTGCTATTTCCCAGTTTATCCTCAGTGTGTTCTCTTGCATTGATGAAACCAAAGAATCAGGAAAGGGAGGGGAGCTAAGTGGCAAAATGGCAAAGTAAAGCCCAAATCCCAAAACCAGGATCACCTCTGCAGTTTGTAGGCAGAGGAAAGGTGGCTAACTCCTGTGAGCCCATAGAGCCCTCACCGGGAAGCTGCTGGGTTTTTTTGCAGCCTACATCATTGTGTATGTATCAAACAGTTGTAATTAAACCACTACTGGTTCTAATAGAAAAGAATCTCATTAGACCTATTGGCTCCTGGCTTATGAGTACTTAGCCTTCAGCCTTCTGCATCGCAACATGGCCGAGATGTGCACCAGTAGTCTGCAAAATCTCACCTACTGGGACTCATTTGCTTAATTGGTGATACTTGTGATTAGCATGTTCCCGTTGTAATTGTTGTTTCCAGTGGAAATTACTGTATTGTCATATGCTAGCTATGCACTGAGAGCCTTACAGAGTGTTTGTGGAAGATTTGTGTGTCGTGCTGGGTGTTGAGTGAAGAATGCCAAATGATAATTGACTGTTGCTACCCAAGAAGCATGTTAATAGCCTTGAGAAATGATGACAAGAACAAAAAAAAAAAAAAAAGGAACAATCCTGTAGGGAACAAGGAACAGATCTTAACCTGTACACCTGCTGCTATCAAAGACACAGGAGGACATAATTTGAGAGCCAGTCAGAAGTGTAACCCAATTTGCATGGTGGCTCTTCCTAGTATTCTATTTATCGGTGTTTTGCTTTAGGCTGCCTGTGAGCTTTACTGACAAAACCTGAAATAGGGAATGCTGGACATGGAATTGCCAGCCAGGGGAATATAGCAATAACAGTGGCAGGGAGCACACAGCTGCAGTACCCCCATAAGGTCCGTATCTGACACCTTGAAGAGGTCATTTGGTGCAGATCACTCCTTACTGCTTCAAGCCCTTGTTCCCCTTTTCATCCCTGACGCTCCAGCTGCATGGGAGCACCCACAGCCAAGTAGATTTGCCAAAATCCAAACCTTAGCCTCTTGTATTTCATAGTGTTTTGCGAACAATAGGCTGCTTTGTTATTAAATTTTTGAAGTACTGTGCGAGGGTTTAGGAGAGAGAGATACTCAGCTAAAACTATGGGCCGTGTAAGATAGGCATAGTTAGGGCTACAGCTTCCAATCTCTTTTCTCTGTCTAGTCTTCATTTGGGCTGTAATGAAATGACCCACCTGCAACCTGTTAGTCGCCATTTGATTTAACTTGCTCTCCAGGGGTTGCTCAGACGACCTCCTTTGGCTGGCGCTAAATATTGTTTAGATGTGAAGTACTGACCCTGATGCTGCCAGTCGCGGTGAGGAGGGTTTGCCTTGTACATGCTTTCACTAAAGCTCCTTCCAGGCCCGTGACCGGCGCACGGCTGGTGCAGGCGCTGGGACGTGTCCCTGCTGGGAGGGGAGGGCTGTGAAACCGCAGGGAGCAGGGCAGGAGGGCACTGTGCTGGTAAGCTGCCTTCTCTGCTGGAGGGACATGGAGCCTAGGTGACCTGTGTCTGCGGGAGCAGCTCCTTCTCATCTCCGTCAGAGGCCAGAGATGCCCTCGTGATCTTCCCTGGTGCCCAAGGACCTGCACGCTGAAACGCTCTGCCTGCCCACGGGAATCCTGGTCGTGGTCTGCTCCAGAGTGCGCTGAGTTTGGAACTGTTTCCGTAGACTTGCCAAACAAAAAATAGACATGGCAGAGTGCTTTTCTGACGTGAAGCTAGTCTCTCTTATCTCTGCGTTAAGTTCTTTCCTTTTCAAAGACAGTGATCAGTCTCGATAAAGCGTAGCTTTCAAGCTCTGAGCTTGTGGGATTCCAGGCTTATTTGATGGAGTGGGCCACAGTAAAAACATGCATTTGTAAGATGAAAGGAAATACGAGGTGGAGCATAGCTGTTTTACAGTGGAACTCAAATATTGCTTGGACAAGCTGATGGATTGCGTTTGCACACCTAACTTCACAGGGGACAAACATTTTTTTTCAGGTACATCATCTCTACAGGAGCTGCCTACTTTATCTGTGGGGAAAAAATGCAGCTAGCAGATATCGGCATTCTTCAGCACAAAGAGGAGGAAAATATTTTCCTAAGTACATTATCAACTAGTTACTATACAGTTGTGTAGCAAGAACCCATGTTTGGAGTAACAGCAATGGAGGCGGGGAGCTGTGTCCCTTTTTATGTTTATTTTTTCTCCTCTTAAATGACTTTTAAATGCCCAGAAATTTTCTCAGTTTTGTTTTTTTTGGGCTTTGTTTGTTTCGGGTTTTTTGTCCTTTAGAGGAATAAGACTTGCTTCCTTGAACTTTTAGCGAGCTTGTGTTACTCCTTTGGTTATTTTGTGTCATGGAAAAGGTAGCAGAGAGGTTTAAAATACTGAATAGGGACCATTGCTTCCCAATCTTTGCATTTAGAAGGTGTTAAGAAGCAAAGCAGGACCTCGGACATGAATAAATATCACATGGTACCTTTCTGAAATAGGTTTTACTTCTGTGACACCTGAGGATGCCAGGCTGCTGTAGTGCATCGCTCTAGGAATCTGAGAAGTCTTCTGTGAAGCCCGAGACCTGAATTCCCAAGAAGGGGGAGGGGGGCGAGGAATTGTCGAGTCAGACATACTCCTTTGTCTTGGGAGAAAATTCACTTGCATTTTTATTTGCTGAGCATGGAAAGCAGGACTGTTGTAGGTTTTTGGGCTGACAGCTGGGAAGAGCCATTGCTGTCCTCGTGTTTGGTGGTGCTGGTCCTGCCAGTCTGCCGCAGGCTCCCTGGGGGAAGGTGGGCAGCCTTCGCACCCCTGGCCCCACTGCTGGGGGGGTCTGTGGAAGGGAGCAGCAGACCGAGATGCTGGAGAGGTGGTTTCTCTTGCTGGTTCTGGCATGGCTCTGCTGGGAGATGTGGGTCAGGTCCTCTCTGTGCCTCGGCAGCAGGACACAGCTGATACTGATGGGCAGTGCAGGGCATGGCTGGATTGCGCTGGTGAAGAGCGTGCTGTAAGGAGTTATTGGCAATTCAAAATCTGTAAATTGCAAGTAAATGCGTTCACGATACTTTTTGGACCATCTTTCTGATCAAATCAGTGACTGATGCTTACTTAGCAGATGCAAGCTGCTCGAGGCAGCGTGGCCTCAGGACATTGCTGAAGTACAAATAATGTCTCACAGCTGTAACAAAAGTAAATGTGTACCAGATGTAAGATGTTCTAGATTGGCCAGATACCAGAATAGTTTATTTTTTTACACACCTGAATTATTCTTCTGTCATGGTAAACGCAAATTGTCCACTTAAGCATTTAAAAATATATTGCTGCATTTTTGTACAATGTCATAATTCTCCCCAGCATCCTACTTCCACCAAGGTCCTATTTTGTGAATGTACTTCCTGCAACATTTTGTTATGCTGCTGGTTTCTCCCAGAGTGAGTGACAGCTGGCTTTTTAAGCCATTTGGGAGCTCAGAACAGATGCAAGTTCTCCAGGGCTGCAGAAGTCTGGAAGCCGTAGCTGCGCTGTAGCACAAACACAGATTTCTGGGAGGAGGACTTCTGAATAATGTAAATTATGTTTCCTGTCTCTTGACAGTAGAGAGATTAAATTGTCCACCCTGTGGGCAAACTCTGGGCAGATACTTAGCTGATGCTAAGTCTGACAGGCTCTGCTGAATTTGCTGGCTTACATCAAGTGATAGTTTAGCCCTTAATGCAATGTTTTCAGCATTCATTTGTCCGGGTCCCCTGTGCAAAACTGGAGCAAGGAGGGTTTTGTGTCAGACTGCAACAGGTATCCCGGCCCACTACATTGTTTCCCCCTTCCTAAAGCAGGGGAGGGACACGGCAGTGTCACCTGCAGCTCTGGCACGTGGTGATGCCTCTTGGGCTTTGCCAGCGTGGGGGATTTGTGTGTAACTGGCCCGTCCTCTTGCTCTGTCTGTCAGGAGCCCAGGGCACTGAGCGGTGAGCGATGGAGGTTCGGTGCTCTTTTGCACCTCCTAGGTGTGTTGAGCTCCTGGTCAGGCTTTCGGTCGGCTCGCCCTGTGCGCCTTCCAGCAGCTCCTGCGGTGTGCGCTCCCGGTGACGGTAAGGGGCAGCGTGTGACTTGCAGAAATCTGTGTACTGGCTTTCCCTTTCACACTTGTCAAAACAAATGAATACTTGTAGTTGTGCAGTACCATAAAACCAGCCCATACATCAAGGCAGAGGTAGAAATTGCCAGTTTGAGATTTGAGGCTTAAACCGAAAGATGGGTCTTTCCAATAACTAACAAATCTCGTTGAAGTCCACATTGGTATGGGCCATACTGGTATTGCCTTTAGTGAACCAAATAACAGGTTGGTGGGTTTTTTTGTTAAAAGAAAGGAAAATCTATGCTACTGTAAACTTAGGGTTGCTAAAAATTTTAGAATTGCAGTATGAAGGAATTTGGGATTAAGTCATTTGTCTTGGTGCCTGTTGACCTCAAGCCTTGTAAAATCCCCCGTCCTGGGGACAGGCTTTGCATTTCCTCTTCTCATTAAAATATTGCACATGGTTGTGTATCTTGAATGATAATCTTCAAGTTTGGCTTTCTTTGCAGATGATATTGATATGTCAGAGGCTTAAACCCCTCAGATTCTGGCTTGGGTTACACGGGGTTAGGTATGCCAGCTTCAGCAAGACCTACCGGAGAGTCTGCTTGGGCGTTTCTCGTTCCAGTGACTTGTTCTTGTTCAGAGCAGAAAGTTTCTGATCGAAGCACGTGGAGGACAGTGCCTTTGCGAACCCGAATACCCGGCAGACGTATTCTGCATAGGCTTGAGAGGTGGGAAGCTGACAGCAGGCAGGGTGAAGCGGGGCTATGGGAAATGTCGGCTCTGGAGAAGCGTGTTTGATGGTTATAAGGCACTGAGAGGGGAGGCCTGGGATGGGAATGGAAGCTGAGTCCCAGCTGTAGCAGGTTCTCTAGCTCAGGTGATTTTATGCGAGTTTGTGCTGTTTTAAAGGGCAACTTCAGAGAGCGTGTGCTGAAATATAAAATGTTTCAAAAGATTTTTCAGGTTTTGTGAGGTTTGGAGAATTACACCATTGGATTTGGAAAGAGTTCTGGGGGTGGAAGGCATTGCCTTTTATTAGTATTTTAAAATGGGAAATAGAAAACCTAGTTGGCCTGTGACGGTAGGCTGGAATTTTGTGTCGGTGGTGTTCTGATCTTCTGGGCCAGGCTCTGAGGTTACCCCTGCTGCAGCTCTTCCCGGTGCATGTTGCTTTTTAAGGAAAAAAAGAAAAACGACCAACTGAACAGCCCCAGCTCTCTCAGCCTGTCCTCACAGGAGAGGGGCTCCAGCCCTCCGGTCACCTTCGTGGCCTCCTCTGGGCTCACTCTGCCAGGTCCGTGTCCTGGCTTTGGGGGCCCCGGGCTGAGGAGCAGGCTGTGCTCTGGTAGGGAGCTCTGGAGAGCGCGGAGCTGGTGGCCAGAGCTGCTTAGACAAGGTGTAATGCAGGGGAGAGCTGAGCATGGGGACCGCCAGCCCCGGGGCCGTTGTCCCCTGCCCAGCCAGCTCTGCCAGCAGAGGAAGGGGCCACCGTCGCAGTGTCACTGTCCCTGCCCGGGGCTGGCACTGCCACCTCAGCTGGGTTTCTGTCTGAGGGAGCCCACTGGCAAGCTGCCCGCTGGCTGCCAGGCCAGGGCTGGGCTTGGCTGGGAGCAGCAATCCCACCGAGACCCCTTCTGCAGCTTCAGTCCTGTTGAGGAGCTTTCCACAACATAAACATATAAATTTTATCTTATTTTGAAGTCTCTTTGTGCTGCCAGAAGGGTAGGATAGGTAGGCTTGATGATGCAGGTCAGAGCAAATGGTTATAAGCACACACTTTACATTTTGGTGTGTCCAAGGTATTTTGCAGATTGAGCTCTTACTGTAAAAGAATTAAAAATAACATCTGGCCCCATGTTACAAACTAGATTTTTGTTGCTTGTGTTTAGATTCTTCCAGCAGTAAGTATTTAAAAATCAAAGGTCCAGATTTTCCACTGATGCAAATTATTACTAGCTTCATTGACTTCATTGAGTTTATACTAGTTTTAAAACGACCGAGGATCTAGTACAACATCCCAAGTCAGGATTTAATACAGTCAGGATGGAGTCCTTATCATCTACCATTTGCATTTTAAGCAGCGCTTAATTGTATAGTTTTTATACACAGACACGTGCATAAGCTCACTTATGCATGCACAGAATAATGGTTTTATATATTAATGCTGAAGCGGTTTAATTTAGTGCACAGCAGTGGGTAAAATAAAAGTATTTAATTAAAATGGATTTTTTTTATGGACTGCATAAAGAATTTTCCAGATTAGATATTGGTTACCCATATGTTGCAAGTTCTTCGTTATTTCCTTGCCATCCCTGTTTAGAAAATGGTGAGGTGAGTTATCCTTCTGTCCTGAAGCTCAGGCAGAAGGGCGGGTGGCTGCCTTTGGTGCCGGTGGTGGGTGAGCAGTGGTAAGGAAGAGAGCTCCCACTCTGGTCCAGGCTCTCCAGGAAGATTTTCACTCAGGCTGGGATTCAAGTCTTTGGTGCTAGGTGTGGTAAAAGCACACAGAAAGAGAAATCTGTGCTGCTTTTGCAGCCTGAGTGGGGGAGGTTCAGGTAGGAGGTAATGGAGGGAAAGCAGCTGGTGCTCCAGGCTGGCTGAAAAGCCAGGGAGAGCAGCCGTGTTGGTCTGTTCCCCGAGTCAGAGCTGTTCTGCCCCTAAGCCGCAGCAGCGGCGATAGCTGTGGTCCTTGCTAAGTGTGTTCACAGCAGCCTGCCTGCTCCTCTGCTGAAACCTTGTGTGCTGAGGGACGAAGCTCAGGTAGCCCAGCACCTCTCGCGCGCTTGATGAGTTACCATTACAAATACAGAACTGCCTGTAGAAGCGGGGCATGCTCTCGGCAAAAATTAATAACAATAAAAAAAGGATGCCAGCTGCTTTGACCTTCCAAACCAGGTGAACATCCATGCATCCCGTAGTTGCCTGCTTTGTTGGGCTTTTGGCTGCAGTTGTCAGCCTGGAAAGCATCTCTGCGCTTCATGTTTGCTCATCCAAAGTTAATGAGAGGTTTTCGGATATGTTTTTATTTCCATCCCAAACTTCAGGATTTTAAGATATTGTCAAAAATCCTAAAATTTCAGGATAGCATTAGGTATCTTCTAAAGGCCAAAAGATACTGGTGCTTCTATGAAAAAAGCAGTGGTTGTGGGGAGCCATTACCCCAGAGTGCTTCGTGAGCTGTCCAGCTGTTTCTCTGTCAGGTGGAGCCTTCTCCTGCTCTGCGTGCATCCTCTAGACTGACCTTGTCAGTGCACCGGTGGCTGAAGCGAGCGGCCGGGCAGCGCGGCAGCTTTCTGTCCCCGCCAGCAGTCTTGGGAGCAGGCGTCCACCAGCCATAGGCGCGAGGCTGGGGGTGAACCTGCGGGGAGCTTTGGAGGTTGTTTGCACAGCAGTGGTTGTGCATCTCTGCTGGAGGGGGGAAACGCTTTGGAACGTACCCTCGTCTTGATTTGATGTGTACGTACATCTGCATAGATAAAAAAACAGAGCAGTTGTGACCAGTGTGTTTGTAACTGAAGACAAGCCTGAGTCTGCAGCCTGGTGAATACAGAAGCAGTGTTAACCAAGGCTTCTGGTGATGGACAGGCAGGTGCTGATGGGCTGAATGACCACTTCTGATTAGCAATTACTAATAGTCTCAGAAGAAACTGACTGGACAGTTAGCTTCTGTACTGATGACTATGACTTCCAGATGACCTGAGCACTGTGATGCTCTGTCCTGCAGCCTGGTCAAGCTGTCCATGCCCTGGCTGAGTGACATTACCGGCTGAAGCATTCTGGTAATTATCTGCCACACCAGCTTCATCTCCTGAAGGGCTGTTATTAGTCATGAGCCAGAGGTGCTGTCTTCCTATCTCTTAATTGATGGGAGAAGAAAAGGAAAGGAGAAGGTGATAATTGTTTTGTGTTAAAACAGGTATAATTACTACTATAGAGTTTCACTAGAAAACAAAGCGGCTATTAATTATTCATCATCACGATTCAAATGTGGATTGGCAGAGTCGTGGTTCACGGCTTCCTTTGGGCTGGGATACAGCGGGGTGACCAAGGAGCGAGCCTTCATCTCCTGTTGTTGGGAGCCTTGTGCTTTGCCGCCTGGTTGCACGGATGGCTCCCTCAGAAGGATGCTGTTTTGGGGTCTGTTGGGGCAACTGCCAGCAGAAGCTAAACCTATTGCTCTTTAAAACCTGGCTGCAAGCAGAGTGCCTTACAGGAGCCCTGGCTGCGTCCCTGGCTGCGTTCATGGTGAATGTGGCCTTATTCGTGTGACACAACGGGGTAGGCATGCCTGAAGAAGAGCCCTGTCATAGGAAGAGGAGGACTGGTCAAGCTAAAGGTCCGTCTGATCCTGTCTTCTGGCTCCATCTGTGTCCAGTGCTACGTTCACTGGGGGAAAATGCAAGAAAAGCGTGAGATGTTTTTACCACTGGGATTTGGGCTGATTGACTGAGAGATGCTTCCCTGGTGTGCTCTTGCATTTCCCAGTAATTTGCAGCATAAGGAGTCAGTGACTGGTTTCTCTGATTGAAATACCTCTTCATGCTTTATTTTCTCTAAGAATGTTAGTGCTTTCAGAGCCCTGTGCGAGCCTTTGGCATCTGCAGCCCTTCATGGCCAAAGCTTCACTGCTGAACTGCACCTCTTGTGAGGACGTCTCTCCGATGGCGAAAAGGGAAGCAATAAACACAGATTTGCTGTGTTGGGGGCATCAGCCAGCAGAGGCGGTCTCACAGGGCAAGCAGGAGGACTCTCTAGAGGATGTCCTCAAGGGCAGTTTGTTGCTGCGAGGACCCTCAGTGAGGCTGAGCACTGGATGCAGGGATGCAGCAGCTTTTCTGTAGCCATAGCAACCATTAGGGATGTGGTGGTAACTGCTGGCATCCCTGGACTGACAGGCGTGGAAGAGAGGTGGAAGTGAGTGCGGTTTCAGGGCCAGGCAATGAACTCACCCACAGTAATTCAGGTGAACTGGGCAGCACCTGGTGGCAGTGCCCAGATGGCCGTGCAGCCAGGGTCATTTCTGGCACACCTTGGCGTCCCTCCACCCCAGGCACTCGGGCCCACGTTGATGAACAGCCAGTACTGGACTCCCCTGGCAGGGAGGTGTCCTCTCTTGCTGTTTCCTTCGCAGATGTATTGAACTCCTCCATGAAGCAGCCCACGTGTGGTTCAGAAATCCCTGCTGTGCCAGCAAGGCTGTTGGCCCTCGTCCTCCCCAGTTCAGACAGGATGATGAGGGCTGGGTTTGCCTCCACTCCTCTCAGAATGGATGGCATGGTGATGCAAGCTCTGGAAGGCTGTGCCCCAGCAGCATCGGGGTCTGCAGACACTTTGGCAACCCCTGCAAAGCTGAGGGGTAGGCAAGGGATCAGCCAGGAAAGCTCAGGAGAGCAGTGGACAAGGGAGTGCAAATAAATGCCACCACATAAACTATGTCTTAAAGGGAGATTGTCAAATACCTATTGAGCCTGAGGCTCCTGTGGGTAATGCTAAGCCCTCCCCCTTTCCCCCGTCCCCTTCCCCGGTAACCAGGATTACAGATTTTAATCAGGATGCAGGAGCTGACAAATACTTGGACTGGGCGATGGAAAGTTCCACTGAGCCACCACCGCTCGTGTGCTGGGGGGAAGCTGGCAATGGGGAAATCGAGCTGTTCGTGCAGCCTCCATGCTTGAATTAATTTTATGTTCCACTTGCTCTCAGTTTTCTCCTTTTGAAATGTCTTTCCCCACTCGCTTTTTCTGAAAAAAAAAAGATTCCAAACGAGGCTTTTGTTAAAAGCCAGCACGTCTCCTGCTCTACCTCTGCTGCACCCATACTGAATGCATTTGGATTGAATCACTGTTTCCTGGGAAAGACATGCAGGGATATTTAACTTACCTTCAGTATAGAATTAATAAACAGGTTAGCATGTAGGAAGGTGAGAGAGGACCCAGCAGTCCGTAGCTGAGTTGCGCGTATGTGTTATTACTAATAATCTGCTCTGCCAAGTTTCCTTGAAACTGTTTGGTGGTGTTCGGAGATTACTGGAGGAGACCTTGGTGCGCAGGCACGCGTGCATCCATGTTCCCAAGCTCGCGTGCACACAGTATGGGTGTGTAAATCTTGTTTCCTCTGAACAGCAAATTGAACTGCTTTGCCCAGTAAGTGACAGTGCCAGTAAAGATGAGCTTGACATTTCCCTGGCAAATTTTTCCATGTAGGAAATTCCCTGCTGTTTAGAGTCTATAAATCAGGATCAGATGGCCTTTTAAGGGGATGTGCTGTCATTCAGTGTTGCCCATCCTATTTTGATTTTGCAGATCCTTGACATATTCCCAGTGGAGGTGCAGACTTGCCTGCAGCAAATTCAGCTAGAAAAAGACTTGCTTTGCTTCCACTCCTTTTCCCAGCCCTATTAAAGCAGGCTGTGGGTCCTGCAGAGCCCTCCCT
Source organism: Ibycter americanus (assembly GCA_035590275.1). NCBI lineage: Eukaryota > Metazoa > Chordata > Aves > Falconiformes > Falconidae > Ibycter > Ibycter americanus. The sequence goes on along the minus strand of JAVJGI010000035.1, from coordinate 226,436 downwards.
GGCCAGCAGATGCCAAGCTGCTGGTTGCTTGACCACTAACTGCTGAAGCAGCGGTCCCATCGCCGGCTCAGGACCGCCGGGTGAAGCCCAGGCGTCTGTTTTGTGAGGGAGGGGGCTGCGCGGCGCTCCCCCTCTGGGCACCCTGCCTGTGAACTCAGTGCAAATAGGATGCTGCAAATCCCTACCGAAACTCAGTCGAACAGAGAGGTGGTAGGGTTAAAGCAAAGTCTTTTGCCTAATTTCAGAGCGGTATTTGCAAGCCCGTCAGACTTAATTTACTGTCTTACTTTTCTGTTCTCACAAGACCAGGGGAAGAAGCACGTCCTTTGTAGTTTATCTGTAAAACTTTGGGAAATATGTGGACTGGTAAAATGACGTTGCTGTGAGTGATTAGACGTATGGAAAGCTGAAATAAGCTGTTTGTGCTTGGTGCTTTGAAGGGAATAGGCTGTATTCCTCATCAATTTTGTTACTCTGTGTTGATTACTATGTAGGTGCTGTAAATTGCAGAAGAGGGAGGTTATCTAGCATATGGTGCTCTGGCATATATACCCTTTTTGGAAGGGATGGACTCAGAAACGATTCAGGTTTACATTGCTCATCTGACAAGCTTTACTGCACGGCAGCAGAGTCTGGGGTGTTTGGGTCTCTAAGAATGAGGTTGACTGAGATTCAGGGTAAACAGAAACTAGCTGGAAGGTAGAGCCTGCTTCCTGCTGATTGACTTACAGGACCTCAGATGTGGTTGTCAGTGCAAATTTATCTTTATTCCTTAATACACTTAATGGCCCCAGCCATCTAAATCGGAATGCTGACACAGGCAAACAGAAACATATCGGGATGTTGTGTAAATGTCTGTAAATTGTTTCTGTAGGGGTGAAAATTGTTACAGAAAAGTCAAAATACTTCCCTCTGTTGCCTTTATCTTTTTTTTTTTTCTTTCAAGATTTCATTGCTCTTTTGTGTAATACCATTTTGTTACCAAATTTACTTGAATTTTAAACAGAATACACTTGCCTGCTTTTTAATTTTTGGATTAAAATATTTGAAATCCTTAAAAGTTCCAACCCTGTAGAATTTGATTTTATTTTTAACCTTTGGATCACTTAAAATTGTCGCGTGGCTTTTAGTTTAAGTATACTTTTCCAGTACTTGGGAATTCCAGGTGAAGCAGCAGGGGATGTTACAACACGGCCAGTGATGCGCTGCTCGGACGGGATGCCCAGGCCCCCCAGCTCTGCCTGGTTTGTGGCTGGGCTTGCTCCAGCAGCAGGCACACTGGGCTAGGCGATGCTGCAACGCGCGGCACCGCGCGTCTCGTGTGCGAGGGCTCTGTCTGCCTCTCCTGTGGGGCGGCGGAGGGTTCTGCATGTAGCAGCCGCCTGCATGTAAGCCAGAACTTCGTAACAGGAGTGCGAATAAAATGAGGCCAGGTGCTCCTTGCACCGTGCCAGCCATGAACTTGGGTGCCAGCTGCGAGTGAGCTGTGTCTGCAGCTTCGTGCCAGCTCGCAGGCTCTCCTGCACCCCCTCGCAGGTGCTGCGCATCCCCTCGACGGCTCGGTGTGCCGTTCTGCTTTGGGTGACGAGCCAGCAGACCTGTGATTTGGGGCTCCGGCAGTTTTTTAGCCAAAAGGTCATGCTGTAGGCAAGCACTCGCCACCATCCTCACCTTGGCGCCAAGCAAAGGGGCCTGGGGAGGGTGCTTTGCCAGAGCCCTGTCTGCAGCGTGCTGTTCGTCCGCCGAGCTCTGGCGCTTGGGCGTTTCGGTGCGAAGGTATCTCGGTGCGCTGTGATCGGTCCAGGTAGGACGCAGCCTCTTCCCAGCCCTGCAGGCTGGAGTGTCGCGCGCGGGAGGCAGGGGAGCACAGCCCGAGCTTTCAAAGCAGTTCACCAGCTGCAGGCTCCCATTTGCAGGTTGAAGATGGCTGCGGAGAAAGCTGCTTAAATTCTTTGTAGGGGCTGCTGAAGCACAGTTGCTGGGCAGACAGCGAGTTTCTAAAGCAGGAGATGAGGATAGCTCCATCACAGTTCTTGGACGGAAATACTTTGCTTCCAACACTGGCTGCAGCTAACAACTTTGGAGAAGCATTAAATCCTGAAGCAATTAAATGTATCAGCAAAGTGGGATTTTTTTTTTTCTTTTGTGAGATACTTCGCCAGCTGTTGTTTATGGAAAAAAAACCACCACCCTAAATCCTTTTTATGAGAACTGTTTTTAGGTTTCTTTGTGTTTGTGGCTGATTTATACATTATGCATTAGCATGGGAAGACAAAATATTTATTTACCAGCATGGGTATTTAGAGGAAGAATAAGCAGGAATCAGTGAAAAGTGTGTATGGATGGTTTAACCAGAGATGCAGAAGAACGTTACCGGTATTGGCAATGGTACAACAATTAAATTGTAAGGGAGCAATAAGACGATAGAATGGCCTTAAAATCACTTCTTCAGTTGCAGTTAAGAGTGTATTTAAACCGAATAGTATCCCCATGCAACAGCTGACTCCTGAAGAAGGCAGCCTGTTTGAGACAGTGAGACACTGAAACACCTCCAGGAGGTCAAGCTTTGTGTGGGGCACAGGTGGCTCTGGTTACTCCCTCGGTGCTGCCAGCTCCATGTTGGGAGGAGAAGTGTTGCTGCTGGAGCCAGAGCGACTCCTCTCGTAGTCCCCATGTGCTGGGCAGGACCACTGATCCTGGCCTGCACTGCACCCCTGTGTAGGTGGTTTTCAGCTGTGGGAGCATGCAGAGATTGCTCTGAAGCAGTTTTTCCAGGAAGGGACATGGATGGAGCAGAATAGCCATGGTGAGATCAGAGTTCGCGTCGTCCTGCCTACATGTGGGTCGCCCCTCTGCCTGCACACCCTCATGGTCCTCACTGGGCTCCACAGGCCAGCGCACGAAGGAGTCAGAAGTCCTGTCTCTTCCCTGGATTATCAGGACTAACAGCGGATCAGTAACTCCTCTGTTGCTGGAGGAGCTGGTTTCATGGAACCCAAAGAAAGAAACGAAATGTTGAATGTTTCGTAACTGGGTTGACGTGTGTTTGGAAGAAAACAAGCAGGAGTCAGGTTTCTTTGCTTAAGTTTGCTGAATGACATTTTCGAGATATTTCTTTTATAAAGCACTACTCTGACAAATACATGGTTCTTTATGCCATTCCCTTTTCTTTTTGCTTGCAAAGAAAGAATTTTGATCAGAACTCTTGGTAAGCAGCATGTCATTGTTTGGTAAGAGGCATGCCGCAGGAATAATGCTGCTATAGAAGGAGGCCCCAGACTTGGAGAAGTCAATATTGCTTGCTGATTGCAAAAAATTACGACAAAATAATGGTTTGAGAGCTGGGCTATCTTAGGAACAAATGGTGTAAGTGGGTTGGAGCATTGCAAAAAATAAACAGTGCAGGGGAAAATAAGTCCTTATGGCTCAGAACATCAGCTTCGAAACAATGGTCGTCGAGAAGTGACTTTTCCCGGGGGCAGGTCTGTTGCTGCGCCGGCAAGCAGCTGATATGGGCTGGTGGAGCGGGCAGCTGGGCGCCTGTTGTCTCCCAGTGAGATAAGTCATGCATGGACGTTGTCGTCTAAGCAGCCTCAGCAACTTGGGTTTCAGTTCCTGCCCCTTAAAATAACTAGAGATACACAGCACTGCGGCAAAGCTGTAAAAACTCTCTAGAGTTCCTGGAAGTTTTGCCCTGGATTTCAGAGGAGATAGTATTTCACCTGAAACCACCAGTAGTGGTTTGCGAGGCTCATGCTAGCACTGGGAAGGCACTTGCAGGGGGAGCAAGTGTGGGAATTCTTCCTCCTTGCTGGAGATGAGTGTGCACCCTGACTTGGGAGCCTTGCCGCAGGCTGGGAAGTAGTGGCGTGCCTTCCTGAGCTGGAGCTGTCTGGGTAAAACGTGATGTAGGGAGAAAATCCCCAAACACTGTTGTTAAATGGAGCTGAATAAATTCAGGGTCCCTTGTGGCAGCAGGCAACAGGCTCAACTGGAGAGTTCCTGGGTACCTTGTGTTCCAAAAGGCCACATGTTTTCCACACAGACTGAAGTTTACAAAGTTTCATTGTTTAAAAAAAACAATGCTGTTTCTCCACAGATGCCCAGAAAAAAAACCCAAGCAAAAGCAGAATCTTAGGACTTGGCTGGAAGTTATAACATGAAGTTGAATGAAATACAACTACTAGCAAGCAAACCAAGCTATGAAACCTGTGAGCAGCGTTTCAACATGATGTGTATTAAATAAAGTTGCAAACCTTTCTAAACAGAATTGCTGTGGAAATGAGGGCTGACCTTTAGCAGTTGCAGAATAACACAGCGTCCCGTTCCCTGGAAAGGCTGGAGGAACACATGCAGTAAACAGCGATAAATAAAGGATCACACACACATTGATACTTTTTCTAAGGTTTTGCAGCTCTGCTGGAGAAGGAGCACCAAAAAGATGTGGGTGCTCTGGGTGGTCAGGTTGGTGTCTCTGTGGAGGGGAAGAGGTGAAAGCAAAGAATCCACGTGTGCCCCTTCAGCAGGGTGGTTGCACGGGACAGATTCTCACAGTCTGCCCAGCACAGACAAGGTGCTGCTGGCGATGTCCCAATGGCGTTTGGTGGTGTTTGGCCATTTCACTTCGTTTCCAGGTGGGTTGCACGAGGCAGCTGCTGTTGGCAGTTTTGTTTCTGTGGCTTCACTTGTCCTGTTCTTACACAAAATAATGATAAAAATACCTGCAGAGCTGCACTTGTTCTAAAACATGGGGGAGAAAACAAATCAAAACCACCTTGGGCTTTTTGCCCTATTGGAAAATAGTGTTTTTCAGTTCTTTTGGGGAGGACTCAAGTGATTCACGTCTGGTCAGCAGGAAGCACACGTTCAAAAGCAGCAAGCCCAGAAACCAGAAGGGTTCGTGACTGTGCCTCTGGAAAGCGTTACTCGAGCCACAGCGTGTCCTGAAATAGTAATGTTTTCATAAATGTTTTTGGGGTAACTAAGCTGGAACATGTGTATGACTGTTAAAATCATGAATGCCAAAAAAGGGAAGCTCAAAAAATATGGACTCATCATGTATATTGAATGAATGTTACCATTGTAATTTGGTTTTGTTGCATTGCACTATAGGCTTTTTGGCAGGGATTTTGTGGGACATGAGAAAACAGCAGTCTCTTTAGTAAGATGGTTCCCTCAAGCCTTTTTGAGTCTATTCTCTTAGTTTTGCTAAAGTGTGTGTGATGCATTCTTCGAACAACCCATTTTGGGCTCTCCAGCTTCGCAGTGGAAACTGGTCTGGAGGGTAAATGTCATGTGGGACAAACCCTCCTTGCAAAGGGTGGTTAACTGTTCATCAAGCTGCTGTGGGCCAGTCTCTGCCCCCAGTGCTGTTGTACCATGCTGGAATGTTGCTCTCGCAGCTGAGCCCAGGCTCGGGCAGGAGCCAGCAGCCGTGCTGCACAGGTGTTCCTGTTGGTGCTTGCACACTGTCCCCAGTCAGCCCACCTGGGTCCTTTTGTCTGGGTCCCTTGACAGTTGTCAATGGAGCGTAAATGCCTCTGGGGTGCTGGGAGCTGATGTGGGTGTCGGCAGGTTGGCTGGGGCTGCTTGCCCTGGCTCAGCGTGTGCAGCATTGTCCCCTGGTCCTGTTCTGCTCGCTTGCTGGTCACCCCTCTTCCATCTGATTTTGCCTGTGCTGGTCTCATAGGAACCATTCTCACCCGCAGAGAGGGAGTGTTCACAGTTAGTGGTTAAGCAATAGCGTGCAGTTAATTGCAAAGTAATTAGTACATTGGGGCAACAGCAGGTGTCACTTCACCCTCGTGCTGCAAAGAGCAAGGTCCCTGTTGGTTCACCGGGGCTGGGGCAGGGAGTTGTGCCAGAGGTTTGCCTCTGAAAACCAGGGTGAAGAGCTGCAGGTTAAATCCAATAAGAAAGGATTCGGCCCATCTACCTAGCTAGACCTTGCAGTTCGAGGAGAAAAAAGTAGAAGTCCTGGCCATCGGCACTTCAGTGGACATAATTTGTATGATCTACAGAAAAGTCATAATTAGATGGGGTGGTCTTTGAAACTAGAGCTGAGCTGAACACTCCTAGCGTTTTCTTACTTTTACACATGGATACCAAACTCAGACAAAATAATTTCACGTCTCTGAGCACACAAATCGGTTTATAGCCCTTACGTAAGGGAGTGTCATAAAAATGCCCTGGACAGAGAGGATGATTAAAAATGCAGAATCCTTTAATAGGGGGAATTTCTCAATTTCTTTGAGGGAAATAAAACCACAAGGGCATTCCCTTTACTTGGATTTTAAATTAACCAAAAGTTTAATTTGTTGCATTCATTTTGGTTCATCTGCTAGACAAGGGTGAACTCGGGTGGGGATACGTCAGAAAATTAAGCTGTACCCCTTAGAAAAAACCGCAAAGCCTTACAGCTGCCCTTACGTAGGAATTATATAGTTGCTTAAGAGGCAGGGGAGGTGGGGGAAGGAGATTTTTAAAGCCAGTGGATTTGTTCTTTTTATTTGCTTTCAGGTTTGGGAAACATTTTGAAGCTCTTTCCTGTAACCGTGCGGACTCAGGAATGCTGTTTGGTTCTTTTTGTGGTTTTGTTTTTTTAACTTCCTTGTGATGAAAAGGGGCATGATCTGCAGTTGTGCAAGGTGGGACGGAGCCTGGGCCGGCCAGCGCTGGCTCCTGCTGCCGCCTGGGGTGCGCGGTGGGCGTGGGGGTGCACCTTGGCACCTGGCTGGAGGGGGCCGGGGCCGTGTGTCCCCTGAAGAGCCACAGCAAGCTGTGTGGAGGTTAGCACCCGGCTGCTGGCGGGCTGCTGTCCCGGGGATTTCCGTTCAGCGGGTGAAGTCTCTGAGGTGCCCACGGCTTTTGTTTTGCAGAGGCGCAGCAGTCGTGTGCGGCTCGACTGTCGCACCTGTAGGGCGAGGTGAGGAGCGCAGGGAGCTGAAGGGCACCCGGGTGTCCTTCACCGTTTTCTCCCTGTCCTCCCAGATGCCTGTGTTGGGGGTACTGGGTGCTCGGCAGAGGCTGCTGGGCTCTGGTGCTGAGCGCCACAGGCATATGGCAGTGGTAGGAGTGGTTTCCATGGTAACCTTTCAGCAGCATGACATCACCAGCACTGTCACATTTAAGCTTTTCAAGGCTTTTTGGATTTCAGGGATTACATAACTTTGGAGGGGTTAGTCTGGGGCTTGGATCTAATCAGTATTCAGGGTCTTAGTTGAATTAAATTTAAGGGGAAAAAAACCCAACCAGACAATCCAAAAGCGGCTGGTTTCGGTGGCAGCGGCAGCCGCAGCACGGGGGCAGCTCCTGGCCGGGCAGGGGCCGAGCAATGGCAGAGATGTGCCCTGCGAGGGAATGGCTGGGGTGGCCTCTGCGGCTGCCGGCCTCCCTCCCAGGTGGGGGTCCGCGAGGCCGCAGCCCTTGGCCGGCACGGGGACACCAGCAATGGGGGCTTTGCTCCCCTCACCTCCCTGGCAGGCCTGTGCCTGGCTGGCTGTCATCCCCCCGCAGCCAGGCACTGCTTTGGCTGCTGCTGTCTCGGGCACACGGGGAAGGGGCAGGGGGTCACCTGTGGGCGTCACGGCAAGGGAGCACATTCGTTTGGAGAAAAGGGGTTGGGCAAGCTTCGCGCTGTCCCTAAGGTGGTGAAGATTTCTTACGGAGATCCCTTTGGGGTCAAGACACCAGATTAGCCCTAATTCAGCTGTGCTGGGGGTCTGGAAGCAATTTGGATTTATGCATCCGCTTGTGTAGGTGTGTGTGCATAGGCATTGCTGTGGCCTGCTCCTCCCAAGTGATGTGTTACTGCCTCCAGGCAGTGTGTGTGCTCTTACTGCAGCGCAAACAGCAGCAAACGGAGTCTCTGACTGGGGCCGGGTACATCCTATTTTGACCACGGTGAGGACGTGCAATGAACCCTGTCGGGTCCTGCTCGCTTCAAACGCAAGCTTCAAGGCTTTCTAGGCAACTCAGGATCTGCAAGTACCCTGAGCCTGACGCAAGGCAGAGCTGTGCTGGGCTGGGGGCAGCGGGAGCTGCTGGCACGGCGTGGGCTGTGCTGTGCTCCGGCAGCTGCGTCAGTCAGCCAGCCACACAAATTGCAGTAACAGGAGCTCTTTAAATAGCTCTCTTGAAAACAATTCCATGAATTCATCCTGCTGCCTGTAGGTGCTCTGCACAGTTTGGTGCACAGCTTTTGATTTAAGCCTTCTGACAGAAGGAAACATTTCAATGAGAAGAAAAAGCAAGAAGTTTGACGTAGTCGCGTCTTCCTCTGGTCAGCATCTGTGCCAGCATCCCTAAAACAGGTACCCAGATGGCTGGTACCTAGCTGTGTCTCCTAACTATTTTTGCAACAGAATGTTCCCATGCAATTGACTCTTAATTTTTACATTTATCCTGCTGGAAAATGCTGTGCAGGGCAGAACAGCAGCATTCAGTATTTCCCAGATGCCAGTTTATTTCTAAATCTCTTTTGGGAATCAGTAAAGACAAAGACATGAGTTGAAAAGGTATTAGCAATAATATTAGTGTTTCTCCTGTCATTAGGAAGTTATTCCTACCTAGTTTGTGCTTCTGATCAAAGTGATGAGTCTACAGAAAACACTCACCTTTATAAATAATTGTGTAGCTGTAGTAAGGAACTGGCTGCCAGAGACTCTCCTGTGAGTGGTGACCGGCCGATGTGTGCAGCGGTTTGGGGAAAATCAGGAAGAATGAGCAAGTTCTCCTTGCCTCTCGCCAAAAAACTGGCCTAGGAGAACGCTTAAACATTTGGGATTTTAACAGGACTTCAGTGTGTGCTTAAGTAATTTCCAAGGCTGGAGATGCTTTGAATTGCCATCGAAGTCAGGGTGAGACTGTAATGCTTTTGAGGGGAAGAGCTGGCGCGTGTGTCTGCTTGCTTTTCAACTCTTGTGTTGCCTTCAGTTAGTGATCTGAATACTTTAAGAACCGTTTCTAGTGCAGCTGTCAGAGGGGAAAAGGAGTGGCTCATCCTGGCCTCTGCCTTCTGGTATGGATGATGTGCCTTACTCAGTGTGTGCAACCGGAGCGTTCCCAGCACCTGACCCCTTCTGCTCCCCAGCCGCTCTTCTCTAGTACGTGCTTGATACTTACTTTTTCACACAGTTCGTGCATGTGCAGTTCCACAGTTCATGACATCTCGGGGTCTTCTCCAGCACTGACACGGATTTACGAAAGCAAGACCTTAGCATCTAAAGTGCCAGATAGGCATGAAAAAAAAACAGGCTGGTTTTCAGATGCACTGGGCACTGGGTCAGCTCCTGGGCACTCGGTGCTGAGTGGACTGTGTTCCCTAACCAACATTTTAGAAATGTGATGTTATCTACTGTTTTTTCACCGTTCATGCTGAGCTACAGACAGTCAAAACTTGCACCCCCAGATACTCAGCACTACAGATGAAAAGGAGATTTCTTTTTGCCATCTACATAGAGCAGTGGAGCTGTGCACAGGTGGGCAGTGGCGGCAGTTTTGCTGCCCTGAGAGGTAGCCGGTGAAGGCAGGGCAGTGATTTTCACATGTGGTTGGGGGGAGGTCGGAGTGGTGGACTCCTCACTTCTTTCAGAGTGAGGGGGTTTGTCCTTTCAACATTACTTCTCTCGCCAGGCTTTCCTGTCCACCTGTGCCTCCATGTGATTGCCTCTGTCCTGACAGTGGCTGGGAGAGTGCTAAGAGCACTAATGAAGGACTCGTTTCCTCTTGTTCTGTGATTTCCGAACTGGATGACAGCTTGCTGCTGAGCCAAGGGGTTTTTTTGCTCAAAACAAAAGAAAAATCTTCATCTTGTTTCTAGCTTTCTGTAATACTTTCTTAGTAGTTGTTTGTATTCACTGTTCTGCCAGATAATTTTTCATATATCGGTACTTAAGGAAAATTCACTGTGGTTTTCTGTTAAATGCAACTTAATTTTTTTTTGAGACATTTAAGACTGAAAGCGTCGTGCAGGAGATTTTGAAATAATGTAATAAACTGGATAGGTAATGCAGAGAAAGTCTTGAAAGATGCTGGATTTGTTTTTACACTTAGTGTAAGTGGTCCAGACTTAGGGTTCATGATTCAGCATTCTTGATGTTAATGATTTACAGCAATGAATGGCAATTTAGTACCAGGTTTCTCTGGAACAAAAGATCACCTGGGTCTGAAAGGAGTGACTTATCTTCTGATCTGACGTTACAGCATGAAAATGAAGGGAAAAACTGAAATCCAGTGTAAACCAGTATGTCGAATCCTTTGCAGTGGCTGGGAGGTTTTCTTGGGGAGTAATACACAGCTGACAGTCCTCAGCTGGCATGCCTAAATGCTTCCTAGGGGGAAAGGCAGCAAAACCCAGCCACAGCCATGCAAAAGCAATGTGGTGATCCGCTTTCTGCGTGGTGTGGGATGTGCTTCATCACATGAGGTCTGTGTGCGGGGCTGCACAAAGCTCGACTACTGTGAGCCCTGCAGTGTGAAGGAAACCTCTCCTGCCGCCTTCGAGGGGCACCTGGCTATGCCAGCTGCGTGTCTTTGCTCTGGAGTCGTCTGCTTGCCAGGTGCACTTGAGAAGGCTGTTGCAGGGAGCATCCCTGCCCCGTTCCGGAGGCTTTCGTCACACCTCTGCATAAGACTTCTTGAAAGAGGCTTTCAGGAGCTCTCTGCTCATCTGTGCTTCTCTTTGCGCTGTACCTAAGCAGTTTCTAATGGTCTCTGCTAGCATTTGACAGCTGCCCAGCTCCCAAGAGGAGGCATAGCCCTTAACAGCAGAAAGCAAACAGCATGTGTCAGTCTTTCTTGCAGTCTGTGGATATGCGTTTTTTTGTACTTCTGCAGCCACACTCTAGAATAATACAGGTAGTGACTGGGACAGTTGTGTGGTTTCCTGATGATGCTCAGTGGGAAGCATGCCTACCCCACGTGGCTGCTTTCTGCCCAGACTCTGGTTCTGATTTCACTCTTCTTTTTGTTTTCAGTGGAAAGTATTTGCTAATACCACCTGCATCTCTGCAGCAGGTGTGTGACAGCCTCTTGGTATCAGTGTGCAACACCAAGACCGTAAGGAGCTGCTCACTTAGCTGGAGAGAGCAGGATCCTAAACACCTCTCCTGGTGTAGTGTTGTCCCAGCTGGATCTGTAAGCTCTTCTGCCTGCACCTGAGCTGGGCAGGTGTTCCCAGGCGAGCTCTGCCTCGGAGCTGCAGAAGTGGGGCCAGTGCCTGCTGGGGCTTCTGGCAGCTGGAACGGTTAAGTGTTTATCCTGCCCTCTGTATTTTGGGGTTTTTTCAACAGGAACCAGCACAGAAAGCCCTAGCAAAGCAAGCTGCTCTGTTTATATGCTTTTTGTGTTCACAAACTGTTCAGCTGCACAGAGGGATGTGGCTGCATTCTGAGTGCTGGCTTGCGGCTGTCCAGCAAGACCTGTCAATAACTGTGAAAGCTGACAGGGATGTCCCTTCTTCTGTAGTGGGAGTCTGGCCAAGCTTCTTGCCTTGCAGATAGGTCCTGGGACTAAACAAAACATTTGTATTTGCTTAACTGGAGTATTTTCATCCATGCAAAATTGGTTGGATACCGACATTGCGTTTCCCCACCGACCTGAGTCAGAAGGGAGCTGGTGGGGATGGACCTTGATGATTGCTTCTCCCATCAGCCTGCACAAGTGTGTGTGTCCTCCCACTGACTCGCCATGATGGATGGGCTTTCAGCATACCTTGGCTTCCCCTGCTGCCATCTTCACCAGGGGATAGAAAGGCCTCATTCAGGGTGTGAGGCTGTTTATTTCAGTATGTGTCATGCTTCGCGCTCCTCCTCCTCCGTACCGTTGCAAAACCTTTGTGGAGACCTTGCTGAGCGCTCCTCAGATGCAGATCCCACTCACTGCAGCTCCCCGCCCCAGGTTGCTGTCACCTTTCAGATGCTTTCTCAGAGCCCTCGTGCTTTGCCGCAGGTCTTCCTCCCAGCAGTGCCTGTCTCTGGATGGGTTCTCCTCTCACCTCCAGACGCGGTCTCTGGCGTGGGGGGTATATCCAGTCTCCTGCATTGCCATGTTGGCATCCCTGCAGGGCTCTGGAAACCTCTTCAGAGAGGCTGTTACTGAGCCTGGTACCTCTGTTTCCTGGACTGTTGTGTTTGTTGATGCTTTAACTATGATTTATAATAGTGTTAGCTTTTGAAGGATGTGTCATAAACAGCTTGGTTTAGAGGGAATTGTTACCATAATGATTGTGGTAATAATTACAAGAGCTTTTGTCCTTTATCAAAGGGGAATGAAGGGTAGAGTTGCAGTTTGGGGGGTTTATGGAGTGTTACCTGAGAGAAGGTGGCTTTTAAGTTTTTTTTGTTTGTTTTTTTTTTTTTTTTTTGCTTTGAGATTGCCTGCTTTTATGGAGAGAAGAAACCCTAAGCAGAATTTCACATGTTTATTCAGCAAACTAAGGAAAATGTGATGGTGTATACACTTTCCAGATTTTAATACATAGAAGAATATCTTCAATTAACCCATATGTATTTTCCACATCTGGCTCATCCCCTGTTGGTACTTTGCTTGACACCTTTCTGTGTGGTGTATAAGGAGCTGTGACCATGCAGCCACAGAGCTGATGTAGTAAGAACTCAGTCACTTGGTTCAGAATATTAATTTGAAAACTGGGACATTTCCAGCTGAACTACAATGCTGAAGCACTTCAGCACAAAGCAGTTGGGACCCTCTGTTGATTATAGAGCAGAGAACTGACTGTTTCTCTGTTTGAGACATCCATATACACTTCCTTCTGTTTTCCTGGTGTCCCACAGGATTCACTTTAGTCTTGCCTTCGTATTATGCAAGGAAGGTATTACCTTATCTTCCACAAACAGGTGCCCCGCTTTGGATTACCCTTACATTTGAGTTCTCCTCCACGATAAGTTAAAAAAACCCAAAGCTTTTTGGTAAGTGTACCTTCTGATTAATACTGTGACCAAGTAAGGTAACAACCGAAGAAAGACAAGGTTAGAGAATCCTGAGGGCACCACCCAAATCTTTGATAGTTGAAGAAAACAAAAGGGACAGTTTCTGAGGTGAGATACAGAGAAAATGCAGGCTTTTTACTGGGAGGTTGGATTCCAGAAAATCCTCCTAGCTGATTAATAAAAATTGAAAGCAAGGAAAAGGGAGTAAGAACTGAAAGCCTGTGATGTCTGTAGCTGTGAGATCAGAAAGAAAAGAAAAAGCAGGTTTCCTGGCAAGGAATAAATAGGCCTTTCCTTTGTACATCTCAAGATACTTCTTCAGGGGACAGATGAGCAGAGGGCAGACCAGAATAAGGATAACAATGAAAGGAAGAGATCGAGGGTCCCTAGGAATACTCTAGGCACTAGTAAGTTGGAGAGAATTTCCTGATAAAAGGATCAGGTATTGGTGGCAGTGGCCACAATTCACTCCAGTTTGACCAGCTAACAGATGAAGAACAAGATCAGAACGATTAGAAGCAGTGAGATGAATGTGTTTAGTATTATGGGAAGAATGGCCAGAGGATCAAATGGCAGCAAATCTATACTGTAGCAAGTAAGCAGAAAAAAAGAGAATTCCTGTGGTATTGTCAGAACGTGAGCTGGAAGTACGGGGAGAGCAGAGATCATTTTCTAGATCATGTCCTGAAGAGACAGATGTAGTGATATAATATTAATTGCCTAAATATAGTATAAAGATTCCCACCCTTGTACACTTTCCTTCCAGGCAAAACGAGGTGCTGTAGAGAATGTAGTACTGATGCTAATGACGAGGGAGTGTGCTGCTGATTGGTGACTCTCAAAGGACGGGCTATTTGCTATTTTCTCTTTCCCATATTGTATCCCTTCTGTATAAGACATGTCAGAACACATCAGTCAGCCAGCAAAGAATCCCACTTGATAGCAAACTACACCATAAATAATGCCCTCTGCCAAAGCACAGACAATTCTCAAACTGATGAGAACAAAACAATACAGAAGTATTAATTGCCTCTTTAAGAGTGTAAAACTACTCTGCTGCTTGGAGCAGTGCAGCTCTTTAGGATCTTTAGCTGCTAATGACCACTGGATTCTGAGGGGCTACAGTTCTCTTCCCAATTATTTAAGAACCTGAAGCAGTCTCTGAGTGGCAAGTATTAGAAAGGAAAATCAAAGCAATGTGCTATATCGTGCATTAAAATGATTGGTTTATGGTACTGTGTTTTTATGTAATTTAACATTTAGAAAACTAAAGACAATTAAATAAATAAAAATAATCTGTTTTCTCCTATTTCCAAGTTGTTCTTTCAGAGTAAAAAATATTTTATTATTTTGAACAAATCTTTAAGGAGATTTCTCTCAGAAATGAGGAATATACTCTTTCTTTATTTCTCTTTAAGAGATACAAATTTTAAAAAAGCTTGGCCTACTGTGGGGAAAAGCAGTGCTGAAGGACCTGTGCTGCTGTTTGTACAGACACATGAATGGAAATTCAAGCTGAGCAGAACTACTCTGCTGCTGCCCTTCCTTCACTGAACGTTAGCTGGGTGCTGACTGAGTAACAGCTGGTGGGCGAGTAGTCTCCCTGCCTGGGCCCTGGGTTTTCCTGCCCACTCCCTCCTGCCCCCAGCAGTTACACTCTGGAAAAAAAAGGCTCGTGACCTTCAGCCGACTGGCTTATTTATATCGTGCCAGTGAAGTTCTGGATTTTTCTAGAACTGGAGACTCCACAGACCTCCTCTGGCACAGGGAGGAGAGAGAGAGGGATCGTTGCACCATGGCAATGGGATGAGGGAAGAGGATCCTCTTCACTCTGGCTGCATTGGATGGATCTGTGAATTTTCCTATGTTATCAGAGAATCTGATAATAAGGGAAACTCTGGTGCTTTTCCTTTTACATGAGCAGTCATTTCAGAATCTGGATTCAATGTTGTGTCCACCAGGATTAAAGAACTTTGAAAAAGCAAATCTTTCCTCAAGACCAGTACCAATCATCACCCTTCAGAAATGAGTAGTAGTCTTCATAAACACTTCTGTGGTTGGACTGAGCTCTGTTTGGGTGTGGCTGGAACAATCACCAACTCACCTGAACCGCTGCAAATTGGAAATTAGCAGCTGAGACAAATGAGCCGTCTCCACACTAAAACATAGCCGTATACTTTCACCCTGGCTGAAGGCTGAGAAACATTTGCTTGGTATTTGCCTCGGTGGATAGAGGTAAAGCCCCTACTGAAGACATAGCTTCTAGTAGAGGAGAAACAGTCTGAGCTCTTCATCGGGCCAAGAAAACAACTTGGGCTGGTTTTAGCACCTCATCCCAAGAAGAGGCTGGAAAGGAGTTTTTGTCTGAGTGAGTTTTGAAGTTATGAAGAAAAGGCACTGTCTTGGCACCTTTGTGCTCATCAAACTGAACTTCTCACATTTTGTGCCTTAGCAGAGCTGCACCAAAATGCCTGGTTCCAGCACATATTTGCTGTCTGTTCATCACGAGCATTTGTGATTTGCAACCACCAGTGACTTAGGAAGAAAAAAGTCAAATTAAAACACATTAGGTAGAGATCTGGTTCATATTTATAGAGGTAAAGGTGACTCTGGCTTGAGAAAAGGGTGGTTTGGGAATGTGGTACAATAAAAATACTCATTCCGAAAGATACCGAACAGTGAGATGTTGTTGCATGTAATAAGGTTGAATGAAGTCAGTAATGTTTGACTGTAAAATGAATTGTTGAAGATTTGGTTTTAACCACTTGGCCAGGCTGTTTCACTGCAGTAGAGACTTTAAATGGCATGGGAATTAATCTTTCTGTAATCATCTTTCTGTAAGAATGGAGAAGGGAGGGAACAGCAGCTTTCCTGCTTTGTGAAACATCAGCTGGAATAAAGTGGCCAGTGTTGCACCTGAAGGAGCATTGGTAATCACCCCACATCCAAATGAGTAATTAGCTGAAATAATTACCAGCCTTGAGATGAATTCACACACTTTTTTGCCTGTGACAGTATCAAGGATAACAGGTGTTGAGAGCGCCTTGAAGGGACGAAGATTAAAGATTATTTCATTACCTGGATGCCTTTAGGCAGAGAAGTCTTGCGTTTAATCCTGTCATGCACAGGAAGGTCTAAGCAGCATCTCATTCTCCTCATGCTTTGGCAGTTTTGAAGCTGAGCTTTTGACAGAGAGTGAATATTGTTTCATCTGGGAGAATGGCCTGTCCTTGAGAAATCAGTAAACTATCTCTGTGTCTCCGCGCAGCCTGATTCCTGCTCAGAGGCCCAAGGAAAACTGCAAGCAAGGGTGCCAAAGAGACACTGAGCAACAGTCTTCCTTTTACTGAGGTTTAGATTAATTAGGAAAGAAAGTATTTGAACAGCTACTTTACTTGGAAACTTGCTGATGAAATTTTGTGCGTGTCTAACTCATTGTTTCAATACTTGCAAAGCAGCGTGCTAAGGAGTGCTAACAGTGTTCTGCTGTTTCCTCGTGCAAGTTTTTAGGTAGTTTTCTTTTGTTATACCCAGAGGCCAGACCATGTCAGGGCAAATATCCACACAGTATGTGCCCTAGAACATGTCAACTTTTACTGCCTTACTGGAAGGCTGTGTCAGAAAGAGATAACTTCCCAATGCAGAATATCGCCTTCTCGGCTAGATGTTCTGCTATTCCAAATACTCTGTCGCTATTATAATAATTTCCAAATGCTTCTTCTATTTCACAGCAGCGATCTGTAGGAATAACATCTCTGAAAACTGCCACTAGAGTTTGGTGTGTTCTCACAGTCTGCTCTGTGACAGATTTGTGCAAGTTAGTGCTTTGATCCCAAGAAGATGTGATGGAACATAGGGAGATAGGGTGGGTGGAACTGATGGAAACTGGCTGTTGCAGCAGTTCATCTGCATAAATATTTTTCCATTTAAAGCTTTACGTTGTCCCCTACCTATTTTCTCCTCTAACTCTGTTACAATTTGAAGGAGATTTTTGCCTAGCTGGTGCATGTTTGATTAATGGTCTTTCTTTTATCTACTCTCATTTTATTCTTCACCAGAATGCCAGTATTTGCCCATTTAGGTGTTATATATCTTTCTGATTTGCAATCCTTTAATTTTGTTTTCCCCAATCTATTTGTTGCTGCTTTTTTTGTTTCCTAGTCTATATTTCTCAACTACAATTTATGATGCCCCAGAGTTGAAGCAAGTTAGAAATAAGGCACGTATCTTCAGCCTCAGCTGGCATCAAATTAACAGTAATCCCTAACATCTTGTAGTTTAAAGGCCCATAAGTAGTTTTAGGTGTCTTATGACTTTACTGCTGTTCATGGAGCAAGGTACATTATAACATCATACAGTGTGCTGTGTATAATATATCTGCTTTTAAGAAGAACATACTTGATGCTGACGGTAGAGCAGTGCAGCACTAGATCACGTGGATCTTTGCTTCTATAAACTGCCCTCTCTGAAGTTAATCAGTATTGGTTTAGGAGTTTTCTGTAAGAAACTATGAAAAGTTCTTTCCAACAATGAAATTATCAATTCAACCTGGCCAGTACCAAGGATTTTTGCTTAAGAATACCGCACAAATTTGCGGTGTGCTTTGCTGCAGTACGTTGGTTCTGTAAATGGTCAGTCTCCCCGCTGACTGCAGACCAGCGTTTCCACAGGAAAAAATACTCTTCTTTTGTTGGGTTTCAATTTTGAGAGCTGCCTGTGCTTTTTCTTTGACAATTTATGCAAAACCCTTGCATCTCTGAGGGCACTTTTTGAAGCTAGCAGCTAGCCCCTTTCTTCCATTTGACGTTCACCTGCAGCTGCCTTTGTCTTCAAGAATGGTCATGAATGTATGCCTACAGGCGTGGACTAGCAACAAGTAGAAAAAACTACACAGCCCGGTTCGAGATGCAAAATTGGACTCAAGTTTGCATTGCGATGCTTTCCAGTGAGACAATGTATTTCTGCTTTCTGCCAAAGTGGCATCCAAAGATAGTGAAGGTTACCCAGACACTTGCGAGCAGGTGAAGTTTGAAGACCGTTCGGACTGGCTCCTCTTTCCCATGAATTAGGCAGCTTCCTCACTCCTAATTGTGCTTCTCTCTGCATTTCATGTAGTACCGCTGCCATAGTTTTGATATGCTTTTTTCTTTTTTTCTTTTTTCCCTCCCTATGGTTACTTAAGAAAAGCCCTAGATAATTAATTCAGACCATAAATATTCATCATTAATTTTATATTTTCAGTATGGATATGCAGTACACTTGCTGAGAAAAGCTACTTACAATAAATAAATAAATAAAGCTAAGGATAAATTGAGCATGCAGAAGTCCTGGATTTTGCCAGGGAGTGACTTAAGTGCAAATGGATGGTTTGAAATTCCAGTACCCACAGGTCTGTGTAAACTGGAGTTCTCAGTAGTCTCCATGTTCAAGGAACCAGGCTGTAATGAAAATATTTTGATATTCAGGAAAAAAATGGAAAACTTCACAACACTTCAGCTGAAAAGATCAAAGTCTTGTTTGAATAAATGTTACTGCATTTTGCCTTTCAGGGACTGAACTGATCTGTCTTCCCCGAAATGATTCCTCCACCTCTCATGGGACTCTTCCTTCGTATTTGTGGGTTGTGCTTCTAGAACATGAATTTTTTTCACTCTAATGCTCTAGTCTGATGGCTATTAACGGCATGTTAAAGAAAGAACAGGTTGTGCAACCATTTTTTGCAAACAGTCCCAGTGATTTTCAGTTAGTTACTCATTCAAGAGTTTGTAAGTTTTAACTGCTGTTTATAGTCCTAGAATTTCGCTGTCTTGAGCTATGTCAGTGTGACAAAAAAATAAACCTTTATAGCATACCTTTCCTGAATAACTAGGCAAGTGGAATAACCTGTGGTACTTTTCCATTGATTAAGGAAAACAAGGGGAAAGACACTATATTTGAAAAAAATTATGGTAAGATCTCATGCTGCTTATTTACAGAGGCTCCTGTGAGAAAATGGAGATACTTTATGTGTATGTGCGATGAACATGGATAATATTGGAAGTATGTAATGCTTTTTATAAGTCAAACAGTTTAATGCTGCTGGAGAAGTTAGAGATACTTCCCAAAAGGTAGAGAAGACAGATGTCTAATCCCACTAGGCTTCCAATAAGAGCTGGGTACTGAGGGTACTCAGCACAGTGCAGTTTTTATGTCTACATGCCCCGAGGGAAAGTGGAAATATTTTTCCACTCTGTCTATAGAAGATAGTTACATGTATAATCGGGAAGTCCCGAACCCTCTTAGTGACCTCCCTAAATTCCTTTTCTTAAGGATAAATAATAAAACAATGGGGGACACTGAGATCCAGAAGCAGACCGTCAGGGGGAAGCAGAGTTATGACAACTATGTTAAAACCTGCTACCTGTGTTCAGCACTGATGAGGAGTGGTCTGAGACATCCTTGCAGGTTCCAGCACGGAACCCGCTCCTCTGCAGGCCAAAGTGTTCCCATCGGACTGGGTGTTACCAGGCAGCTCACTTGCTGGCCTCTGCTTTGCACTGCATTTCAAATCCAACACCTCTTGGTAATCCATTTCAAAAACACACAATGCAGATGTCTTTTAAGAAGGAAATTGAGCATGCAAAGAATTAAGGTAGTGCATTGATGAGACTGAAGCTATTTTGAATAAGAACAAACACCCTGAGGCTTTTGGGATTTTAGTACAGAATTTTGAAAAAACATCAAAGGGGGAAAAGTAAATACTGGTTTTGCAGCTATTGACACTTCAAATTCCATTTAACAACAGCAATATCAATTGGATGTTTCACACAGTGTGATTTCCTTAGTAACATAAGCATTTGCGCTTGAATGTGGAATCAGACTTTTTGCACTGAATTGCATAAAATGTAAGAAAGTCGGTCTCATTTCAGTAGCAGAAACTATGGTTCCAGAATGTTTGCCTTTACTGTACCTGATCTTAAACCTTCAGTCACACAATAAATATATGACCTAGGAACTCAAGATCCTGCAGTAGTTAGCTGGTAAGGTGACTTAGGGTGACCTAGGCTTAGAATGCCTTATGTTTTTGTGAAGTTTTTATACTCCTAGATGTTTATTTAAGTGCAATGTAACAAATGAAACTTTACCCACCTGTGGTTTACGTGTTTACCATTTAAAAATATGCAGATTTTTTTTAAAACGGTAAATATTATCAGCTATTTTTCATCCTGATCACTAATAAAAGATTTTATGTATCTACTAACAGAACTTGACAAGGTTAATATTGTTTTCAGTGAAGAAAGCATTTTCCCTAGGTGAGTGTCCTGTTTGGGTCTTAGTGGGTTTATCTCATGTCATTTTTCTTCAACATATGAATGCTTCTGCTAAAGGATGTAGGCTAATTGTTCCATGCGTTAAAAAATGTAGTATACAGACAGATAGTATTCTGTCTAATACTGTGTGTACAACATTAATGTAAGAGTCACAAAGATGGACTTTCATACCACTGCAGTTCCTCTAGACAATTTACCAGCTCAGTAAGGAATCCAGAATCCACATGAAGTTATTTTTTTATGATTTGGCTCAAATATTTTGATTTCATTTGATGTCTAGTAGTTATGATGTCACACAAAGTATAAAGACTTAACTAGAATATTTCAAAAAATGATTAGTATTTTTTTTCTTATGTTCTTCAAGATGCCTTGGAGTGCCTTTCAGCTTCAAGTTGGTTCAATCCTAGGGGCTAGGGAACTGAAAGAAGGGAAGCTGGAACCCACTGGGGTTGCCCTTTCTCCATCCCTCTGGGCTGAACATTGTTAGTCTGGGCTGGAGCAACAGGAAGAAAAGGAATAACACTCCGCCGCCTCCGCTTAGCATAGATGATGCAGTGCCCAGGAGACTGAGGCTCTTTGGAGGGGTTTTGCAGGCACTTCAGGAAACAGCTGTGACTTGAACAGCTACTTTGACAAAACAGATCCAATGACATAGAGCATGGTTCTGACAGTGGTATTCGTGGTGTGCTAAAACCCTGTCTATAAAAGGCACACACAGATGTTGCAGTGCAGGCGCGTATGGTGGTCTGACACAAACACACAACAGTTCCCAGAAGCACTGGCAGCCGAAAAGAGGGTAACCTTTTTAAAACCATGAGTGTCTTCTCTATCAGTGCTGGACATCTTGCTATTAAAATAAAATTGCAACAAACGAATCAAAGGAAATTTCAGCAATATCCTGAAGTCCCAAGATGGTAATGGAGCATCTGCATGTTTGTAAATGCTTCATTGACCTGCGACCAGTTACAAAACATTACTCAAGCTTGATAATGTTCCAGAAAAAAAGAACATCTTATAATTTTGTAGCTTGTGCTGGAAGATAAGTGTGACAGGAGATAGACAAAAGATGCGAATTGAGGTGGCTTAGTTCAGTGTGCCCAATACGGTCCTAATTAGTCTCCTATCCAAAGATTGCCTAGCCAAGCAGAGATTCTGTCTCCACACAATCTGATCTGTAAAGTGCATAGGACAACTAGGTAAAGAGACTCGCTTCAGTGATCCTAGAGAAGAAACTAAAAAGTTGTTGGGAGGGACATGTCCCCTTCTCTTCTTTGTTAAGTGATCTGACAAGCAGTAGTAGATTTCAGTTCTAAACTCAGCACAAAATAAAACTATGCTTCTCAAAAATGATAATTGCCATCTCATAGGGAATTCTAGTTCTTGTGCACCTGTCTCCCAAATACAACAAAGAAACTAAGTACATACTAAGAGTAAGTAGATTACTGAGCAATGGCTAGAAATTTTCAATTTGCAGCATGGAAAACATTTTCAAGATGCTTTTGTTTCACTTTCCCATGTAAAATTCCCCTCAACTTATAAAAGAAGAAAAATGCCTGACACATCTATTTTAGTAATTCCTGTGTCCGTCTGTCCCCCACATTTGTTTTTTTTTTTAAAGAGACTGGTTCTTTGTCATTTTGTCTCCCTTTGTACGACCCCAGTCATTTTCCATACACAAATCACTATTCCTCCAGCATCTAGAACTCAGCACATGGGAAGATCAGGGACATTTCTGGGCAACTCCATCCTTGTCAGAGGCCTGTTACAATTAACTGTTGTCTCTGATGTGGTTTGGAGAAGCAAACCACCAAAGATTTCCAAAACTCTATGGTGTAGTTTGGGAAATATTTCAAGCAATTGATGCTACCAAAAGAAGTTGCTCTTTGAACCTACTGATTCTGATTGGTTTTGTCCCTAATGTTTGTCTGTGCAGTAAACCAGATCAAGAATTGGCCAGGTCCTCACTGCTCGTTAACTTCTATTCACAGATCTTTTCTGGTGGACCTAAGCACTGTGTAGCTCTTTCCTGATCCCTCTGCCTCTCCAGATGGCTGTGCATGCAGGTATCATCTGTGGAGCTGGGATCTGAACCCTCCCAAAGACTGGGGAGTGGGGCTTAGATGTATGTGAGCATTTGCATATGTGATGGTAGGAGATGAGGGAGACTCTCCTTTATTTATATAGTATTTTTTTATAAGGAATGAGTGGAAGGAAGTATGTATTGTCTACTGTAACTGTTGAGTCAGTCTTAAAGGATGACAGCTTTCTAGACTCCGGGCCAGGACCTTGAGCCTGATAATCACAGTTATTATCCTGCATGAACACCTCGACCTGGTCAGTGTGCTTGTTTGGTCTGTCTTTTTACATACGTTTTGTAATTCCATTATTAGTATTGTAATAAGGCACTGTTATTTTATAATCAAGTTCTCCTTTTCATTACTGACGGGTGCTATGGAAAAGCTAAGCATAGTTGATGTAAATACTTTTAAATAAAATAAAATCTAGGGAATAGTTAAGTTATGCAAAGCTTGGACATTTTAAAGAGAGGTATGAGTCTTTTGATGAATAGGAAATGTGTTAGAAAATTCAGATTAATTATTAATCTATTGAAAAAGGAGCTAGAAATATTAATATTTTATATCACAGAGATATATTTATATAAAATAATTTTGTCGTTGGTTAGTTAGCTGGTTAGAGTGCAGCTTCAAACAATCTACAGAAACAAGTGAATCCTCCTTTATCTCAAATATAATTAGCCATTTAAATGTCTTGGGTCAATTTATTAACACTTTATTCATCGGGGTGTAACTTTTATTAGGCTTTATTGCTATCAGAAATTATATCCTACACAAATACAATAGAGATTTAAATGTTCTGTAGAATGAGCCAATGCTTCCTGACTTTATTGCACAGTATTGTAATGAACCTTGACCAGCTGCAGATTTGATAAGTGTAAAATATTACTGCTTGCTGCTAATTTTGTTCCTTTTTAATGACTGATAATCCATGTCGATTTAGTGTGATAGTCACAATCCAATACTGTTTTCCTGCTATAAATGTGATTGTAACAGGAGCTATTAAGTGTGTCTGCATAATAAAATTAGTCAGGGAAGCTCTGTATATTGTTTCCAGGTCTTTGGATTTTCATTATAGTAGTGGAACTTGTTAGACTGTAAAGCTTGATGGTTGCCAGCTCAGACAAGCTCTTTTCTACTTCTCTGCCAACCAAAGGGGTAATGATGCTGCACTAAGAAGTCTGTTCTCACTCTTCCGGAAAATTCATCATATATAAACACAGGGTATCATTTTGGGGAGAGTGTGAAGGGTGTCAAGGAGGAAGAAAGACAGGAAACTCATCTGGGCAACAAAGTATTACAACTACGTTAGGGCTGCTTAAAGAGACAAGCTGGCAGCTGAATGCCAGTGTTGGGAAAAGGTAGTCACGGCATCTCTCGGTAATCCTGCAACACTGATAAACCAAGTGTTCCTTTTCACCAGGATGCCAAAGCGTATGAAAGGATCCTAGTGAGGAAATCTGTGCAGAATCCTTCCCTCTCCTTCACCACCATCCAGCGCATACTCCACCTTTAGATACTGAACTGTTGCATCAGCGTAATTCTAAGAAACACGCACTTCCTCGTTGACTTGCTTTTGGTCTCGTTTGATCTTGCCTAACCTGAAGGCTTCTATTTCCATTCTTGGGCCTCTAGGTTTGAAGTGGAGATATTTTTATAAGAGTGGGTGAAATCCCAACTGTGAGAATAATCAAAAAGCAGTTTCTGTAGCTTAATGTAATTTTCTGGAGGTTTTTAATAAGTGAATAGTTATGTGATCTCTACCGATACCTTGGCAAAATACTAACGAAAAACTGCCCGATCTGGGTAGTACCTCAAAAGAAACTATCTTGCAGTAAAGCAGATACTTAATGCCTGAGTTTATCTTACTGAAGTTATTAAAAAGGTAACGAGGAATTCTGTCATTGACATCAGTGTAGGCAAGATTTTGCCCACAGCAATTTTGGCTGGGGAAGCCAGCGCACCCCTGGTGTGAGCGCTTTGCTGTGCTCTCTGTGACTAACCGTCCGGGCAGGCTGAGCTGGACTGACCGCTGCAGTAGGACAAGCACTACCTTCACACATACACTGATGTTGTTGGCTGAACGTAGGCTTCTATTTAATTCGCAGTTGATAGGGGCAGTTTGTAACTCTTCACTGAGGAAATAATGTTTCATAGCTTTCAATACAAGGTAGGAATAAACCTAAGGACTCGTAACCTTGTACATTATTTATTTCCAGTATTTTCTCCAGCGCTTGGAAAAGCCCCCCAAGACAGCCAGCTGACAAGTATTACTGTATTTACTATAGCATCTTTGCATTTTGGTGGCTGCACGGCCGAAGCTGTGAGGCCCTTCCGACTTTGAGTTTATGCTTACAGGGAGCTTTAAATGTCATCACCAAGTCTCTGCGTTATTCAGTCCTCTATACTAGGGAGCATTCAGATGTTCTTCCCATGTGCCTGCAATTTCTATGAAGGCTTTCAATGTATGGCGTAACACAACAAAACAGCAGTATAAAATAAATTTAGTATCAGGCTTTCTGCAGAGATCTTCAGGCTGCCATTATGGCTGATATATGCTCCTTTGTGGAGGACTTCTGCAAGTATTTCTAGGAGTCAAAGGGGTTTCTGCTTTGCTGGCTCAATCCTCTACCCAGCACTACTTGAATCAGGCTCTGTGCAATAGTTTTGGGGAACGCTGGCTGATACAGGGCTGCTTCATGCCAGAGGACAAAATGCCGAGGGACTAGTTGACGTGTAATAAGTATTTGAAATCTGGCCAACATCAGTGGGAGGCTAAAAGGGTAGTCAGTGCACCTGCAAATTAGTGCATCTACCCATAATTGGGGCTATTTAATCAGTATTCCTGGGGGACTTTGTGGGAGAGGTCCAGTAACTGGCTCCTTTATGCCTCTAGAGCAAAATATATCTTTTGGGTGAGGAGAAGACATTCCCTCTGCTCAAAGACATAAAGAAAAGGGACAGATTCACTTCACCAATTCATAATTGAAGTTATTGGACTAAGTTCCTAGTGCCCCATTCAATTCTTTGCCAGATGAAGATGTCCCATATAGATTTAACTCTGGTCTTTTGCTCTAGCTCAGCAAGAACGCTAATACAAAAGGTATTCCTTGCAAATAAACACTGGACAGATACAAAGAAACACTGTGCAAAACCTAAGCCGGGCAACGAGCTTCAGAAAGATCAGATCCACAGATGTGCTGACTGAAGTTTAAGAGGCAACTTAACAGATGTACAAAGCTGTAGATCAGAGGGGATATAAAACAGTTAAACTTGCTTAAAGGCACAATGTGTCACAATCTAACGATTACATGCATCCTAAGCCCGACAGAAGAGGGAACATACGCTCAGCTATGTGCTCTTGGCTGTAGGCATGCCAAGAAGATTATAAAAATGCCATGCTGTGATATGTTGCCCTCCTGCCTGAAAGGCTACCATTAAGCTGCTTATTTACTGCACCTATTCAGGCAGCAGTGTGGTTCAGAGTGCTACCTGTCTTCTTGTTGGATAAATTAGTTGTGGATATCACAGGATTATTGCTGCCTATTGTTCAGTCTGGTGAAGGTGGGAAGAGATGAAAGACACTGATCTGACCTTGTAATGTTTTGTGTAAAATAAGAGATGCTTTTTCTTCATAGTGAGTGTCATAGTTGATCTTGGTAGGACTGATTGTGTTAGCAAGTCTGGAGCTAAATTAAAAAGGTTAACGTACTAACGAAGGCAAAAATTCTATCTCAATCATAGATACATATATAAAAATAAATATATAAAGGGAGAAAGATGGAGGGGGGAAAGATATGGAGGTGTGGAGGAAAGTGCGTGTCACTAGAGCTTTGTACTCTCTTTCCAGCTTTGTAAACCAGCGCAGTTTGAAAGGAAATCTTCAAGAGAACACACAGGAAAACTTAGCCACCCCCTCAACTCAAAATGGTTTTCTATATAAATTGTTTTGCCCTCATATTTTTATGATATATGGAGCTGTGAACTTTAAATTAGTGATAACAGAAATTGACAAGTACAGCATTAAAAAATAAACTATGCAGCCCTACAGGCTTAATTATGAAGCGAGCAGGAAGATAGACACAGAAAATCCTGTTTCAAAATTTTACCTCACATAATATAAATAAAAGATTATGTCTTCCACTGGTAGTCTATAGATCAAAAGGATAATATAAAATGACTACCCTGTATTTATTTTGCCTTTATTATGTGTATAGATAAACTATACGTTTCTCATTTTCTTACGTCTTTTAGCTATACACAGTTACAGGCACTTAGATATAATTATGGGTACATAGATATAAATGAATATCTGTAATTATATTTTCATAAAATCACTAGAAAGACATACTTTTTCATAGTCAAAATGTAAAAAAAGATTTTTTTTTAAAAAGTATTCTAATCAATGATATGGCAAGTTGAATATAAATCAGGCAAATCAAAAAATAACTATTGATTGGAATTTACTTTAGAAATTGTGACTCTGAAGATAAGGGCACCTTAGATGATCACTAAATATCAGATGCTATTTGTAATATTACTGTTATGGCAGTATTTATTGTATAGATGTAAATATGTCCTAATATAAACATATATGCTCACCATTCAGGTACTGTGTGCGCTGAACTGATAATTTTCATTGCTGTTCTAAAAAATTTCTACCTGTGAAGTTTGGATAAAGCACCAGAGAGAGAGGGGTTTTGTTTGCCTGATGAACCATTACTAACTTGAGCCATGTTATATGGCTTCAGTGTAGCAGATTAGTGGCCAAAAGTTGAATTTTAATGGCAGAAATCAATAACTATGATTTCATTGCTGGTTATGCCGAAACATGCCTGAAGTCTATCAGGGTACCTGAAGCGATGATCTGAAATGTTCTGAACTTCCAGCTATACATTTTTATTACCGGGAAAAAAAGGAGGAGGAAAGAATCTGAAAGAAATAGGTGCAACTTTCTCCTTCCTTCCTTGAGCTACATATTTGATCATTTCTGAATGCCAGGATAAAAACTGCCAGGATAGCAACTGATGTGTGGGAAGAGTCAAGAAATACTAGCACCTTTTAATAAGGGCTTACTAAAACTAATACTGCAGTATTTTTCCTTGTTACATCTCAGAATGCACGGTGCCCTGGGTGATGGGATTATCAGAGAAGTGTCAGGCTGTAATATGCAGGATTGTTCTAACAAAGTAATTCCCCATTTCCATATTTGTTTGCCCATGATTTAGGACCATTTCATGCAAAGCCTTAGTTTGTGGAAGTAGCCCTGTTAACATCAGTCAGGATGATGGCTGAAGCTGGGCTGTTCTGATGCTGGCTTACAGCACTGAGCCCTCTTGGAGTGGTATTTTAACTGGTAATTATTGTATTTGATTATGATCAATCAGGATGAAAATTGACTTGACTCCTTAAAGTCTAAATCTCTTTATATCATTATTAGCCCTGCATTTTCCTCCTTGAACCTCTCTCTCAGTCTGCCTCCACCACATGCATTTGCTGGATAAAGATAGCCCTTTGCGGAAATTAAAGGAAAATGTCAAATCACTAACAGTCCTAAATTGAATTTAGTATAGAAGATAAAACAATACTATATTTTTATAACTTAAGTTGTAATTTTCCATTGTATTTGGAGTTGATAATCTTTCAGAAACTTGTAAAATAAATGTTGCATTGTCATGATAATGCATGGGAATCAGAAAAGGAAGTAGCACCAAAAGTCTGTCAACTGTAATAACAATTTTTCCTTAAAATACTGGTAGTCTGGAGCTAACGCTAGCGGTTGTTATGTGCCAGTACAGCCAGACTGTCTCCTCTCCCTTTTGGAGTATAATGGTATCTCCTCTCTGCAGTTATTTTTTGCCGTTTTCTCCCTCTGCCTCTGATCTTTGGGGAGCATGATGTAGGAATACACAGAGCTGCATCACAGCAGATCTCGGATTTGTATCTGTCTCTACAGTAGTATGACTCCACAGCCAAGCTATTAATTCCCTAAACCAGCAGCTGTACACCATGCATGCTTCCTGTGGACTGAAATGATAACACACCTGTGAAATCAGCTTATATCACGTTTTTAGGTGTTCCAGGTAGAAGGCTTCTAAGCACTACTATATATCTCTAATGTAGTTCAGAAACTTATAAAATCTGCTTCTTTCATGACAAGGTGATGGAGCCTGGCGAGCATCACCAGTTTTGCCAGTCTGAAGAGTACATAAATACATCTCTGGAATTCATAGGATTCGACTGCCGTAGCACAGCTGTGTCTTGAGACTTTAGGGGTTTTGTTAGCTTTTTTGGAAGCTATGAATTCAAAGAGGTCATTTGGCTTAAATAAGAAGGAAAAAGTAATAAAGGCATATGCACTTACGCTAACTCTCATGGAAGGACCTAAATCGCTGCAGTTGCAATTAATGGTAATCACTGGCAAATCTGCCTTAAATGTGTAATTAATCCTAAGCATGTAAGTAGTCTGATGCAAATGGAACTGCTCAGACACTCATGTACTCACATGCACAAAATTAGTCAGACACTTGGCTTCTCCAGTAGGGCTGGATGGAAATGCAAAACTCTTCTGCTAAATCGCCATGGGCTCCAGAGAATCGTGCGGTTTAATTATCTTCAACCAGGGTTAAAGAGGGATGGAAATATCCTTTTGTGCCAGAGAAATTCATCCAGATGTCATTTGTAATGGCAGGAATGACTGACTCAAGGGAGTAAGCATAGGTGAGGTTTTGCTGCGTGGCAGTCATTCGTGAAGCCAAACTACTTTAGGATATTAATACAAACCCAGGGTAATCAGCCTAGGATGAGGTTGAGATTTTTCATTCAAATTTAGAGATGTCTTTCTGTTTGAAAGTGTTGAGGGGAAAATTAACTAGGTCATGTAAATGAGAGTAGGAATCATTTGGGGAGTCTTCAAGTACTGCAGTACTAACAGGTAAGATTTAACTTGACTTCTTGTTTTTCATGTGTACCAACCACCTGTAATATCAGCTGGCTGCACACCCCCAAAACAGAGGGGTGGTGGGAAAAATCCCAGAGTTGTACAGACTGGAACAAAGTTAGAACTGGATCCTGTCAAAAATTCCGGATAATGGCTAAGCAGAAGGATTAAAAAGTACGGCCAGGCGTTTTGCAGCAGTGAATAACAAAGTTGCTTTATCCCAAACCTGCTAATAAATTGCAAGAGCCCAGACAGATGCCACACTTCACTCATTGTACCTGACTGAGAAAAAGGCTTTCGGAAGGAAGAATATAGTTGTAAAGAACTTGGAAGGTGGGACTGTGGGAGGAATATTGGTCAGAAATAAAAAACTTATTCAGAAAATTGGAATTTGGTGTCAGTTTGGTGTGTGATAATCCTACAAAAATTTGTGCCTAATTCTATCAGCACTGACATGGCTAATTAAAACATAAATTTATTGTTTTCTCAATGTGTTGGACAGTTAAGCCTGGAGACTATTTTTGTGTTAATTACATACTATAACAGCCTTTATTTTCTATATAAATCTGTTCCGTATCTTTTATGATGTAAAAATAGAAGTGTATGCTGATCTTCAGTTAAATCAGTAGTTACTGCTTCAAAAAGCATGTTATTCTGGTTGAACAGTCAGTAGTTCTGATAAAGGACTAAACCACTGGAATGTAATGTACACTTGAAAAATAAACAAAAATTGCTGTGATACTGAGCTGAAGAATACTTACAGATTCAGCTTCCTTTGAAGGAACGCTCTATGAGGCTTTGCTGTACTGAACACCTTTCCAAAACATAGCATAATTCAGTGAGTTAATGTATATACAGCATTTTTTACTTCATTTCTTTTTATCTGCATTTTTTCAGAGGATGAGTTCAGGTGACCTCAACAAAAGGCATTCAGGGTATTTAGATTCTCCAGAATCCTGAAGATAACTGCAGTTGTTTAAGATAGCTTTATTTTATCCTGCTTTGTGTTAATGGGGATTTGGCATTCAGTCCTGGGCCATAACGATTTTGTTTTTATTGTTTGGAACTTTGAGAAAGCCAGTATTTTTGTTCAGAAATTTTGCAAAACTTGAAAAGTTTTATGGTTCCTCCCACAATACCCAACAGATGGCAAATGGTGCCTGGGAGCGCTTGGGTAACCAGCATCTTGTGCAGCAACAGTCTGAATCAAGACAAGTGTATATAGTTACAAGGAAAATATCTGACTTTCAGAGTCTTTCTGGCACCTAAACAATAAGACAAGAAGTCTCATTTTTGAGTGACTTTTAAATTATTTATCCCATCAATGCA
Organism: Ibycter americanus; assembly: GCA_035590275.1. Lineage (NCBI taxonomy): Eukaryota > Metazoa > Chordata > Aves > Falconiformes > Falconidae > Ibycter > Ibycter americanus. The sequence continues at coordinate 195,832 of JAVJGI010000035.1, read as the reverse complement.
AGTGTGGTCTACTAAGGTATTCTGAGAGCTTTGCCTTTCTGAAAACTGCAGGTCTGGGCATGCTGTTACTCAGAGCAGTGCAGCGCAATGTTATGTGTCCAGAAAGAAAAATGGTGATGTGAGGTCAGCTTGGCTCCAGCCTAGTGATGCTTTGTCAATATTGTATTGGCAATCCAGTTACTACAAGAAACAAGGACATTATGTAGCTGTTAGGACACAGAAAATAGCTATCAATCAGTTTAGTGAGTAAACGAGCTCTGGCTGACTGGCGTAATTTCTTTCAAAAGCCCCAAGTGTCTCTGTTGCTTAATATTTATTTAGATTAAATTAACAGCAAATTAGAACTATTAGGCTTTTTTTTTTTTTTAATGTGAAAGAGTTCAGAACGTTAAAACAGTTGTAAAACTCATGTTGTTTTAATTCTAATCTCAGTAATTAAATTGACATGAAGACTGAAAAAAATGACTGTATAGAAAAGTCAATGCAGGAAAGCCATACCCAATGAATGTGTTCAGTATTTTGAATTTAATACAAATTGGAGATCAGCAATATAATTTAAGATGACTTCTTTAGTAACGTTTTGTCAGTATTAATGCAACAGATTAAGTTTAATTTATAAAGGTTAGTTTCTTTGAAATATTCCTCTGCGTTTGCCGTGTATCTGCAGCCAAAGTGTATTTTGTGCTTTATCTTATTCAGCACTCAACAATACTAGACCAAGTCTGTTACATTCTCAGTGTTTGCTTTGCTATGAAAACTCACAGTTTGAAAAGCTGTTGCCTTCCAAGTCCTCTGTATATAATTAAAGGGATATAAGCAGCCCCACCCTCCAATAAGACTCCTTTCTGGTCAGCTGTGTAGGATAAATACCGAAGCTGGGAGATTTAAAGTTTGTCTGAGAAAGAAAGCACTACTGTCTTAGGACTTACAAAATGTCCTTTAAAAGCTCACTGTGTTGAATGACCTTAGTTACGTGATATTCCCCATTTAGATAACAGAATAATTGCACCATATATCAAATGTTTGCATTGAAATCCAGAATATTTTAAGACAGGACCAAGGATCAGGTTGACACATCCAAGTAAGAAAGAAAAATGAGGCTTACAGGAGAGAGGAACAACTGTGAAGATGGTCCTTCCTTTCTGCAACCCCTGGCTGTCCTGCAATCAGCCATGTTATTTTTCTTGAAGCCTAAAAGGTCTGATCATGGCCACTGGCTGATTCGAGGTCTAGTGATGTTGATCGAGTGCCTCCATCTGGAAAAGAAAACCAATGGAAGAAAATAAAAAAAGGAAAAAAAAGCTGAAAACTGCTTAGCTTTCAGAATAAAATCTGTAATGGATTACTAAATAAAAACAATGGTGGAAGCTAAATACCTTGCCTTCAATTAAGTCAGGATATTTTACCCCTAAGTTGCCTAGTTTTATACACTTTCATGCTACTGTCCTTTCAACTGGATATGCGCACAGGTACCTGAGGCAGATTTACACGTCTCCAAATATTAAGGGAGATCTTCTCTTGCATAGCTAAGTACACTGTGAAACTTTATGGTGCCTTCTGGTATCCTGCATGTTGGGCTGCTGACTTAGCATCCAGCCTTTTAGACAAGTTGGTGTATCAGAAGGAAGCAGAGTTAGAGCGTAGAACTGGGGGTTTGTGCATGCCCAGCATGCTGGGTGGGAACTGGAGCCTTACGTGTTTCCATGCAGTGCAGCCACCTCCTGAACCAGACAGCTTCAAGTTGTCCGAGTCTGCTTAGGTGAGCTACAGTCATAGTTCTGAACCGCAGGGTCGACATTCCCCTAAGCAGATGAAGATCACCAAGAGAAGGTGGTGACCGCTTTTGTTAAGGAATCGTGTCTACTGTGTTAGAATGTGGGAAAAGGAACTGGGCATGGAGGTTGTTAAAGATCAAGATGTTTTCACTGCTGCTTCTCCAAAATATTAATCCGGTCAGTGTGAATGAAAAGTTCCTCTGAGACTGTGATTGCCACAAGCTCTCCGTTAGTCTGTTCAGAGTACTGAGGTTGTTGGTTTCTCTCACCAGCTTGACAGGTTCCCTGACATTGCTTTGGTTTGTATCATCAGGGAAGTCTGTTTACCTTTGTTCTTTCCAGTTCCTCAGTTATAAACTCAGTCATACGCTGATAAATGTGCACCTTGTGCAGCCTCTCTTGCAACTCTGACGGAACTACATACACGCTAAGTGCAGTGCAGCATCCTTCTTCCTGAGGGAACACATTCAGGTGACTTTATGCTAGATGTGCTTTGTGTATAAGTGTAAATATCTAAAGAACATTGTCTTACTTGGCCTTTGTTTTAATGAACCTCCAAACCTGTGATGCTACTGCCAGTGAAACGTTTGTGTGCACAGGCTGCATTTATGCATGTCTGTCTTAACATCAATAATCCCTTCTTCCCTGCAGAACTCTTGTATAATGGTACCATTAGGACCTCACTGTAATATAAATATAACTTAAAGTTGTCTTATTTAGTAGATAGACTGTGCTCTGTAAATACCAAGGAAAAGGGATATTGGGGTGAATGACCAGATTCTGGATTACTGAAAGGGCTGGTATATGGGCTGCCTGCAGATTAAGCCATTGCTCTCAGAGAGGTTCCCTGGGGCTGTCAGGGAAGCAGGTCTGAAATGTGAGGGGCTGCAGGACACCCAAGCAAATTAGACCTGAAGAGGTGGGAATAAAAAGCAAAGAGAGGCAAAGAAGATCTTTACACACATTGGATTTAGAAGGCTGGATTCACCATGTCGATCAGTTAGCATCCTTCCTCTACCAGATCAATCAGTCTTCACTGTCAGGTGTGATCATATGGTAAAGCTAAAAGAAGACAGGACTGGTTTTTGCATGATGTTCCATAGCTTGAATTGTGGTTTAGGATTTATGGCAGTTGGTCAAATGGGGATGGAAATGAACTCATGAAATACAGAGGCTGCTCTTCCGAGTTTTAGCTGCAGGGGAATGCAAGGGATAGAACGTTTGCTGTTACTGTCAGGGAAGCTTTTCTGAGTAAGCCTTTGTGGGTCAGGGATCTGAATATCCAGGCATCTTTGGGGCTGCTACATTTGATAGTCATATCTCACGTTTACAACCACTGGCCAGTGTAGCCTTCCTCTTCATTTTAATTCTCACGTGGCAAGTTGTGACCTGTCCTTTAAAGTCTACCCAACCTAATCCCTCTCTGGGATCAGACTGCAGGTGTGCAGATTTTTTTTCAGGTGGGACAGTGCCTATGTGTGTAGGTAACACCTGCCTGCTGTGAGTTCAGTGTCAATTCAGAAGTGTTCTTCAAACTACTTGAGCCATAAGTGGATATGAAAACTACTTTCTCAGTGGAGAGCCAACTATTCCCATGGTCTAAAGCTAGCCACGCTTCCCTAAACATGTCCCTAATTGGTATTCAATCTTAAAAAATGTCTTTCATTAAAAATATAATTTGACGAAGTGGGTAATTGACTTGCATTTGATTAAGGCAGATTCTATTGGATTAACATGATTAATAGATAAAATTATAATCAAACAGAAAGCAGTACAAAAGGTGACTCAAGCCATGGGTCATATTAAGATACTAAATTTAAAAAAGATTGATACGGTAGGAATACTCATTTCACAGTAGGTTTCATGCTGTTCCCTTACAGACAGTGATGTAATTCAAATGAATTTTGTAGTCAGAATCACGGCTTGTTCCAAAGGCCTTTGCAGTTGATGAGTTGTTGCGCCAGAGAAGTGTGTTTACAACAAAACTTTACACCTACAATGTAAATATTCGCTTCTCCCATATGGATAGTAGCAAAATGCTGTTTTATAGTAAAAACTAGTTCTGAACTCCAGAGGAGGGGAAAAAAAGCTTAACGGTCTTACAATCAAAAAACCATGCCCAAAGAAGAACGGCTGTCTTCTAAGACTTCCTGTTACATAGCACGGGAATACAACGTGGCATTTCATTGTACTTATCTGTTAGGAAGACAACTTAAAATTTGGTGTGAAATCTCACTCACCAATACATTGGACCCTGCATTGATTCAGAAGAGCTTGTTCAGAATAACATAAAAATTCTAGTATTAAAACTATAGTTTTCCTTTTAAGAGAACAAGTAAAGATTATAGACAGCAACCTCACCTTAAGATAACGGTAAAGATGGAGGTAAACCATTAAAGCTACATTGTCCCAAACTGCATGGATTGTCAGCATTTATGTATGTGTCTGGCTTGTACTTTACTTTGAAACAGCAAGATTAATTAATTAATGTTTGTCTAGCAGCTAGAGTACTCCTTTGCTGAAGTTAAACGTTCTCCTTCCTTGCCAACCATGGCAAATACATTTTATTGGCTCCTTTTTAGGTGTGACAAGCCAACAGGGTGGTCTATGTGTGGTGCATAAAAGTAATCATGACTTGAAATACCTGAAATGGCCCACTGGATGGATTATCTAGGCAACTAGTTATGTTCTGATATGGGAATCTGATCTAAAGATAAAGAGGATGTTTTTCATCAACTTCTGTTGTATTTCAGAAGGATAGAACCAGTTGAAATAACTAAACCTACAGTTAACTAACCTTCCTTGATCAGCAGCTTGTCAGTAATTAGATCAGCACTTTGCTAGGGAAGTTAGAGTGCGCGTGGCATCCACTAAGTCCCTTGAAACAAAAAATTGACTACCAAATTGAAGATACTGGTAAAACATAAGCAATAAATTCTCAGCATGGGATGACAGACTATTGACTGTTCCAAATTTAATTTGCAATAGACATGCTTTCATTGAGTTATCTGTAAGATAAGAAAAAATTGATGAATTAAAAACTTTATTATAAGCATTTGATCTCAGAAAGATGTAAAATCTTTAAGACATCTTCAGCATTATCTCATGATTCACTAAAATGGAATCTAAGCCTGGCAAAATATATCGAGCATCTCCACAAGTTCAAAGTACCCTGGGAGTTACAGGATCTAGTTGCCTATGGAACCCATCCAGGAAGCCACTTTGTGTTCAAAATTGTGATTATTTTAGACTAATCAAGTGGGGGATGATGATGCCAAAGCAATGCAGAGCAATGTAGAAAAGCTGTCATTGCAAGATAGCTTTGCATTGATTAGCTTACAGTATCCCAAATACAGAGACAAATCAGAATCTGCTTGTTGCCTAAAGAAGTTCTTGTACTCTTAAGTTCTCGTGCTCTCATAAAAAGCGGTAATAGTTTCCTGAAGGTTCCAGTAGGTGCCAAGTGATTTAACAGTGAAATATGGCTGTATTTAATATCATCTAGATTGTTCCGCAAGGGGAAAAAAAAAAAAGTCATTGTACCAGTGACGCAACATACCAGAAAAACTGTAGTAGTTTGGAAGTAATCGTTTTAACTGAGCAGAGATTACTTGATCAAATGGCACAGGTCCCACTGCATAGGTTGGGGTTTCGTGTTTGTGTGTTTGGGTTTTTTTAATTAAAGATTCAACTCAAGTGCTGTTCTGAGAAGAAATGGGCTTGCTTATTTTTCTTAATTGAGGCTAAAGTAATTCCTGCCATTTAGTGGCTGCTGCTTCTAATAGATTAGATTTATAAATTTAGTAAAGTGGCACTGCAGAAATGGCATAAACAGTGCTCCATTCCTTCGGAATAGCTTCTGCTGACAAGAGAGCCTACTTTGAGCTTACTGAAATTTACTTTAAAAGATGCACTGAAAGGAGAATAGTTACTTCCCCTTTCTTCAGGTCATTCTTGTTCAGCTTTAGACAGTGTGGCTCAGTCGTATGTATAATATTTGCCTTGTAGAAGCAAAAAACCAGCTTCATTTCACTTCCAAGCTTACTTGAAATCTCTTGAACTGCTGCCACATGATATTGGTATTTTAGTGCCAAAGGTAATAAATTCTGTGGTCCTTATGACATGTTTGGGAATAGCTTTAGCACTGGAGACAGAAGGGCTGAGCTGGACTCTTGTCTCTGTACTAGGATGATCAGGTAATAAAGCTGAAGAAATTAATAAAATTCAGCAGTTCTGTTTTTCAGTCAGTTCACTATTATTTTCTGGATACCCTGAATCCCAGTATGTGTTACCTCTGTCAGCCAGCCTTCACTGATTAAGCAGAGTACTTATCAAGGCAAACTCTAAATTAAAAGCTATGCACAAACCCAGTTTGCTTAATGCAAATTGGAAGAAAACATAAGAAAGAAGGAAGAGTATGCTGTTTTCAATGTCATTTAACTTAGGCAGGACACACCTTTAAACTGTTGATTTGAAACCACTTGATTAGCTTACTTGCAGCAGCAGTATTCTGTTATTAGCGAACTTAGCAATAACTGACTAGGGATCACTGCATATATAGATTTCTATTTTAAGAAAAAAGTCATATTTAGATGTATGGATGAATTTGAAACACTGTTGCTTCATCTTTATGTCTAATTGAGATACTACCATGGATTGTAAGGCTCTGGAGTATAATGATTTGTCAGCACAGGACACAGAGTGGACCAATTTAATAGTTGCTAGAGGGGTTAGGATTCCAACAGCCTTTGATGAAATCTTTTTTAGGTCAGTAACATTTAGAGAATAGAAAAAAAATCAAGTAATTGGAGAGAAACCAGATGGTTTGTGACTAATTTGGAAAAGTACAGATTATATTGTTGTGCAGAATCTTATTCATTAAATGAAAAAGTCTTAAGATTTTATAAGGGATAGATTAATATTGATATGTTATGATTCACACTGTTTAGTGTGCAAACATCAGCCATCCTTTATTTTTTTCTGCACATGCTCAGTGCTATTGCTGAAACCACTGTATCAGGAATTACCATGATGAGTCAGTAGATGACAGCCTTATATGTACATTTCTCATTTATGTTTTCCACTGCAGAAAAAATATCTGCTTGTCTGTAAAATCTGAATTCAAATATTACAGAAGTAGCCAACTTTATGCATATCATGGCAAAAACATGGCTGAGTGATGTTTCATAAACATAAGCTGATCTCTCTGCAGTCCCTACCATTCATTCTTACTTTATTTGCACAGGCTCCAATACGTTACAATGACACCCATTAAATAAATGTTCATTTTTAACTTTCATTACTGTTACATTCTGAGTGAATATAGACATGCTATTTAAGAGTCAAGCTATGGTTTACTTTAAGGTGATAAAGGTAAAATATTTACCCATATCTAACTGGGTAAATAGTATTTAATTCACGTTTATTACAGTAGTGCCCAGGGGCTCTGAATGAAATTGCTGAATGCTTCATAGATACTGCAAGGGGCAACTTTTGCCTCACAGAATGTGAGCAAGGCAGACGAGGTCAGAGTGCACGCAGGCTGGGAAGCCACTGACTCAGGGTGACGTTGTACGGGAGAGGCAGACCACCGAGCAGCACCCTGTCTGCTGGCTGAGCCCCCACGTCACGCTGTCTTCCACAAGGAAGGGCTACATGTCCCAACACTCTTATACGTGTGTCACAGAATATAACATATATTTAATACATTCATGTATTTTATATTTGTATTGAGATGTATATATGTATAATTTTGCAGATATTTCAAGATGTCATTACAAATTGTTACTAGTACATTCCAGCTAGCATAGGAGATTTTTTGGCTCCCGTTAGCTTGCTTGGTGTTCATAAGGCCTTAACCTTCAGCTATGGGGTGAAGAGATTTAAACTTCACAGCATCTTGCTGTCGCTTGCTTGCATACTTGAGAATATTGTGGGAGATTTTTGGAGAATCCTTTCCATTTGGCAGAGATATATGGATACGCTTGTTAGGAATGGAACACTACAAAATAGATGGTCAGCTCTGGAGGGGATCCTTCAACGAGGGAATAGCTGTAGGAAAACAGTGCCAAACAAGCAACACTTTGCTGAAAGGTTTTCAGAATAACATTCTTGACTTAGAGCCCATTATCTAACAGATGTCTATTGATTTAATAAGCCTCCCTACTGTTTCACTGTAAGCACTTAGTTCTCTCATCTTCAGTGTAGAACGTGGAGCAGGAATCTATTAATAAAAAGTCCCCGATTCCAGCAAAACATGTCGTTGCTCTTATTTGCCAAGGACAATTAAGTATTTCAAAGCTAATTAAAGCCTCATATTTGATTGGGATGCTGCAGGCAAGTCCCTCAGCTGGATATAGTACCTGAGATATAAATATATATATTAATATCCTTTTGCTTGACCAAAGAATAACATTACAAACTATTTACTCTATTTTTCCCCACTGTACCCCCAAAATGATTTTACAAAATAATATGTCTTTCTGTGGTTACAGAAGTCAGGAATTGACACCTTGCTACTGTCAAGCTGTTATTTCATTCTCATTTCTTTCTCTAGGTGATGTGTTTACTAACTGTATTGGACTCTGCTTTTATGTTCTTTTTAATATCACAGGCTTCATTTGCAATCTAACAGTAATAACAGTAATGTTCTAGTGAAAAGGAAAATATGAACTAGTAAGACAAATCCCTCTGCATTCACAGAATAAATGACAGAATGGTATCAGTGCATGAACACAGAGTCTCTGTCTTTCCTGGGCTTTAGATGCACTTTCCCTGACACTGGGGCTGGCTGCAGGCTCTGCCTAGATTCACATAAAAACTTCTGTGCAGCTGATAACGAAGCTGAATATGGGCTGTCCGCAACCCAATGCATCCACTACTCCAGAACTGCAACAGATGTGGCAACTGCTTACATCTGCGCTGTCTCTGAAGGTGGTTCCCTTAGCAAGAAGGCAATGGCTCAGCCAGTTTCCCTGCCTTTCTATCTTTTTTTTTTTTTAAATTTTTTATTGGAACAAGAGACAATGAACAGGAGAGATGAAAATAGCTGGGATTTGGCACAAAATCTGTTGCAAGAATGCAGAAGTTGGGAAAGGAATAGGGAGAGACAGCTCTGCTGCAGCTGCAAAGTTCTGTCAGGTTTAGCAATGTATTGTGTTTGGGTGGCAAGGTTTTGGTAC
>JAVJGI010000035.1:111899-186776 GCA_035590275.1 Ibycter americanus | reverse complement strand
CGCTCTGCCCCAGCCCGTGGGGCTGGTGTGCCCCCTGTGCAGGACCCGGCACCGAGCCGTGCTGAACCTCACACAGTTGGCCTCGGCCCCTCGGTCCAGCTTGCCCAGGTCCCTCTGCAGAGGCCCCTGCCCTCCGGCACATCAACGCTCCCCCCCAGCTTGGTGTCGCCTGCGAACTTACTGAGGGTGCACCTGACCCCCTGGTCCAGACCACTGATAAAGACATTAGACAGGACAGGCCCCAGCACCGAGCCCTGGGGACACCCCCTGCGACCGGCCGCCACGGGATGTAACTCCACTCACCACCGCTCTCTGGGGCCGGCCACCCAGACAGCTTTTTACCAGCGTGAAGTACACCCGTCCCAGCCACGCACAGCCAGTTTCTCCAGGAGAATGCTGTGGGAAACACTGTCACAGGCTTTACTACAGTCTAGGCAGGCAGCACCCACAGCCTGTCCCTTCATCCACTAAGCCGGTCACCTTGTCACAGAAGGAGACTAGGTCAGTCAAGCAGGACCTGCCTTTCATAAACCCACACTGGCAGGGCCTTGTCACCTGGCTGTCCTGGACGTGCTGCATGATGGCACTCGGGATGATCTGCTCCGTAACCTTCCCCGGCACCGAGGTCAGGCTAACAGGCCCGTAGCTCCCCGCATCCTCCTTCCAGCCCTTCTTGTAGATGGGCATCACGTTGGCTGACCCCCAGTCAATGGGGACCTCCCCAGTTAGCCAGGACTCTGAGAAATGATGGAGAGCGGCTTGGTAAGCACTGCTGCCAGCTCCCTCAGTGCCCTGGGGTGGGGGGTGGGTCCCACCCGGCCCCACAGACTTGTGCTGTCTCAGTGGTGTGGCAGGTTGCTGACCATTCCCCCTTGGATTGTGGGGGCTGCATTCTGTGAGTTATGTGATGTTTCTTCTCATGCCTGAATTCTCCTCCAGCTCTGCAGTGGGGGCTAAGTCACATGTATAGTGGTCAGTGCTCGTTGCCAAGACCATCAATGCAGTGGTCCTTTTGTCCTCTTTCTGTTGTCTGTCATGACAGTGGGGCAATGTCATTACTGAGGGACATACTAAATCATACTAAATAAATTGAAAGCCAGGGACAAAGGCAGAGCTCAAGTCTTGCTCCTTTGGCCCTGAGTGGTTTCCTACACTAAGGATGGAGCTGCTGGAGCTGAAGAAGGTGGCTTTCTTACTACCAAGCATGTTTCTGAACTTTCTTCTTCTTTGCTTTAAACAGTAACATATATTGTCCTTGTGGGCACTGTTAATGGCCCACCTCTGATCACTGCCTAGTCACGGACTTTTCTCCAGGTGCAATCAAGTGTTGCTCTGTACAGTCCCAGCAGTACTGGCAGGACTGGGATCATACCATTACTTGAGCAGACCTTGCTGCCCAAGGGGGTGGGTGCCTGGCGAGGGCAAACAGGACTTAGACGTTGTCACCTGAAGGGTGCCCAGGGCTGAGAGAAATGAAGATAGAATCACAGTATCACTGAGGTTGGAAAAGACCTTTTGGATGATCAGTTCCAGCCATTAACCCAGCACTGCCAAGGCCAGCACTTAACCGTGTCCCTAAGCACTGCGTCTACGTGTTTTTTGGACACCCCCCAGGGACGGTGACTCCACTTCCCTGGGCAGCCTGTTCCCATGCCTGACCACCCTTTCCATAAAGAAATTTTTCCTAATACCCAATCTAAACCTCCCCCCTGAGCGAGGGCAGGGAGATGCATGGCTCCCTCCGGCTGCCGTGCCTGTTGAAAGGAGGTGCTCGGGTCTGTGACCGAGGAACGCTCGTGTCTTCCTGCTGAGAAGTTGCTGTACCTCCCGCAGGAAAGAACAGGAGGGCCTGGCTGGGGACGGCGTGGGTGCAGGGCAGGACAGCAGAGCTGGCAGGCCCCTCCACTGAGGACTGCTTTCCTGTTTGCTACTGATAACTAAAAATGCAGATAAATAAAGCAGATACTATATCTGGCCATATTTATCTTGTTCTGCAAAATCGCAGGGAGGATTTTCCTGGGTGAAGAGCTGTGGCTTTTGGTCTCTTTAATATTCAGCTGCTCTTTGGTGATATTTTGCTTCGTTGAGACCTGCCTTAGAAATATTGCTGATTCTTCTAGCAGGGTCTGTAGCAGAAATACTGTAAATCTCTAGTATTAGGTGACTGGCAATATCTGTGCAGTATTTTATTTTTGACCAGCCCATTAAAAAACGCTTTCGCTTTGGCTGATTATAGGTGTTGTTTGGGCATGCATTCTGATGTAGGGTTGTGTCATCCTGAAGAACGGAGTTTGTGCCCGTAATGAATCTCTCCTTTTACGGCGCTCATGGTTCCAGCTGGCAGACAAATCGCAGGGATTGCCAGTGAGAGTATGTGGGGCAGTTGCAGGGGACGGTGTCTGTTCCAAGGGATTTGCTGTATTTTTGTTGTCCTTAGGCTGTGTTTGTTTCAACAGTCTCCTGACGTTTGTGATGGTGTCAATGTTTGTGCCCTGGTAAGGGTGTTGCTGCTCTGAAGATGGTATTTGTGATTTTGTGGTGTTTGCTTTTTCTCCAAAAGCTGTTACTGAAGGAATCTAGACAGAAGGTGTGAGAGCTTCTGTGCACATTGAAAAATGTAGTCTTGCTGTAGAAAAGCTTTCCTGCAGATTTTGTCCCCAATTCCTTTCAATAATTATTTCTTTAACAGTCTTCTCTGTAAGTAGTTCTGCATTCATCTCGGATTATAGCAGCATGGATCCAATTCACAGTCGCCTTGCTGAGGTTTCCATATTGTGTTTGCCATAAAGCATATCTCCTTGAAGTAGTGTGGTTGCTGGCAGTGGGAGACTCAGAGATGCCAATTTTAATCGTAGCCTTTCATTGCAAACACAGTTTTTCATTTATTTGGGGTGATGAGAGTTTCTCACCACGTGAACTGTCCAAAGGCAGCCCTGAGCAAAGGCAGAAGGGGTCAGGGAGGTGTGTTGCTCCAGCTACCCTGCACGCCGTGCGTACCGCACGGGTGGCTGGCGAGGTGCTAGTGGGCACACAGGCTGGCACCAGCTGTTTGTGTGTGGCAGCCAGGGAAGTTAGTCTGGGGAAGGGATCTTCATCTGCACGAAGGCATGATGCTTGTCTCCGGCCATTACTGCCCCATCTGGACAGAGCAGAGGTTGATTTCCACGCCACGTGCCTACTGTCGTATGCCTCTTTGAGTTGCCTGGTTTTTGGTTGGTTTTTTTCCCCTTCTCAGTCTGCCATGATGTGGGCAGTGGCAGCCCTGCAGCTGGTGTGGGGGCAGCCACTGGGCAGAAGGGTGGTGGAGGGTATGCTCACCTTCCCCAGGCCATCAGCAGAGGGAATTAGGTGGTGGGAATCAGCGTCCTGGAGCTGGGAGAAAGAGGAAGGTAAATGGCAGGAGGCAGGAAGGAAAAAGAGATTTTAATTGGTTTTTTTGTTGTTGTTGTTGTTGGTTTTTTTACTGTATTTCCTGCCTAGGTTGCAGGAAGGGCAAGGCTTGTGATGCACAGAGGGCAGCACGATTATCGTGTACAAAAGAGACCTGGCTGCCCTCGCAGCGCGTCTTAGCACTGGAGTTACACAGACTGCCCTAACTTGAGCAGACCCCCACCCCCCTAAGACAGAACAAGCTGTCTGCAGAAATGCCGTAGCAAATTGTGCTGCTATGTCATGCAGAGCAATGGGATTAGTTTGATAGACCCCTTCTCAGCAACTTTGTTTTCAACCATATTACCCTGCAATAATTTTTTCCTTCTGCTTGATGTGAAATGATAACCAGGGGAAGGAAGTCAGTTGGATGTTGAATGTCTCGTGTGTCCAGGTTTTATGCCTTCAGCTGTAAAGGAAAGGGATGTCTATCTTTCAACCTAGGAGGGATCTGACAGAATTAGAAATGGCTCAGGGCCTGCAGGAGGAGGCATTAAAAGATGCTAATGCATGCACTAATTTCAACCAGGCCTGATTTGTACATCAGTACCTCTGTCTGCTTACAAAAGGGAAGAGCTGCCTTGCCACTCACAATTCACTGCCTCTTCCTCCTGTTTGCATCCACTCTGCTCCCCTGCGAGCCAAATGGCTGATTGGTCGTACAGTGTTCGTTAGCTCGCTGGCTTTTTAAGCCTCTAAAAATTCTGGCTGTGTTTCTGAGACACAGCAGGAGACTGCCAAGCAATATGGTATCATCTTCTCATTTCCTTTTAAATGTCCCTGCGTCTCACCTATGCAACAGGGAACTCTCTTGCTGTCCCGTTGTGCTTTAGAAAGTCTGCTTGAGCCCCAGAGATGACAGAGACCAGCGCTGTATGTATAAAATGTTGTAGATTATTTTTTCCTTCCTTCACCAACAAAATCTGAGTTGGTACCTGTTTGGTTACTGCCTCAATCTCACCTTTGGTAACACAGCTGTGCTTGGTGTATTTTGTCCTCTGCTTTCTCTGGGAGGGGCAAGAGGGGATGTAAGGTTCAAGGAAGAACCTTGGATCTGAAGCTAACCTTCTGATTACAAAGCTTACTGTTATGAGGAGTCACCTGAGCTGCTTGTGACTAGGCAGGGTATGGCAGTGCAGCTAATGTATGTGTCAGTACGCATGCTGTAGGTGTTCAGAAGTATGCTGCTGAAGGTGATACAAGTCTCACCGTTGATCTAGCTAGGGCAAAGTTTGTCCAGGAGCTGAGCATCTCACCCGCCCATAAGCACCCCTGTGTTGCATGCCCTCTCTGGACCGGTCTTGCTGGCTGCCGTTGCAGGTATTGCTTCTGGGGAAGCCTGGCTGATGAGCAGAGGCTGGCTTTCAGCCACCTGCAGTTCAGTGACACGAATCTGCTGCAAGCTCCCAAGAAACTCTCTTGCCTTTCAGTAATGCTTTTCCTTTGAAGCCATCCGGACATCTTGGAGGATCCTGCCATAAAGCAGGTTGTTAGCATGCACAGGAGTGCCTTGCCTGGCTGTAAACAATCCCATTTTCCAAGACCACTCCAGCCACAGTATTATTCATTGTTTCGTGCCCATTTCCTAGAGATTGTGGTGAGAGCAGAGTGCTCAGCAGCCATGAAGCCTGGCAGTGTTTAGTGTTGTGTTATGCCCTCTGTCTTCTACAAACACCCAGAGTTTCCGCTGCCGGCAGGACTTCCATTCACTGCGCACGCATGTCTCCGTAAGTTCTCCCCAAGTAAATGACAGCCTGCAGGGAAGGCTGCCTTGCACACCTTAATCCCTGAGGGGAGACGGACAATGGTGACAAGTGTGAGGCATGCAGTGGGAGACTGGTTCCTAACCCCCTCTGGCTCCTTGCCTCAGTTTTGACTGGCAACCCAGCAGAAAGAGGTGCTGTGCTTGGGCTTCTGCATTGCTAGAATGACACCTGGGAGCACGCTGTTGGAGACTGCTTTGGGGGGCACGGTGTTTCTTAGCAAGCGCACCTGTGAAATGGGAGTGTTTGTGCAGGAGAGGGTGAGAAGGCCTTTGGAAGGCTGTTTGCAGATTATTCACTGCAGAAGCGTGTAACAGTTATGCAAAGGTTATGCCACCAAGGGGTATGTGGTATTTAGCTGTGTGATTGCCACTGAAATCCATTGCCCTTCTAGCTAAACCTCTCTGAAGCATTTTGGAAGTGCCTAGTATTTGTTCCCCGAGTGTGACATGGAGGCATATAGGTGAGAAGGGGAAATTAGCCTGTGCAGTCACTTCTTTGGTGCCTGTATCATTCTGGGGCTGAGGAAAGCCTCTTTCTCACAGGCTGAGTCACCAGGCACAGCTCAAAGCCTGGCTTGCTTGCCTCAGCTGTTCACGGTGTATTACCTTTAAATACCCACTCACATCCCAAGGCCTGTTTATGTCCTCCGTTGCTGGACCACCTCGGCCATTTCTCTGTGCCTTTGCAAGACAGCGTGTTGCAAGGCCTCTGGCTCAGCATCCTTGGTGATGCAGTGCTTTGTCTCTAGCCTGATAAAATGGACAGAGATGGTTAGCATTCTTCTTGGCTTTGCTTTAAATGTGGTTTATCTCCTTATAGCCATTAAAACTAAAAGCCACGTTATGCAAGTGGATTTTCCCTCTTTTAGAGCTTTCAGGAGCCCTAGTCTACTTCTTATTACAGCATGTGTGAACATTATAAAGAAATGGAGTTGCACTTGTAGGATTCAGTGAATTTGCAATATGAAATGCTTGAAGTTTAAACACTTGCATTTTTACCATGGATCAGGAATGTCCCAAACATAGTTTAGGAAGAGCACTGTTGCAGATTTCCAGAGTGGATCATAGGGATCAGGACTGCCCTCCACATGTGCCTGTACAGCAGGCAACAAGGTAATGCCCCAGTTTTAATGATGAGGTGTGTGATGTTTGATGTGAAAGTGGAAGGTAATAAATAAGGCTTTGATAGGAAAACATCTGTGTGGTGGTGTTCGATCTCCAGCTGTAGCTGTAACTCATAGGTAACGCAAGCACCACCCTGACAAGTGGACCTTTTGATGACATAGGATTTTGCTGTAGAAAACAGAGCTAGGAGGGTTGCAGGAGGATAAATAGTTTAAAGAAGTTTAAAATAGTTTAAAAACCCCTTACAGGTTGCTGTGATGTGCCAAGCTCCCCTTCCTGCCAGTTGGCTTTTCCTTCCTCAGCTGCGTGTCTGGCTGGTGGTGCCTCTGAAACCAAGACCACCCTTATTCCTCCTCTGGCATGTCTACACAGCTCTATCTCACTCTTTACAAATTCTCCCTCTCTTTTGGGAAAATGCTGGGGATAATTGTTAAAGGGCCAGTAATCACTAGTGTCATTAAAACTGGTGGTGGACAGAGCTTTGGAGGAGCACCAGAGTGCCTTTGTAGGCGTGCTTGGGGAAGGAGAAGCCAGAGGAGAAGGCTTTCTATGAACTTGTCTGCTGTCGTGTAACTGCTTCTCATTTGTTGCACCATAAATGCAGCCTCTTCCAGAGTAATGAAGTTGTAAGAATATCCTCTGAAATTGATTGAAAGCCTAGTTGGCTGTTGTAAAGTATAATCCCACTTTAAAGACTCTCTCATTTAAAAAGATAATCTTATTTTAAGACTCTTGATATTACTACAGCAGTGCTTCCATTTAGGGAGGAGGGGGAGGAAAATAGTATAATTGGGATAAATAATAAAAAAAAAAAAAAAAAGAAAAGAAAAAAGAGCCTGGTATCTTTGTAAAACAGATGGTCCTTTCTCTAGCCACATGTGAAATAGAGTCCTGCCCGTGTGGGGATTTACATGTAATTACAGCTGCCCTTGTAGTTTCCTCTTTTTTTTTTCCTTTCCTTTTTTATTTTCTCTAAAGAAGGAGGAAGCGAATCCTGTATGTGCTGTTGCCTCTCTCGGGCGTTTAATGCCTGAAGGCCTCGCGGTGTGCAGAGTGCCCTGACAGCATGCGTTCGGCTCCAGGGTTTCTTGCACTCTGGCTGACGTTCAGCCAGGAAAACGCACCGAGGGGGAAAAAGTTTAAAAAAAGTTTGAAGTTCCTGGCTGGAACTCCACTGTGGGCTGGGAGCCTGGCCCCCAGGTCCCTGTAATGTCACCAGATGGAGCAAAGCCCCCTCGGTCAGGTGTAGCCTGGGCTGTGCTGGGGCCGCTGGGGACCCACCTGCGGGAGCTCACTTACGTGGCTATCTGAAGCTGTGTCCCAGGGACCACGTCAAAATGGCCCAAGTTCAGTGACTCTCGCCACCCCTCTGGCCAGTCCGACAAAGGGGCTGGTGGAGGATCCGGGGTCGCAGACCCCAGTGGGGAGCTGGGTGCTGCAGTGCCCCAGGACCATGACTCCCAAGCACCCTGACATCTGACTGAGGTTGCTCTGGCCTTAGCCAGTTCACTTCAGCAGCACCCTGCCATGAAGGTGCACTGTTGAGGTGGCCAAGGAGGTCTTTGACCGTGATCTTGGGATGGTGTTATGTCAGAGGAGGCTGCTAGGAGATCAGGTAAGTGGGGGACCATCTTAGCATGCCAGTTTAGGATGGAGGGCAGGGCTTCCAATGGGATGTACTGGAAGGACAGTTTTGGGAGAAAGGGAGTACTGACAGTTCACTGGCAGCATCTTGGTTAAAGATGGTTTAGGTAAGTTGGATGTATTCTGTCCAACAGACATGATGGAAATCCCTTTGAGACATCTAGTGAGCTAGTTAGTGTTATCTCTAAATGCATCTGCAGTTATTGTGGAGAATTTGTAGAGGACAGGACATCTCCTGGGACTGGAGGATGGCAAACATGATGGGGAATGAAGGGAGTTATGCAAGGCAGCCTAACTCAGACCACTGAGGAGATATAAGAACAAATTGTTAAACAATCAATTTGTAAGTTCTTAGAGGATAATAAAAACAACCAACATGGACTTACCAAGCACACATTGCCTTGTAGCAGACTAATGTACGTCTGGATGGGATTACTGGCCTTGCATGGATGATGAAGGAAGAAGCAGAGACTGTGTGCCTGGATCCCCCCCTTCCGTGACGCTCACATAAGCGGTTTAGGGAAATACTGGAGTGGGTGCATGACTGGTTGAGAAACAGCAGCGGAATTGCGATTCTCAGTGGTGTCCTGTAAACTGAAAGCGTTTCTAGGGGATGCCTATCCCAGGTTGCCTTGGTTTTGGTCAGGTTCCACATTTCTTATCATCCAAGCTTTTGAATGTAGATGGTGCTTGCAAAGTTTCCAAATCATACCAAACTTCAAAGAGCTGGAAGATCTCTTGAGGGCGAGGTTTGGACTCAGTGACTGATAAACTGGGTAACTTACTTGAACATAATGAAAAACAAAAATGCAGTTACCAGTAGCTGAATGTGTGTGAAGGATTGCACTGAAACATCGCAGGCACAAATGCAGTATAGGCGACAAAGAGCAAGATCCATAGATTGTGGTGGATCACGAATTGGCCGGGGCAGCTGGTGGGTGCTTCTCGTAGGAAGTAAGGCATCAGAGGCTGTGTTGATGGCTGGTAAGGGATGTGTTGTGCAGTTTGAGCATCCCCCTGCACAGAGGGACTGGCGGGCTGGGGGTAGCCCCCAGTACACTGCTCTAATGAGGTGAAGGTTAGGAAATGATAATATATATGTGGGTTTTCCCAGGCTGGAAAAAGAAAGGGACAAAGAAGGAGGGGGAGAGCAAGAAGCGTGTGGGTACGGACTACAGCAAAAGTTTCTCTGTATAAAAGGTTCGGGTGCCCATTATTTATTCTCTGTGCAGGCAGGGCAAAAAAAAAGCCAGTTTAGTTTGCTGAGGGGGGGACTGATGTTGAATGTTAGGTAAAGTGTAACAAGTGGTCCATCTGTCCTGGCTGCCTTCCTCAGCCCAGCATCTGTACAAAGCATCACCCTTCATTCACATTTCAGGGAGTTAATGTCAGTGCCTGTTTGTAACCTAAACCTTGTACAAGTCTAGGAGAGGAATTCGCCATATCCTGTGCATCCTCTAATGCCTTGATTTAGAAACACCTTTCATTATATGCTTAGTCCTTAAGCCTGTGAGTATTCCCAGAATATTTATGTCCTTGAAAGTAATGGCACCTGTGCCCCAGCATGTTGCTGAATGGAGTTTAAACGCGTGTGGATGCACATATAGCTTGTTACAAGTTCAGAAAATTACAGATGTTTTGGTTCGGAGAACTTTCCAGATGAACTGACCCACTTAGTGGTGCTCATAAGTGACATGTGTTCACTGCACCATTATTTCTTTCAGCTTCTCCCCTTTCCCTCCTGCATCTCCTGGTGTTTGAACACAAAAAAGCAGTGATGGAAAATGCCAGCCTGTGCTGTATGCTGCGCCAGCCATCTCGATGCAAATGCTTGGAACAAGAAGCTGTGCAAGCTGAGTTGCTCTTGCAGTGTTGGCTTGGCACTTGGGCAGAGTTTTCTTTCCCTCCTCTTGCGGACTGTAAATCACGGTTTACATTGTCTTTCACTGCTAAGATGTGCAGCCTTTTGGCAGACGTGGGGCTTGCATGACAGGTGATTTGATGGAGCAACCTTTCAAATCCCTAACCCTGATTCTGCAATCTCGCTTAGGGCTTTGTTGCTGGAGTCATACATTTTAGTCAAAGATTAATTATGTGGAAGAGGGGCACACATCTATGGGGCCAGGACTCTTCTGCCTAGCCTCCTTGAGTCTGTGCCAAGGGACTCATTTATACCAGCTGAAATTCTGCCTTGTAGCTATATCTTGTTTGGAAAGAAGTAGGTGCCTGGAGGGAGTAATACCAAGATTAAAATATTTCTACAGATAAGAGTATGCCTTTGCTGTCACCAGTTCTGAAAAGCTTTTCATTGGATGCTTCGCAAATACGTAGAAGGGAAAAGGATAAACCATTTTAAATTATGTCTCTCAAATGACAGCCATAGCTGCCAGAACATAAAACTTCTCAGTGATGTTGTTTTGGAACGGTATTAAAGGTGTGAGCTGCAAAGGATGTAAAAATGAAAGAAAGGGGAAAACAGTGTTGAGAGATTGATTTATTTATTTACGAACAAGAAAGGAGTTTTTTCTCAGTTTCTTTTTCAGGTTTAGAAACAAGAAACAATCATGTTTGGCTTTCCCCGGTTTGCTAGGATGGACTTCAGAAGGTTGAAGGACTGTTCTGATGTAGTTTCATTCTCTGGCAAAATACTTCTGTTGGTATTTTTCAAGGAGATTGTGGAGTCTTCATCTTTGAAGACCCAAAACCTGACCAGACCCAGCCCTGGGCAGCCTGCTCTGGGTGACCCTACTTGACCAGACCATCTCCTGAGGTGGCTGCAAACCTCAGCCACTGTGCAGTTTTATGATCTTACTGAGCTGTCTGCAGGCACCAAATATAGTTCCTGAGCTACAGCTGTTTGGCACCTATTTCTGCTGGGAGATCAATAGCAATCCTATAATACAGTTGTTGCCCAAGTCCTTCACAATCTTGATATATTAATACCTTCTCAGGGCAGTGGCTTCAGAGTAGCAGCTGGTGCCAGACCATTCTTCCCCTTACAATTTCTTCTTTTGCTACACTAGGGCTGTCATGAGTTTTCCTGAATTCCACAGATTTCCACAACTTGCAGGCCAGTCTGGCCACAGGGGATGCAATCCTACATCAATTTTAGTTAGAGCTTCCTGACTTTTGTCCAGAAGGCTTAGTGTGACAGACACAGGCCCGTGTACACTTGCAGGGTGACAGCTGTTGGTTAAGTTACCTCCAGAGCCCCTTTGGGAAGAACAGATTCTCAGGGATCCACTGAAATCAAACCACCCTATTTTTATGTCCAGTTTTCTCTTGACATGTGAGGGAGGTGAAGGGATTATTCTTTCCTTTCTGCTTCTCCTTTCTGCCATCCCAGCAGCCAGCAGCGAATGCTTCTTCCATGTCAGCACGGAAGGTGTATAAAAGTGAGTGTATATAAAAATGTTAAAAAACCTTAAACCGTCACAGAGAAGAACAGTTCTTTCATCTCTTCTATATGAAAGTAAGGCTGTGTTCTGATTAAACCTTTAAGGTCAAGCAGGAGACTGCAAGTAGGGGGCAAAAGGAGCTGCCTTTGGTAAAGAAGGCAGCATCCCAGTCAGCATCATCATCTGCCATGGGACTGTAGCAGCACTCATGATGCAGTCATTACCTGCTGATTTGTCACCGTGCAGTTAGCAAGGTGATGCTGCATATTCGCAGCAGCTTCTGCCACTGAGAAGCTGGAACTCTGCAGCGATCTTTGCCATTCTGCAACATGGCTTTGCCCTGGGGAGTGCATTCAGTAAACTGGAGGAAGGCGTATTGTAAGTACAGCCTGGGACACAGTTAGTTGAGGGGAGCATCAAAGCACCACCCCGTCTCCAGGAAGCAGCGCCTGGACCTTCTTAGCAGCCTTGCGCAAACATGCTCCACAAAGCTGGCATCAGCATCATCATTTGTGAACTAATAAGCGTGAGGCATCCAGATGGCAGAAATAATGTGTCTATTGTAGCAAAGCCTAATGCTAAATCCTAGTGGTAGTGCAATGTTCCTTGGGTATCGGTAGCAATGTTCTGTTCTAAAATGGTAATAAAGTGCGCATTTGCTTATTAGTAATGAATGTCAAACCATTCACCATCATGGAAATATCCTATTTCCATGACTTTGATAAATAGCTGCTGAAACTCATGAATTTTTAATAGTAGTCCTATATTTAGGGGCTTTCAGTTTCTGAGAGAGATAAAAGGCTCTTCGGAGATGGAGTTCTGGAAGCGCCTTCTCTTCTGCAACTGCTGGTACCTATTTAAAGCTAGTGTTGTCTTTCTGATGTATGAATATTATGCTGACATTGATTGATATGATTTTTATGCCGGAGATTAAGCTCTAAGACTGCCTGTCACCATAAAGCAAAATGCGTAACTGCAGAGGAACCTGCCGTGTACTTAGCTTCATCTGCATGTGATGCTTGTTCACTTTTCCCCAATAATCATAGTGTAAACCCAGCTGTGCTGATTCCCCTTTATTGTGAGGCTCTCCTACTTCATACAAAGAAATACATGTAGCATTGCTTGTGTATGCGCAGGGGACGTAGGTTCATATGTATGCGTATAGATAAGTAAAGTACATGTCTGCACACATGTATATGTGTATGTAGCCTCTGTAACACCTTTTTATAGGCACGTAAACGAAACTCACGTGTCAGTTTATATTTCGGTACCAGCCAGGAAAGCGATACGTGCACACACAGAGTGAGCACATGCAAGGTGAACACACACACGCACGCCACAACATGACTGTCTTCTCTCCTGCCAGCTAGCGTGGTTGCAGGGTTGGTGGTGCTCCTCCAGCTGAGTGTAGTTCATCAGGGAATAAATATAGTTAACCAGTGGTAAAACCACGGAAGTTTTTAAGTATCCTTTTTGGCATAGAAACCAGCTAGGACAAAAATGGAAAAGCAAAACTGAAATCCGTAAGTGAAAGTCCAGAGGAGAGGGCAGCCCACAGCCCACTGTGACCCAGCTCTGCTGCGTGTCAGAGGAATAGCCCTTGGCCCTTCATCCTGCCGGGGCTGCTGGGTGCTCAAAGCAAAGCTTGTGCGTGGATTTTCCAAGGATCTGTGGACCCTGACAGCTCTCACTTTGTGGCTGAATCCCCTAAACAGCGCTGAGCTCCTCCAGCAAGGATGCTTGTCTGGATAAAATGAGAGCCAGATGGAAGAATAGCACTATGTAGGTAATTAAAAAGGAGACAAAAATCTCTTGAGCTTCTTCCTGTGAAATTCAGAAGTTGAGATATGGGGAGCAAAAATTGTGCACTCATCTGGGCTGTGCTGGAGAGCCAGAAATCTCAGTTTCACTGATCTCGGCCCTCAGCATTCAATTTCAAAGAGGTGTTGTGGCAGACCTTCTGCTGGAGTCAGTTTGTAGCGTGACCGCTGAAGTCAGTCAGAGACCCTTGGTTAGTGCTGATGGCTGGAGCGGCCTCAATTTAGACAGGGCTGCCGGTGAATCCTGTCGGTGAAGAATCTAGCTTGCTGCATCCAGTTCTTTCTGTGGTCATCTCCAGTTTTCAGCTGGCTCAGTGTGGTCTGCAATTGCTGGACACCATCTGAATGTTGTCATGCTGTAACCAGCGACAGTGAACAAGCTACAGCTAGCGTGGCTGTGGTGAGCCCCCAGGTTTGGTGGCCTGCCCCTGCCTTGGATCAGAAGGCTGCTAGGTGGACTGTGGGCACGATGCTGATGTGGCTGGACAGAGGCAGCGCTTTGTGTTCTGTGGTCAGGAGCCAAAACAGAAATGTGGGTGTATGGCCCTGAAACGAGTCTGGTTTCATCAGCTCACCAGAAGCAAAGCAGGAACGATGTAAGGGCCCAGCTGGGAGGCTCTGGGCATTTACTTCGTCTCCATAAATGGGAGCCTTGACTGCTTTTAGAAAGCAAGTGATTTATCAAGCTTCTTGGGACAGTGTGTGTATCAGTCTTCACTGAAATGGTCATTGGCAAGCACATGATTAATGCATATAACACTAAGAAAAATGGCAAAATCTCAGCCTGAAGTAAGAGAAGAACTAGTGACAGGATAATTAGCTAGCTGAGAAGCCTCCCAGTTGAGCCTGAACGTGATGAACTTCATGGTGCAGTAGCTAAAGAATTGGATTAAATGATCCCCAAACCATTAGCAGGTAACACCGAGGACCTGTCAGATGTGCAGGTAACATGAAGCATTGAGGCTCCTGGGGCACATTTGGAGGAGCAGACTGGTATTCAGAAATCCTGATGAACTCAGAAAGGGTCTGGAGAATATGTGGTGGTATTCGAAGGGCACAAGCAAGTGTTGTGAGAAAACCAGCCAGGCAGAAAGCTGACGGCGGCTCTCTCCCAGAGGGAGCTGGGGTTGTGGCTGATCATACGCCGAATTCAAGCCAGTAGCGTTGTGATGCCTTGGAAAAGGCAACCTGTCATCCTGAGAAAGCAAGGATATAGCTTAGGAGAGCAGTGAAAACAGTTCTCTTCCATAGGTAGGGTTTACATTTGGCACAGGCAGAGTTCACTGTCTTGAGGTGATGTCAATCTGCTGTAGTGCTGTTTTCTGTGTTACTCTGATTTGCAAAGGATCTGTGCTTATTCCTACAGGTACCTGTAAAAAGCTACCCCCAGATGTAAAAGCACAGCAAAACATGGGGGACCTGCACTGCTTTGTCACCTGAAAGTCCCTCCCAGTGCGCTTTTTTGTTGAAGGCAAAGGCCACAAACCGTTACGCAACGTGCAAATGAGGATTTTTCTCTTGGGTGCGCACATGAAACAGCTGTCTGGATGACAAGAGAATGCTTGTTCCTATGTTAGTGAACGTGTTTATGGGAATCTGGTCCACTTCAGATAGGTTTTTGTTGGCTAATTTCAGTGGTGCTTTATTTCAGCAGTATTGCCAATACTGGGCATGGGTTGCAAAACTGATTGCAGCAATCGTCTTTTTCATTTGAGTGAATGCTACTTGTTTACATCCCCAAGAATTCCCTTTTAATGTACATTCATTAATCTATCAAAGTAAAGGATTACTCTAATTTCCCTCTTATAGATGCATTAGTTATGTATATCATTTGAACTTTGCAGTCTTGGAATGGCAATTTTTTGTGTCAGTTTTATATGCAAAGAGCAAAAAGATGGATGTCTGAAGTATATAACTCACTCCGATTTACTAAATATATTTACTTAAGATATAAGTGCCTAAGCATTTTAAGCATCCTGTGGATGATAGTGTTGGGATGGAAAAGTGAGAGGATAGCTTTGCTTCTGTTCTGACTGAGAGGGGAAGGGAGCAGATCCTTTGTGTGTCCCAAGCATAAGCTTAATGGAAAAATCTTAACAGGTTTAGGGGTTCTGCACCTGGAAAAATAAATAATCCTTCATCCTGTGTGTATACACTCTGTGGTGCAACAAAATAGCCAAAACGGAAAGCAGCAGCTTTGAAAAGTTGTTGCTTAAGGTGGTCTTGTACCTCGGCTTTGCCAACATTTGCTCTGTGGAGGAAGGGGCTCAAAGGCTGGCAGAGCAGACCCCAGGCACGGGCGGTGGTGCCGCGGCCCTGGCCCTCTCCAGCACGGTGCTGCACCGGGGGCTACTCGCACCAGGCGCTGCCTGCAGTGCCAGGCTGCCGGGACCGCCCTGCACCCAGCTCACAGTGGAGGGGTGCTTGTGCCGGGGGTGCTCCCTGGGGTGGTGGGGATGGTGGCCATCTGACAAGGATGGGGCTGCCCTGCCTGGCTGACCGGGCTCCTCTTTTCTGGGCTGGGCTGCTGGTAGAAAAGACAGGCCATGTGGCCTCATTGTCCAGAATTAATCTCCAAATAATGTAAAACACTGATTACATCAAAGTAAGAAATAGTTAATGGGATGCCTAATGTAAAATAACAAAGAGATTGTAATAGCTTTAAGCATTTAGAAATTTGAGGGAGCTTAAAGAGTATTAGAGTTGCTACGCAGATGAGCCTGGACAGTTTAAATGTTGAAATTCATTTGCAGGCAACAAATCCCTGCACTGATGGCATGTGAGCGGCGGAGCCTGCGGCAGCTGTGTGCTCAGCCCTGCGCCCCAGGGGCTGGCAGGGCAGGGGGAGCCCCGAGCAGAGCCCGTTCCTGGAGCCGGGGTGGTGGAGCTGGCCCTGCCGGAGCTCCCGGTGTTGCACTGTGCTTTGTCTCAGCTGAAATAAAACCATCTCCTTGGTCTGCAGAAGTGCTTTGGCCAGGCTTGTGATAGCATTGCCAGACTTTTTCACCTGACAGGACTGGCTTTGACTGACCCAAGTTGAAGCTGCCTCCCTGGAAGAGGGGAGAGTAAATAAGTGATAGGTTGGAAAGAAACATTTCAAAGTTGCCCAGAGGCATTTTTGGCTGTAGGGTGTTGCTGACCCCGTCCCCTACTCGAATGCAAAAGAAAGACAAGACTGAGAGCTGGGCACTCGGAGTTTCTTCCGAAGATGTCTGAACCAGTAGCAAGGAAAGGGCTGAGAGCGTTTTCATTTCATCCTTGCTTTGTGCTTTTCCTACTTAAACTGGAGACTGTCAGCTTTTGGTGAAGTATGCAAGAATAAATAGGCAAAACTGAAACCTTTGTTCCTGGGAGGTTAAATGTCAAATACCAGGGCTGCTTGTTCACTGAAGAGCTTAGAGACTAAAGTCTGAACATCCCCGAGCATTATGCTGCTATTCTGAAGTGGTGCAGATCGCTTGCACCCATCTCAGGGCAAATTCTCAGGGAGTGAGAAGAGCCTCTCTAAAAACACCATCCCTCATTTACGAGGATGGGGCTACAAGACTGTATCTATGGTCTTGTACTCAGCAGGTGAGCGAGACAGCTCTTCAGTTAGTCAGTTCTGCTGTTGACTTGAAGCTGATGACTTCTGGAAGAGAGGTTAGAAACAAAGCCCAGATGAGGAGCCCTGTAGGGATGAGGTTCACCACTGATACGACATGGTGCTTCACGCAGGACTCATGGACAATTCTGCTGGGAGCTGAATGGAGCTAATGAGTGAGGTTTTTGCTGTCTCACACTATAAAATAAATTGGCTTAAACTGGACGTTTTTCCATCATGCAGCCTGTTATTAAACTTCATTATGCCCACTAGTGCAACAAACTGGAAGCGCCGAGTGTTTTGGAATTGCTCGTGCCCATGCAGACCGGTTGTGTGCAAATCAAATTGCTTTATTTAAAGCACTGCAAGCCCCTGTGTGCACCCTTTGAAACTTCTTTTAAAATGCTGTTGAGAGCTGATCCTTTATAAAAGTAGCTAAACTACTAGCATTTTAAAAATCGGTTTGGGACTGCACTGTACTTCAGCTAAATCAGTGAGGGATTACAGAGTTACTTTATACCAGAAGCAAAACCAGGGTGGTTGTTTTTAGGAAAGACACGTTGTCTCCCGTACATCTCCAAATGTAAAATTGAAGTTGTTTCTCTTAGGTGAAGGAGAAGGGGAGGTCTTCTGGGCGGGGGGGGGGAGGCAGGGCAGGGCAGATGAAGCATCCTGCTTGGGGTTGTGGGACCGTCTGTCAGTCGCAGTTGCTTAAAATGTGGAGCAAGGAGTAGATAACCAGGGACTCCTGAAGGCAGGATCAATAGCAAAATGAAGGGTGCTGCTTTTGATGCCATCTTATGTCCCTTTGGCTTTCTCTGTGATTGCTATCTGTGGAAAGAATAGGCTGTTCAAGGCTAGTTCTAACAAAAAGTGATTTTTTCTGTTTCATGAGACACGTTCGAGTGGGCATTGTGAGCTCCCCTCGATAAAAGCACCACAAGTTGCCACAGCTGTGGGAGAGCCAAGAGGCTGTAGGCAGCAAGTGGCTGGTTTTGGCTTAAGAAGAGTTGAACAGAGGTGCGTGTCTTGCCTCTTGCTGCTGGGGCGTGGGCAAGTCCCCTAAAAGGGCCCATGGGTTCCCTGACAGATTTCAAAGGTGATCTTTTGTGATGTACTGCCCGTTTTCTGTGCATCCAAGTCTCAGAAGTTGGGTGGCACTGGACGTTTGAAAGTCACCAGGAGCTGGTTTTGAGCTTAACAAATGAGGTAGACATGTGCTTGTCCCGCAGGAGGGGAAAGCTGCAGCTGCCTGTGGTGGTGGAGGTACGTTCTTTGCTCGTTTGGCTTCATCTGTCTGGTGTTTCAGTGGTGTGCCCAAGCTTCTGCTTGTGGATCCAACAGTTTGTGTGCAGATCTGTGCTTGGGCAGAATGGGCTTCGTGGCACTGGGCATGGTGATGGGTATACTGGTGCCGGCTAATGTGTATCCCATCTGTCCTGCAAGTGTCATTGTGGGGCTGATACTTAGCAGGTGAATTGATTTTTCAAAATAAGTAAATAAAGGGAGGGGAAAGCCCAGGTGTCTAACAACATAGACAGATATGTTTGCAGGTAGCCTGAGCTTGGTATGGCCACTACATGACCAGCATCTTGCACCTGGCAAAGGTGATGTCCGGGCTGGAAGGAGCATCTGCAGCAGGAAACATTCCCAGACCATGCATTTAAGCTACAGCTTTGACATGCTTTGGACAAAGTCCCAGATGTTTGTTTGCTTGCGGGAGATTTTTTTGGTTTGCACTAATCTAGGTTCCTAGCCACCCTTATAATAGTGATATGGCTGAAGCATACTGGAGGCATTTGCTCCCCTCCTTTAAACTCATATGACATCCCTGCATCCAGCGCTTGGGATCTTGAGAGATTAAAAAGTCCCTCCCTTTTCTCCCCAAGATAAGAAGAGATGTGACAGCAGCATCTGTTCCCTTCCAGGTGTCTTTATAAAACTGCTTCTTGCAAAAGATTACCTTTTTTGGGTTAGCTTACCCATCAATACAAACATAATGTAAATATTTGTTCCCCAAAATAAAGCTAATGAAAGAGGGGCTATTTTCTGTCCCCAATCAAAAGAAGTCCAGGAAGTCCAGGCTAGCTGTAATTAAACCAGTAAGTTATTAGGAATTTCTGGCAGTTCATGTGAGGACAGGAGCTAGCCAGAGATTTGTTCTTTTCTTGCTGTGGTTTTGTTAAGAACCTTCCTTGTGCCAGTTATTTCTGACCAGAGTGTGTGGCTGATAATGGGTGACTTTGCGCAAGTACTGCATTTGTCAAGGGAAACATCTTGATCCAAGGCCAGCCATGCTTAGTTCTATAAAAGTAACTGTGGGCAGTTCTGCTACTGCCTCCATGCATTTCCTTCTAGAATTCTAATAAGTGCTGCTAGTGATAGGGGACAGGGACACACACACAAAACAAAACAAAAACTATGACATGTTCAAACAAAATGCAGAAATGCAGAAATTAAGAGCTTCTGGAAAGCACTTGCCAGAATCTTGCAGTGGTGGAAATAAACCTTCTACTGAACAAAAAAAATAAACTTATCTTTAAAGGTCACTTGCTGCTGTTATATGACTTAAACTCTTTCTGAACCATATGCTTTCCTATATAATGTATTATTTCAGATTTCTTCCCCTTCTTGTGTTTAGATATGTTTGCTTGTTGTCCTCGGATGTCAGATGTGACTCTGACCTTGCAAGCTAATCATGTGCATTGAGGCCAAGGTAGAACCTTTTTGACTTCACAAGAACTGTGCTTGTATGTAGAGGTTTGTTCCTTCAAGGCTTTACTTTCTGCATCCACAGAAAGCACCTGTTTCAGGGAAACCTCTTCTGGATCTGACTCGTTTTGTGTGTGTATGCTTGGCATAATGGAACAGCCACATGATGGAGCAGCATTCGAGCCTGGAGGCACGCTGCAATACGACACACAACCAGGAGAGTCTAAAGAATGGGGGGATGACAAAATACGGGGTGCAGCTCTTCACATGTGCCTGATGGGAAAGAAAATGCACTTTGCAATTTCTGTACAACTCTGAACATCTTAAACACTGAACATGGAAAATCAGATGTGCGTGGAATCACAAGCAGCTAAGCCATTAGGTTTGCTAACAAAGCCATGCCTGTTTTATATGTGTGCATGGTTTACACGTAGATAAAACATCATTGCAGTCAAAATTCACAAGTCTGGCCAGAGCTTCCCTTCCTAGCATTAGTGCTACGATACAGAAATGGGGCTTCCCAGGAGATTCAATGAAGGGTGTTTGCATAGATGGGTAGATGGGGAAGCTTGCTGTGCGTGGTGTTTTCAGTCAGTGATTTCTCATGAGTGCTTCCTCCAGACTAGGAAGGAGCGATGTCTGTTCTCACTTCCCATGCAAATGAGCTGCCAGTTCTGAATTCCCCGTGGTGCACATGGTTCATCATCTTGTATTCCCCTTCCTCAGTCTTCTCCTTCCTTCCTTTCCTCCAGCCCATACATAACTTACCATACGTGAAAAAAATGCAGACCTCTCCCATTTTATTCATACCATGTCTGCTTTGTCTGGCTTATCCCGCCAAGAGGCACCTGTAAACAGGTACTTGGCAAGGCTCCACAGCTTCAGTTGTGATGCTCCCATCACTTTGCTGCTTGCCACAATCTCTGACAGAGGAGCTGGTAAGATAACAGCTGTCTGTAATTGAAACGTGCATTTTGACTGGGCTGTTAGACTGTCCCGTTGGTAAGGGAAGCTAAAGATCAGTGAGGGAAAAAACCCGCATCTGGCATGGTGTACGATGATAACCCTAACTTAGTTTAACCTGGTGGTGCCGTCACCCAAAGCCCCCACACCCACAGGCATCTCCACATGGCTTTGCGTGGCCACAGCTGCACAGCCAGGCTCTGCACCTCGTCCGGCTGATGAGTGAGTCCTCCTGAGCGTCTGCTCTTGGCGGAGCAGAAACAGACCCCTGTGGGCGGGGGCGAGGAGGGAGGGGGCTTGGGAGGCTGCCTGGGCAGAGTTGTGTTCCTGTTGATTAAAGTACATAAATCCTTAAACGAACACTTAATTATGCGGGTATTAGGGAGAGCAATTTTAGACCGATTTGGTCATTGGAGAGGCATGGGTTGTTATGGAGAGCAGCAAAAAGCAGTGACTGACAGGGCTGAGGATACCAGGGTCCTTCAGGCTCGCTTGGCTTGCAGAGGGGCTGGGGGGGGTCTCTCCAGGGAAGGGAAGATCAGAAAAGATGCTTGACTTCGATGGCAAGGCTTCCGATCCGTGGTGTATGTCTGGCCCGGAAGCAGGTCTGTTTTCCATTAGGAAACTGCATGTTTTAAACCTGTGAGGTGACCGAAGGCTTGCAGTGGGTCATGAAAAATACCAGGGTCGTTCCTTGTCTCTGTTTTTTGGATCTGTGTTATGAAACTTTTTGTGACAATAGGCATGATCTGGGGAGTACTCTGTGCTGGATCCTGCTCAAGGCCAGTTCGGGTGCCGAGGAGAGGGCACCTTCGGCGAGTTTGAGCAGGCAGGGGCACATTGCTTCCCTGCAGTGCTGTGGTGGGCAGGTGGTGTGGATGGAAATCCCCGGTGATGCTCAGCTCCCTCCCCACGCCGGTGCTGCACGGGGCACCGGGCCAGCCAGGCTCTGCAGGAGTGTGGGGAGAGAAAGTCATTGGCTCAGTAGAAGGCACATAGCCGCTATATTTTTGTTTCAGAAAACAGCCTGGCACGCTGCCCGCTCTGTGCGTATCATACGTGCTAACTTAGAGAGGAAGAGCAGGGAGCCACAGGGTGCCCTGGAGCGGCCACGTGCGATTTCGGGGTCTGTTGGATGCACACGGCTGTCTGAGCCGCTGTTGCTGCTCCCGTGCTGAGCTCCCCACCCCAGGGCCCTGGTTGCAGGCTCCTGCAGCCACTGCTGGAGCTGCTCACTGGCCCTGCAGCGGTTTCCATAAGGGAGCGCAGTGGGGCTGCACATCCCTCCACTGTGAACCTCCTCCAAAGGGGGTGCACAACATTTCATGGCCTGGGGGTACTCTGACCCACCAACAAGATTCGTCAGTGTTCTCTGCTGCTTCACCCCAAGTGCTGACACCGGTACTCCCCGTTGTCCCACCTCCTGACCAGGCGGTTCAGCATCCTTTGGCTGCGCTGCTGTCTGGCCTCAGTGGCACGCTCCAGCCAGGACGGGTGCCTTCCAGTAGGAGCTTTTGACACACCTGTATCTACTCCTAATACCTAAAAAAAGCTCCCAGACTGAATAAATTGCCCTGTGTGACTAAGAGGATGCACTTACAATGGGTTTTATATCCTGGCAGGATCCCACAGCACACGTTTGCCATATTTAGCTAAAGGGCTGCTTTCTGATAAGAGAATGTAGCAAATCAACCACAGTGCTTGCCAAGGAGAAGTTCATGGGATGGGCGGTTTGTGATGGGGTGTTTCTGTGTGATTGACACCTGGTTTGAATTCCTCAGGTGAGACTTGATGTCTTTCTGCAGCTCCTGAGTGTGGCTACCAGTGTGATATGCCCCTCATCTGCAAGGGCTGCACCTTCCCGGAGAGCTCCCAGAAGGTCAAGGTGGAAATGTTTGCTGATCATATGCAGACTGAGGCCCTCTGCTCATGTATTCACGTCTCTGTCTAAGGCTGCTCTGCTTTATGTTCTGTCTGGTCCAGCAGCTCTTCTTTTGTCCCATAAAGCCTAGTTTCCAAAGGCTGCTGCTAATAAAGAGGGCACTGGGGTGGGCACACAGCACCAGTGTCAAGGGCTGGCCTCTGAGACAGGACCTCTGCTAAGACCCCTGGGGCTGTGTCTGGAGTCGGGGGAGCTCCCTCCTGCTGTCTTCACCACAGGAATCCCCTCATCTGGCCATGTGAAGCAATGTCACTTCACCCTGCTTCCCCTCCTCCAGGAAGCCTTGGGTGGCCCCACGCCTCTCCCTGTGTACCCTCTCCCTTGAAAAGGTGACCTGGCACCCACCCAGATGTGCTGCAGGGAAGGTTTTGGCTGCCGGTCAGAGCTGGTCTGCAAAGGACTCGCTGACGCTGACTTGTAACAAGGCTCCCTGTTGTGGCAGTAATGCTCTGGGTGTGTTGTTGACAGCTGCTGAAGAGCCAGCCTGGAAGAATGTAAAAATGCTTTTGTTCAGTGTGTTTGCCATCAGCATCCTTTGTGCTGGGTGTAAGCCCACTACTCCTCTGCGTGAGCAAATCAGCACACAGTACCCAAGGAAGGGGAAGTGTGCTAAGGTCATCGCTGCCTGAACGTCCACCGTAAATGTTTAGGTTTTGGTAATTAGAAATTCATTATTTCAAAAGCACAGAGAATGCTATCTGGATGTCTGTTGCTTCCTAAGAGCCAGCCCTTGTAAATCCGTTGCAAAGTATGGGGATGGAGCCATCAGCTTTGGTGGGGATGCTGCATGATTTATAATGGTGTGCTGTACCCCCACACTGTTTCAGCTGCTTGTTTTAAGCAGTTAAGTGGTGACATGAGTAAAGCATTAGCAAAATGATTTATTATTGATATATCAGCATAATTTGGCTCTCGAATTTAGATCATGTACTGTAATGCAAACACCATTTTTACCTGGCAGAAAATAAAACATTTATATATTTATATATATATATATACACAAAAAGGTACTCCACCTCCCCTCAGAGAGAATCTGACCAATCCTTATTGCTTTTAAAGACAACTAAAGGTTGTCACAGTCCCTGGCTGTCTCGTACCACATGATTGTAAAGCTGTTCCCTTGGGGTTTGGCTGCAGAGACTGGTGTGCTGCGCAGCGTGGGACCATCCACGTTCAAGCCAGTCTCCAAGCGGTGGTAGCTGTGAAGCTGAGCATACCCAGCAGTTCCTGAGCCCCCTCACCTCCCTGTGTCTGCAAGCTCATCCCACTGGGTCACTGGTCCCTGCAAGGGACAGACATCAGGGATGTAGCGATTACTCTCCTGTGTATTTGGTAATGCCTACAGCACTGTCAGAGCTGATGCCATTCAGGGGATGCTGTTGGAGGTCAGGGGATTGGGCTAGACAGTGTGCAGGCAGGTGGTGAATGTAATGTTATTGCTAACCCTGAAGCCGTCAAAAATCTCGAGCTTGAGTTTAAAATAATGAATTTGAGGATGGGGAAAAAAAAAAAAGGTAACTAATTATTTTAAAGTATCTTTTTATTTCCCTGTGTAAAAAGCTGTTGGCATTGATTCAAAGAAGGTTGTGTCGGGTCACATCACAAGGTCTACTCCATGAATATCTTTCCCTCGTAGATGACAACAGTAGAAGTTAAAGAAACCTGTTGAGCGAGCATGTGGGGACTCTTCTTGATGCACTTTGCCTGACCGCAGCTGTTTGCTGTACGGGGACTCCCTGAGCCACGGGAACAATCTTTGTTACCAGTCTTTGACGGATGACTTCTCTTCCTTTGGCTTGTCGGTTTGCTTTGTGAAGCCGCGGAAGATTCGGATTTGCAGCACCCTGTGACGACAAGCCGCGCTGCCTGTGCGCGCTGTGGGACGGGCTGCTGTGGCTGTGGCCCTGCGTCCCCTGGCCCCTCTCACTGACACACCCGGGGAGCTGGTGAGCGGTTGGTCCCTTTTCTCCCTCTTCTTGCTGCTCAGTTTCAGAAACCGCTGCTCCACTCCACCTTTTTCAGGTTGAAGAGGTGGTCTCTGTTCCAGCGTTTCATGCTTGGCGGCTTGTCTGTCCTCCTGGCTCATCCTGTTGCTGCTCCCTTAGCCACTTGCAGCTGCACTGCATCGCTCCGGAGATGGGGAAGGCCAGCACGGCAGGCACTGCCCAAGATACAGCACCACGTGCGTCCGTGCGCTGGTATAACGATGTTCCCTCGAGTTCTCTGTTCCTGTTGTGGTTGTTGCTAATGATGTATTTGCTTTCCTGTTGCGAGCTGGCACACTCTGAGCACCTCGAGCTGGGCACAGGAGCAAACGATCTGTCATCTGGGCTTAGGCAAGAGCTCGCACCCAGCTGCTTGGCACAGCTAAATGTCTGTCTGTTTTTCCAGCTGCAGAAGTATAGTTGTCTCTGGGACTTTTAATGGCAGCTGAAGTAGTGTTGATACTGTGAATGCTAAATGCCCCTAAATGTTGAAGTTGCAGATCCAAATCCTGGTTTCTAATCCAGCCCACTCAGGTAATTTTTTTCAAGTTGTGCCTTTCTGTAGCCTTATCTTCTACCCTGTGACGGGACATGCAGCCCGCTTCCGAAGAGCCCCTTGGAAACAAGCAGCCAGACAGGGGCCACTGGGCAGAGTAGTTATCCTGGAAAGCTATGTACAAATACAGGCTGGGCCTCTTCCCCGGGAGGTATTTGGATGCTTCAGGATTGCAGTGCCTAGCACTGATGCAACTTACCTCTGGCCGTGAAAGAATGGTGGAGACAATGTGAGAAAATGAACCTAGTTTTTAAATTTCTGATAGGTTTTTTTTGCTGATAATTCATTGCTGAGGCTGAACATCCTCAGTTCTTCCTTTTATCTATGAAAGCTATGGCAGATTTCCCAAGAGTTTTCTTGTCTCTAGAGCAGGTACACTGGCTAGCAATATAAAGACTTTTTAAAAAAAATAAGTATATATTGCAGCTTTGAGAACTATCAATGCAGTACTTTGTTGGTGGGGGGGTTGGTGTGTTTTTTTTTTTAAAGAATCCTTTCGGAAAGGTGGAAACATTAAATAGGAGAGGGGAAAGAGTAACAGAGAAAAGGGTTTTGAAAAGGTAACACTCCCTGCTGCTGCCCGGAGGAATGGTACAGCAGCATCTTGTCTGCGCATCTGTCCTTCACAGGGCACGCAAACTGCCTGGGGTAGCTTGACTGTGCGGAGCGGAGGCAAATTTGTATGGCACTGACAAATCCTCTGAACAGAGTGGTAATATGGATCATTTTGTAAGTCAGCTAAAGCCAAGGCTGAACAGGGTCCCAATTTTAATGAATTGCACACTGATTGAAAATAAAAGAACAGGAATTTATTCCAACTCATTGTATTATGACTAAAATAACTTTTCCCTGTCAAGCATGGATACAAAATCTTCGTCTCAATCGGGCGAGGGGAGCATGTACGTCGATAGCCTTGTGAGTGCTGCTGCGTGAGTGAGCAGCAGCAAGTCCACTGCTGCTTGGTACTTGCTGGGGTTGTGCCGCGGGCTGCGGAGGTGCCATGCGCCCCGCTCTCGAAAGGAGTGGGCTCCCCGTTCTGTGCAGCAGCTGCCACCTGTATAAACATCTGAGGTCCTTGGTAGGTCCTTGGCTACTGCAGAAGAGCGCAACTTTTCACACCTACTGCTGATTTGCTCCTTTATTATTTAGACTCCTTCACAAAGCTAATCCATACCTTGCTAATAGTCCAGTTACTTCCAAACTCTAATATCTACTAGTAATTCTACAGTTTTGCCAATACAAGATTGAACTGCACCCTAAAAAAGCATTGTGCTGAGCTGCATGCTCCCATGCTTGGTTTTCCGAGAACGTACTGTTCATTAACTGAAAACTGAAACTGAGCTGCACACCGCAGAAGGCTGGAATTCACGTGTCTGCGGTAGAAATGCTGTCAGTGCTGAGTGCTGCAGTGCTGCTGGAAGGGTATGGGCCTGGGCTCGGCAGTTAGCACTGTACCTAGTGCCCACGCAAAAAATGTCCATGGAGGTGCCGAGTTTGTGTGAAGAGCTTGCCTTTCTGTAGTTTGCAGGCCCAATACCTGCCAAGTCTGCAGGACAAGAGTGGATCGATTAGAAATATTTAATTCTTTGACTTTAAGTTCATTGAAACGGTGGTGGTTGTTTCCCTAGTGCAATCAAAATAAGCCTGGCAAAATCTGCCCCTATTTTCTGTACAAAAGCTGAGGACTTTTTTAAGCAAAATAACAAACTGTGAGCTTTTTATACTAGCTAAATAGGGCAGCTGTTGTTGGAGTGGTGTTCCAGCAACAGCCTTTATTTCTTCTTAGAAAGGAGCTCCTGTGTTTGCAAAGCTCTCCTCTTATCTGTACTCATCTGCACCTGATGCATCTAATAAAAATGCAGCAGATTTCAGATTTGCATACATTATTTTATAATTGCATACATTCAAGGGTAAGCCACTAAAAGCATTTGTGTTCAGACAATGCCGTAGAGAAGGCAGTGATGGACACATTAAGATTTTCTCAGATAAGAAGGTGCATTTCATTACAGCGTGAGAGTGGGAACCGGAATTTGAGGGAGGATTAGGTGTTCCTGCTGTGCATGGTCAGGATGGCTAGGATTCCCCACCTCCATCGGTAGCAACAAGCTGATTCTATTTTTACACTGGTTTTTTTCTGTATGCTTTTACCTTAGGTACACTTTGGTCTCCTTGAACCCTGTAGAGACCCTTGGTAAAGGAATTGGATTTCCATTGTCTTTGTTCGGAATTGTCCTGGTAAAATCTCATAGGCAGCTGCAGGAGGGGAGAGGGAAGCATATGTGCGCATGTGTGTTAGCAAACTGTTCTGCATATTGCTAAAAACATTCCTCCTCGTGTTTCCTTTGCGGTGCCTTACGGTCTGGTGAATGGTCAGCAACATTTCTTTAACAAAACCACGGTCAAAACTTCTCGTTTTCACATAATATTTTGCTGAAGAAAGCCAAATCCTTTCCAGCTATTTTAACTTCATTGTCTTGCGTCTTCCATAGTGTTTTGTTTGTTGGGTTTTTTTTAACTCTTGTCTTTGTGCTGGTGCCTGTCTGAATAGTTTCTTCAGGTTGCACACCTAAACATGTTTTTGGCAGCTTTGTGCACATCTGGCATAGTACATGCCTTGGGGGCGGGGAGGTGAATGGCCTCCTGGCAGTACCAGCTCTACTTCAGAAGAAAATATCGCAACTCCTGACAGGTGAATCCTGAGTTGTTATAAAAAGTCACAGGTATTGCTAGTTCTCATAAAAGGCGAAAACCTGTCCCCTGTGTGGTTTGGGCCGGTCCCTACACCTGGCATTTCTCTTGGGAGGTGCCAGCAGCCCCCACTCAGCCTGCCCTCCCCGGACTTCCCACCAACCTGAGCCCCTGGGCACTAGGGCTTCCCCAGCCCACCCAGAGTTTAGGCACAAGTTCTGGTCCCTTGGTATGTGTGGTCCCAGGTGATGATGCAAACCACACCAGGCTTCTCGGCAAGCTGTGGCGCACAGCCTTCTCACCCAGCACGATGCGGGGTTTCCACAGCCATGGCTGTGCTGGCGATGTTGTTTATCACAACGTTGAGGGTACTGCTGGTGCTGCTTCATTAGAAGATCAATTCTAAAGGTGCCGTCTGTACTGCTCCAGTAGCTCCCACTAGTTTGTGAAGGCTCATTATAATATTGGCCAATGGATGGGAATACGATTAACAGTATTAACCTGAGTCTTTGGTTGAAAGACCACTTATACAAACAAGGATTTTTTCCTCCTCAGATGCATTAGTAACAAAATTAAGATGTATCTACCTTTTGCTCAGTTACTGCTTCATAGGCAGCAAAGCTGTGAGAGTGAGCTGGATTGTTTTTCCATTTAATCATTTATGGAATTACTAATTAAATTCCAATTGCTGGAGCTTTATTAATGATAATGATGTGAAAGCCAGGAAGAAAGCAGCTTGATTCAAGGCTGAATATGCGGAACTGACCATTAGAAGAAAGCCATTATTTTAGTTGTTACTGAGCAATTCAAATCTGGAATTACTGGGAAGCGCTTGAAATACCAGAACATCGTCTTCACACTTGCTTTCCAGTTTATAACCAAAAGCCATTCCTGCAACCTAATTGGCAGACTGTTTTTAAGTGCTTTATAATCCAATTAACATCTAGAACAGTAACAAAGCATTTGAGTAAATGGAAGTAATTTCTGTTTAAATGACTTGCAACACCATATTTGCAGTAAAGGTTATCTGACTGTGTTGCGTGCTCTTCTCAACTGTTACACTGATTACTTGACTTTGGAAAGAACTGCTAATCTAACAAAACCCTTATTGCTCTTATTGAAGGCACACTGAACAAGCTAAATTGCTGAGCTGTTTTCTGGGTTGGCGCAGTGGGCCATCGTCTGTCCCGGGTGCTTGTTAGTGTGTCATTTCTAAGACTTTATGACTCTGTTGGACTTAAACCAGGTGATAAAACCAAGGTGAAGTGCCAGCCACCTCTAGATGTAAGTTCATTA
The DNA here is from genome assembly GCA_035590275.1 of Ibycter americanus. NCBI lineage: Eukaryota > Metazoa > Chordata > Aves > Falconiformes > Falconidae > Ibycter > Ibycter americanus. The sequence continues at coordinate 157,870 of JAVJGI010000035.1, read as the reverse complement.
CTTTGGAGCTGTTGCTTTTCCCTGCTGTAAGGAGAAAGGAAGCAAAAGCATGAATGCTTGAGCAACCAGGAGGTCACGGCTCTGCTTCCATCACCTCTCACTGCAGATTTCAAAATGTCCCTTTCTTCTCTCCCAGTTGTTTAGAAGACTGCCCAAGTTAGGAAGTTGACACAGTGGCCACCTAGCCCAGCATTCTGCTTCTGGAAGTGGCTGGTAGGGGAATGCTTACGGAAAAGTGTAAGCAACAGAGCATGTAAAGACCATTTCTTCTGCCCACGTATACCCTTGCTGACTGCTCAAGACAGGGTTTACAGTGACTGGAGTTTGCATTTAGATTACTGCACTTAATATCACCAACAGACAATCCTTTTGGGCCTTTTCTGCTTTGTTGCCTGTCACAGCATCCCTGGGGAGTGAAATCCACCGTTTTGTAACATGCTGTGTGGCTAAAGTGCTTCTGCCTGTTGGCAAAAGGTGCCACCTGGTAATTTCAGAAGGTGGAAGGGACTGGAGGGAGGTTACCATCTTCAGTGTGTCACCTTCTGACCACCAAGAATGCCTTCTTTTTTTCCCTTTGCGTGAGCTGGGCTACAGCAAGGTGTTGTAGAGCACCGAGGACATGGTGGTCGTGAGAAGATCAGTGAGGTCAGGAACGAATCCACTTACCCTGCCAGTGAGCAGCTTTACTGAGAGAAACAGCATCTGATTTGTGCTGCTGTTTTTTCCCCTGCTCTATCATATCATTATTTGAAATAATTATGTTTCTGTGTGAAGTTTCTTCATGGCTCACTTCTGCCAACAGATGCTGTTTCTGAAGCTAATTAGACCATGAGGTCTGCCTGAGTCCTGCAGCCTTGCTGCAGAGTAGGGGTGTATATCCCTCGTTTGGGGAGGCAACGGCTCCGCCTCTGAGGTTGCCGCAGTGAAAAGGCGCCGTGGGGAGCACGCGCAGGCCGTGCCAAGGGAGCCCTCCAGCGCCGCCCTTGCGTTTGCCGGGCAGCAGCCGTTGCCTTGCCGTGGATCTGCGGCTGCAGCTGGCCCCTGGGCTCGGCCGCTTTACACAGACTCCCTGGTGGCCTGTGGCTGGGCAGAGCAGGAGCACGCGGGGAAGGTGGGAACTCTCACCCGCTCTCATGGCACCTTCACAGAAAACTTGCTTCCAGCACTTCAGAGATCGCACACCCTGTTGGGCTGTTGCCTTCCGGAGGACCCCAGCTTGCCTGTGCACGTAGCGTTACAGCTTGTGGGGCTTTGCAGTAACGCTAAGCCTTCCCAGTGGAAATCTTTCCAACTCCAAGGAGTTGCACCCTTGTGCTTTTTTCCCCAGGAATATTTGATACATCTTTGTCAAACCTTCCTGGCATCACTGGTGCCATACATTGTATGTCTTGTTTGCGTTAAGGACGTCTCTGAGAAGGCAGGGGGAAGCCTGGAGGCAGAGAAAGAATCTGTTTTCATCTGAAATTTCCAAATCTGCCCCTATCCTGGGCTGTGTCCCCTTTCAGCTGCTGACTGGCTACCTGACAGCAGGCTGCCCTGGGAGTGCTTGCTCTAAGGGAAGGTCTGGGGTCTTGACACTGTTATGGGTTCGGTGAGGGCAGTGAGAGATACCAGGGCAGGGTAAAAGAGTGAAAACAGCTTGAGGGGGTGTTGCTGCAAGGCCTCCACTGTACCTCCTGTCAGGAAGGACACTTGAGGAAGGTCGTTGCCAGTCTGGAGACCATTATGTCCTGCTGGATCGGAGTACGTGTTACCTGTGCCCTGCCAACGGGGAAGCGGTGCCGAGGACTCAGCGGGAGGGGGCTTTTAGTCTTCCATTTTGGAATGCTTGGTGAGAGTGACCCATCATCACCTACTCTGTGCAGCGCTTTTTTCCTGGAATTTTTCAGGAGAGTGCAGTGCTGTGCTCTCAGGATTTATCTGCCCTCCCCAAGGCGTCTTTGGCTACACAGCGTTATGGTTGCCACAGAAGCAAATTACACAGTAAACATTTGGGAAAAGGCTGTCATTGCCAGAGGACCAGTTAAGCTAAACTAACAGGGAGGAGAAACAAAGAGCCTCTGGCATGGTAGTGTTAGGTCTACTGCCTGGTAGAAGGGCTCGGGCAATTTTTTGTTACATTTCTTTGCAGCACATGCGGTGGTTTCGAGTAGCCAATTAAACATCTGAGCTTTCTTTTTTCCCCCCTTTTTGCAGCTCTCCATGAATTCCCCAATGACATCTTCACAAACGAGGACAGGAGACATGGAGCTGTGGTCCTGCACGTCCTTTGTGTAAGTTTTGTGACTTTGCGTTTCTTCTCCTGTCACTGTGGACAGGGCTTGGTGTGCTCACTGCAGGCTGGTGCCACCTCCTGCCCACGTCGGCTTCTGCTCTCAGTCATGGTTGAGAGTGTGTTTCAGTAACTACACTGAGTATAACGTACTTCAGTTTTACATAAGCCTCTTCCTTTAAAAGTCCATGAGTGCAGGCGCGTGCTGTCATGTGAATGAACTGCTGCGAGTTACTTTACTCCAGCCAGACTGGCTTTGCTGAGGCTGTCAGGTACCTGTGGTCCCCTGCCCTCCGCCCTTGAGCACGAGGATGCTGCGGGGTTGGTAGGTTGAGGGAGAACATCCATGTAATTGCCTTCAAAAAGTAGTGAAGTCTTATCCCCAGAAATTCCCCCTGGAAATCCTTGTGGCACCCCTTATGACATAGCTGTAGGAGAAAGAAATTAGAGGGGGTTTTCAGTTTAAAAAGATTATCACCTGGATTAATTAAAATAAAAAGAAAAAAGAAAAAAGTTTGGGTCTCCAGAATCCCCCTGAGTAGTTAAGTTACTAAAGTGAGTTTTTCTTCCTGCATATATTAAAGATCGTAACTTCTCATTTATCAGCTGCAGGGTGTCCTGGATCCTCTTGGGAATGCTGGAGGACGTCAGGCAGGCAAGGGATCTGCCTCAGAGTTCAGAAACATGCCAAGAAAACTTTAATAGATGCTGTTTCGAAGACCTTACTGATATCAGAAATCTGTGCAATTTTGGGCTTGAAATTTTGTGATATCTCCCCCAAACAAGTCGGTATAAGTAGTGTGCATGGGTAAGGCCAAAATTAAAGATACTCGAGATAAATTTATTTAAATAACCCTGGTCTGTCAGTCCACTAGGCATTTAAGCTAGTGTTAAGAGGACCTTGTGTTCAGCAGCTGCAGTACTCTCACAGAGGGAAGCGCTGTCCCTCCAAATCTGTTCCTCAACTTTTGTTAGGTAGCTGAAGACAATTCTTTTTTAATGTCATCTTCATTTAAGAACTGCCAGGTTGGTGCTTCTTGGGGTGAAGAGGCATTCTCCAGCAGCCAAGAAAATATCTACCTCTAATGGATGTTTAAAAGCATTTAATAACTTCTAGTCAGCTTAAATGAGCAGTCACCATGAGCTATGTGCAATGATTCATGATTTCTTTTAAAGTATAAATTAGATTGTATTGCATATTGTGAGTGCTCTGTGTTATGATTTTTTTTTTTTTTTTTTTTGGCTAAATGGCTGCAGAAGTTTGTTGGGTAACATCACTATTGACTTTGTCAGGCAAACTTAAGGCTTCCAGGTTTCCGTGGGAACATTGAGCTTTGAGATGTTTTGGAAAGAGAGCACTGGACCCAAGCTGGATTTTTTAGCGCCCACAAGAATTCTCCCAAAAATTCATATAAACTTGCTCTCTAAGTAGTGTCATGCAGCAGCTGGTCACCTGGAGTCTCTCTGCAGCTGGTGGAGAGATGGATCTTCACAAGATCTTCAGCTCCTCTGCTGTAGGTCTGGGGTGAAGCTGCAGGTTGGGTTTCACCTGCCTGGCTCTGGTCAGCTCTGCTGGTTCCCCCCATGGGCTCTGAGCTGCTTCTGTCCCAGCAGCAGAGTGGGGTCATCTTAAACTGCTGCAGCCCCCGTGTTCTGCACTGTGAGGTCAGTGTTGCGCGTGATGGCTCTTGCATGTTGCTGGTGGCCAGCACCGTGCCGTCTTCTGAACGCCCAGATGTGGGGCTTGGGTTGGGCTTGAAAGAGGCACTGGGGATGGCACTGGTGGAACTGAGAAGTGGTCCCAAGGAATGCCATTGTGGAGACCTCTCCGTGCATCCCAGGCAGCCTTTGGTCTGCTCTTTCCTGACTTGGACGCTGAATTTCCTGGTGTGAGGGTCCATTTCACAGCCGCAGTCAGGGTGTCACGCAGCACTGTCTGTGGGGTTTCACACTTGTCTTGACGCGCATCTCGGCCAGTGCGTGCTTGCATCCCGAGTGCTGATTATCTGTTTTCCTGGCAGTCAGTCCTCTGCACCTCAAACAGTTTTTGTGTTTTAACAGGCAAAGGTCACTGGTGCTCATCTGTTAATTCAAGGAGCTAGATTAACTGCTCTTAATCCATACAGAAAGTGTATAAAAACTGTAATATAGTCTTGAAAAATAGCGTTAGCCTGTTGGCACCCTTGTAACTATACTGTGGGTAATACAAAAAAGTGTTATGAGAGTTGTTTAAGAAAGGGATTAACTATATGCAGTTAATTCATCTCTCCACTTGGAAAACAACTGGCAGGCTCCTGTGCAGCCACTGTAGGCAAAAAGTGATGATTATAGCAGCACAGTGCTACGTTGTAGCCTCCTGTTTCTTAGATTTTAACACAAAAAATATTTTCTAAAAATCTCTTGAGTTACAGGAATAAGTTTATAATGAGACCATTAAAAATATGAATTGCTAAAATCATTCTTAATCTCTGTGTGATCCACATCTTTGAATGTATTTTTCTAGGCTATTTGAAAGAGATGAGACCTGGGCTGTGTGTTTTCATTCTTAGTAACAGTGAAATCACACAGTATTCTCATACAGTTGACTACATAATCTACAAGTTCAGTTATTTTCCAGTCTACTTTAAATTAGATTTGGGCTTCATAATTGCTCTCCAGATAGTTTATTTTTTCTGCAGGCTTTTTTGTCAGTTCTGCATAAGCTGTATGTACTTTTAACATGTGTCAAAATGGGGCTTGGAAGACTGAAGTTCAAGATGAACTGTCTACTTCAGAATAAAAAAGAAAAATCTGTTTTTAATGAGAACTAGATGTAAGCATCTGCTGTCCCCAACAGAAACATACCTACTTTCTTCCCCTTTAGCAAGCAGCAAGACAGATACCTTGGTCCATCAGTGCTCCATCATTCTCTATTGCGGTTTTACTGACCAAGAAAATTTATTGACCATGCTCCAGCCCATGCGTCCCCAAGGTGCAGGACCCAGATGGATTCACCCTTTCTAGCCCTGTGGTACTTGGGGATGACCCCTCGGCTGTCGGATGCTGTCACAAGGTGCACGGTTCCAAGACAGCGGACATCAGCTGAGAAGTTTCCCAGTGTCTGTCTGCCCTGAGCTGCCAGCTCCGTGAACCCCAAGGAAAGCTTTCCCAGCCTTCCCTGCCTATGGCTCTGGTCCAGCCCCTTGGGTGGAGTGGGGAGCAAAAGCAGCAATGACAAATGTTTTGCCTTCTCCTTTAGCAGAGTAACTGTTCGTAACCTGTTGTCAAAGAAAAAACTGATACTTGGAGAAAATAGACAACAGTCAGCATTTAGCAACCTGCCTGTTTAGTCTGGGTTGACAGGGTTTGTCATCGTATCGAGGTGATAAACCTGTAATCCTGTACTTTACCTTCCAGCCACAGTTACCAAACGTGTGGTCAAATCAGAGCATGAGCAGAAATGCTCTTTGTGGAGGAAAGCCATGTTGTCTCCATTGAAATTTCTTTGCGAGTTTGAGGAAACTGGACTGTAAAAGGGGCTTTGTAACGGTAGGGAGAACAAGGGAGTGATGATTAGCAGGTCATCATCATGCTTCTCATGTTTATTGACCTCCCCTTAAACAGTTTTTACTCATTTCAGTAAAAACTTGTTCTTTCTCCTCTCCCGCTTTGTCCATATTTTCATGTTTATTTTTTAAAGGCATCGAGGTAAAGCTGGTTTAACAGAAGCCAGAGAACCAGGGGGGAAAATTCTATGAACTGGGGCTCTGGGGGAACGCAATAGATGGCATCTCAGCCGATTCCCAAGGCATCTTCTCCCTATTGCTTAATAAAAGTGAAAACACAAAGACCCCAGGAGATCCCGTGGTGGGGCCGTGCAGAACTACTTCATGTAATCTGACGCTTCGTGAAGTTGAAAGTAAATCCCCAAACACTTCAAAAATCTAGGAAAAACTGGACAGGAACAGTTTAGCGACGGTTTTAGGTCTGAGCTGAAAATACTTCAGTTTAAAGGAAAAGTGGGCCACTAAAAACATACTACAGGCTTGGAACCATAGTGTTTGATTTCCCCCTAGATACTTCTTCATTGCTCATCAGCTGATTGCTTCACTGCTGTTATTGTCATGACCTCTCTGAGAAGAGGGCATGCTGCTATGGATAGTAACACCCCCACTGAGTGGCTGGTTTGGGGTGTTCAGTTTGGAGGGAGCCCAGGTCTGGATTTTGAGAGTTTGGTGCTGTTCACTGCTAAAGGATCAAGTGCACAGCCTGCCATCCCGGAGCTCCCCACCACTTGAGAGCTTCATTTTGCAATCTTAACACCGCTCCTGATGGCGTGCAGGTGTCTAGGTGTTCTTGTAGCATTTGATGGGGTTTAGTTTGTTCTAGCAGATGCATACTGATGCTTGTGCAGACCCCCAGCCCTACCGTGCTCGTGAACACTGGATGATAGGCACCTGCTACCTCCACGACAGGGGAGGGAAATTGCTTCACCCAGTAATTTGTAAGGTCTTTGCTTACAGCAGAGGAAGGAGGGTTTGGGTATCACTGCAGGCTGCCCTGAAAGAGCCTGATGGGATGGGCACTGTCTATCCTCTCTGCCACGTCCCTGCTCAGCCTTTGTCTGCCCAGCTGCAGGCTCTGCCCTGATCGCTGTGTTACCCATCTTTCTGACAGTACAGCATTGGCTCCCCTTTTCCCAGCTTTCTCTGGGCAAATCCGGAATGTGGTGCCAGGACACATTGCACGGCCGGTGGAAAGGCCTGTGCGTGTGTGTGGTCGGTCGAGCCGCGGGCTGGGTGGTGCGAGCGCTCTGCACGCTGAGCAGGGGTGATGGAGCAGGTGCTTCAGTGTAGCCATGGGAACGGGGTGCTCCAGCGGGGCACCTGACTCCCTTGTGCAAGCTGCTCGGAAAATGTAGGTCACTCTGGATGTATCCCGTCTTTATCTATTTCTACGCTGAGTCAAAAAACAGCCGCGTGTATTTCTGCAGCACAGAGCTGTCTCATTAGGGTGATGATTTTCCAGTGCCCCAGACGTGCTTGCCTTAGCGATGCGGCACAGCACAGACAGCTTGCTGCTGAGCGCATCGTGGTACCATGGGCTGCTGCTCCCAGTAAACTTGGACTCTGTGGGTTTCTCGTTTGTTTTTTTAAATTTCTCTTCGATAATGGCATTTTAGGTGGTTTTATAATGCAGTGGGAGTTGAGGAAAGCCCTGTGCTTGGTAACAGTGGTTTCAGTGATGGCCCTTGGTCATGCCCACTCACCTGGGGTGGGAGGTCTGTGGGGATGTCAGATAGGGATGGTCACCTCTTCCTTTCCTGGCTGTCTTGGGAAGAAGGCAGGGCTATGGGAACTGCTGGCTCCTACAGCATTAAGCTTTCTTATGAAAAGCTTCTTGCTTTAGCTCAGCAAAGTGAGTTTTAATCTGAGTATGAAGACTGGCATGGGAAACTCAAAGCACCGCTGGAGAAACACGAAAAATTATCATTTATGTCCAGTGCAACAGAACGTGTATTTCAAGTTAAGATACTTAATCTCCTCTGATGCAGAGATTGCAATTACTTCTCTGATGCTTGTTTGTTAGAATCATCATTTTAAAATCAATCCTAATGTAATGCTTAATCTGGTATTTGTAATCCTTTTACGTGGGGCCATTATATTTTTGTAATTTTTTAATGTCCTGAGGAGGAAGACTGTCTTTTAAACAGGTTGCCTGTTTAAAGGCTTCCGTGTCTTCACTTCAAGCCAAACTCAACTAAATGATGCTGGAGCTGAGACTTGTTTTTACTGTTCTGTCCATCGCGTTGTCCCCCACGGCCATTACACACATCACGCTCCAGCTCTGCCCGTGCACACCCGCGTTTGCCCAATTGCTGCCTTTATCCCCGATGGCTGTTGTCAGGTGGAAGAGGCTTCAGCAAGTGCTGCCCTGCTGTTTTCCTTACCTGTGCTAAGCCTGCTGCTCCTGTGATGCTGGTGGGGATGGACTTGTGTGCATCAAAGGGAGAAGCAATGGGACTCTCTGTTGGATTCTCAGGTTAATTTGGATGGCAGCTGATACCATCTAATCAGCTGCAAAATGTTAAAGCCATGCTGTTTGCATTCTCCACCTTTGACATACAGGCTTGCTTGCCCTGATGCTGGCTAGCTTCCTTCTTTCCACATAAAATAGCCTGGACTGGTGTCTGGGCTCTATCTTTCTGAGACTGACTTGACGTAAAATTAAATTTTTTGGTTATGTTCCTGCTGGCCCAAACTCTAAACCTGATTTTGTTTTGTTTGTTTAAAAAACAACAACAAAAACCCACCAACCCACCCACCCCCCGCCCCCCAACAGCTTTCAGGGAAGTAACAGTTACTGTCTTCCTGTGTTCACTTAGCAAGGGTAGTTGCCAGTGTTTTAGTTTGTGAACCAAGCTGTTTTCTAGCTAGATACTCCTTAGATTTTGACACTTTATACTGTATTGCATTCAAGCAAGTTAAATAAAATCAGAGAAGACTCACAGCCAAAACCAGATTTGTGACATCAACGAGGTCATTGAAAATAAATGCTCAAGCATATAAGTCAGTGTGGGTTCAGCCTGGTCTGTTTTATCAGCGCGGTGTTAAAATTTGCTGAAGTCACCCACAATAATCTTAGTGACTTGAGCAGGCTTTGGCTCAGCACTTTCAGCAGATGCAGCAGCATGGCATTCCCTGCTACCTCCAAGGGAATTAGAGAAAGTGTGACAGCAGTTTCTTCACATTGGCTTTTCTACTCTTACTCATTTCAGTCCCATTTTTGCCTCTTCTCTTCTACCTGATCCTACAAATGTGCAAGCATGGGTGGACAACAGAAAATTCCCATGTTACCTTTTTGGGTTGTAGTTGTGTCCTCTGAAAATCAGAACACGGTGAGATGTAGCTTGTGCACCTGCCTATGGGAACCAGGATATGGATGTGCCTTGCCATTCTGGTTCGCACTACAGACAGCATAGACCCACCTCTGGCATCATTTGACTGCTAATTTAAAGTCTTTCAGAAGGATTTTCCTAAACTTTAACTGATGGACTGTTGCAGCACAAAACAAAACTATTAAGCTACAGCAAGGCTTTTACCAGCCCTCTCATGTCTCGGCACCACCACCAGTCCCACACAAGGTTCCAAAAGTTCATGTACTGTCCGTGCTGTTTCTTCATCCTCTTCAGGCCAGTCCACCCTGCTGCTTGCCTCTGCTGCATCTGGGTTCCTGGCTTCTCCTCCAGCCAGCCTCTCCTCATGCAGGCCTCCTTCTTCTCTCAGCTTCTCCCAGGGCCTCTCCTTGTCTCTTCAACATCCCTGGGCTCTTCTTCATCCAGCCTCCTTTCTCTTCACCTGGTGCTCCTCAGTGCGATTTAGCTACTTAGCAGGAACAAGCCACAGCTGTACATTATCCACATCAGCCAGCCCATCACCCCTGAAGCAAACCCACAACCATATATTATCAATGTTAATTAACCCTCTACAGTTTCTCTACAATGGACATCTTGTACCTGCATACAATGTGGTAACTTCACATGATCTGAAAAAAACGGTGAGAACATACAAGAGACAAAGACTGTGACACATGTAGAGGCAGGTGCTGAAGTGACCTGGTTTGGCTTTTGAGCATGTGCTTTTTTGGTTTGTTGTCTCCTCTCTGTCCCCATCGCCTTGCCCCCCTTCGGGAGAACTTGGCTACCGCAACAGCAGCAGATTGCAGGAAGCCCGAGCAACCATATGATGCCCTGCGCTCTGTGACTGTAGATTATGTCAAATATAGAGGATGCGCTCAATTTATAGGGATGATGATGTACAGATTAGTGTTTGAAAGGCATTACTGTGTATTTGGGAAGGGAAAATGATAGCATGACCCACTGCAGATTAGTATGATTAGCAGATCAAAAAATCCAGCCTGAAGTTGGGCACCCAGTATCCATTGTATTTCAATGGGATTTGGCCATGTAACACTCTGGGGCTGTTTCTGATCCTTTTTCCTATGATGCACGGTGTCTGTGCGCCGTTCGCTGCCCATATCTCTGTTCGTACAGTTATCTGTTGGTATCACGTCAGCAGCTAGTGCTCCCTCTACAAGATGGTCTCTGCTGCACCCAGCAGAGTTGTAGAGCTGGAATTTTGCTTACATGCATGGTCCTCTGGGCCATTTTGCAGTGTAAGACTTTCATAAATGGTAAGTTACATTTATTCATGTTTATGAGTAGTGACAGAGGAGCACAGAGACTGTCTGAAGTGACAGTCTAGCCCTGAATCTTCAAGATGGTGTCAAAATCTTCCATTAGTATGAAATTTCCGTATCTAAACCTGAAAAAAAAGTACACTTGAATTATTTTTGGGCTTGAAAAGCTTTCATGGTGGAGATTTACACAGAAATAACTGGCTTTTTGCAGCAAAGTTATAATTAAATTCTGGCAAGTTGGAATCTGGGTGTTCGGAGGATTTAAACCTGTTCGTGGAAAATTAAAGCAGGAACAAAATCACAGAGGCCGTTTTTATTGCTTCTTTTACTCCAGAAAAACATACTCTGGTCTCATCCCATCACCCAAGCTTCAACAGTAAACTTCAAAGACAAGCAAAGCAGGAGGATCTGTTGGTGATGTGGTAATAACTGTGCTTCGATAGGATTAAGACCCTGTTTTTCTACAAGTAGTGGCCACTTCTCTCAGCTCTAGTTGTCTGCTGGAGCTGCACTACTTGTAAAAATAGTTCTGTAGTGGTACATGGCAGGTGTTACAAAAAAGATGGAGCCATCTTTGAACCTCAAAGTAGATTTGTCTCACTTTGGGATTGCCTGTGGGTGACACTGTGGAAATGGAAGGGATTGATGCATGCTCACCTGCTTTGTTGGACCACATGCCAAAATTACTTCTTTCTGGGGCTGTTTGCTTTCGGCACAGTACAGGTAGCTCTACAGGCAGGAAGCTCTATCTTTAAGAAAAAAAAAACCCCAACAACAAACAACTACATGCACTGAAAACCTAGGAAAATGTTATGGAGTTGTATGTTTCCAGTGTGAGGGGCACTTACATGATCAAGTCAGACAAGGTGTGTAAGCTCAGGGCAGGATGGGGATACAGATGCTCCTGTGGGACTGTGGTGCTGTAAACCAGCCCTGGGGCTGTGCTGTGCACTGTGCAGACCTGGCGCTGAGGCTCGGTTTGCTGCCATGGTTAATGATACGCACTGCTCTGGAGCAACATGCATCTCTCTGTCTGCGGTGACCTCGTGCCCAAGGTGATGTGGGGGAACATAATTTCCTTCGGTGCACGGGAGCGGTGAGTCTGCTGGCCTGAGCACAGGGTGCAGGCTCTCACCGGGTCTGACCTCTACCAGAGGCAGCCAGCAAACTCCCAGGGGGGGAACTGGAGAGGGAGAGCTCAGGTGTTCATCTCTCCTGCCTCGCTGTGTGCAGCCTTTCACTTTCCCTCTTTTTGGACATAGCTGGTTTGTGCGCAGCTGCTTCAGTGCAGTCTGTTCCAGGTTTATGTCCCGAGCCGAGCCTCTCTGTTTGCGTGTCCCAAATCAAAGGATCTCGCTTGTGTGTGCTGCGTGCTTTCACAGCTACATGGCGATATAGAAACCTTTGCCAATACTGTAGTCTGCTGGCAATGAGATTCGAGACGGTAACGTAGATTCTCTCTGTGGAAGGTTTTCAGTAGCACGTGCAGACAGATTGTTTTCTAGTTCCTATGGGGATGCCAGCTGAAATAGATACGCTGCATACCTGACACCAAGGAGTGCTGCAAGGGATGAGCGCTGGCCTGTCTTGCAGGTCTTCAGAGGGTGCAGTGGTCCTTTCTTCTCTCCCGCTGTCCTCCGGCATAGGACACTTGGCTTTAAAGCTTTGCTGCGGCTCTCCTCTCTGCAGCGTGTCCTCTGGGCAGCATGGGCAGGGCTACCCTGTTGGGGTGATGCCCTTATTCCTTTGGGTCTCCGTATCTCTGGCTCTGTTACTTTACCACAGGCCTAAGTTTGTATACAGTGGTGCAGGAGTAGCCTGGGTGGCCTCGGATACATCTGCGCCAGTAAACTAGAGCAGGCTGGGGCACGGCACGAGCCTGGCTGTGATGCAGTGCTCTGTGAGGTAGCTGGCATGCTTTTCCCCTGGCTTTCCCCTGTGCCAACGAAGTATTTTTCTATCTAGTGCCAGGATGTGAGTCACAGCAGGGGATAGAGGACCTTTCCTCTGGGCAATATGGGAGGGAGGACAAGAGCTTAGCTGCACGTGATACCAAAAAATTGGAGACAAAACTCTCTTAATACTTGGTCTGGAGTTTTAGAAAGCAGGCATTCTTTATTTTCGGCGCTGGATGCATGGGGAATAAGTTCCGCCCAACGTGCATACCGACTTTGTTCTCTGTTTATTATGGTATGACAGATCTATACATATTAATGACATTTCTGAGAAACTGTTAGCATATTCATTACAGTTCCGTGAACTACTTATCATATCTATACTCTTACTACACATGTGTGACCTAATGGGTCAGGGGTCCTCTGGTGGTCGTGCAGTGTCACACGGATGTAAGCCATGCTGTGCCATTTGCCTGTCGGGGCAGAGATCAGGCCTTCACATGTTCTGTTTAGTAATACAGAAATGCAGATTAAATGCTTCTGTGATTCTGTGAGAAATTGAAGAGTTGATTTGCCAGGTGTCCTTCCAAGTCTGGTGTTCCCTCTTGGGTTTCAGTCATTTGGAAGTTGTTCCTGTGTGGAGTTCAGCAAGAATTATCACTGGGATCCCAGATGACATGGCAGGGCCGTCAGTCGCAGAAAACAAGCTCCTTTCCCCTTTCTCAAAATACTAGCGTTTCAAAAATTACTTCTCTAGGGTTTAGACTTTCACAGAATGTAATCATAAAAAGCCTTATGCTGTGCAACAAGGGGGTAAAAAAGGAAGACAAAAATATTTAAGTGTGCCTTAGCAATATCCAGAGAACTGGGGGGCGGTGGGGGGGGAAGGAGAGTAGTCTTTATGATGATGATAAACTGTTGGCAGCTTTTGATAGCTTGTAAGAACTTTTGGATACATATTTCATGATCCCTCCGTTAAATCCCAGAGCACCCGCATGAATTCTTCTTGCAAGAGCATTTTGGTTTTTTTAAAAGTATATACCAAAACAAACCTAAGATGAATTGGGATGCTGCAGTTTGTTTCTGCTTGACAGTCTCCAGACTCAACATTCTCTCTTTTCTTTTGCAGGCTGTGTATATGTTCTATGCTTTGGCAATTGTCTGCGATGATTTCTTTGTCCCTTCATTGGAAAAGATTTGCGAAGTAAGTATTAAGATGTTACTTAAGCTTGTGCGCTGCTTTAGCAGCAGTTCTCCTTGAGAACCTCAGAACGTGATGATAGTGTATTTACTGTTGTCTTAGAGCATTCCCCATGCTTCTTGTTTAGTTGCTCAACACTCTGTGTGTGTGTTGGCTCAGCTTCGTGTTCTTACTCGCAGGAGATGGGCTGGGAGTCTGCTGGTGGGTAAACTTGGCTGACACGCCCTCTTAAAGCTAGCAGTCACCTCTCAAATAACAATTTCTATATATGCATCATACCACCTCTTAAAAACGGAGGCAATTTATAACACGGTGAAAAACACATTCTGTAGAGCAGTGAGTCCCACTCAGCCCCACGCGGTAGGCTCCCCAGCGGTGCTGGCTGCAGCTGGGTTTCCAGGTAATAAGCCCAGCAGAGCTTTGTTGGCTTGTCCTGTGCTCTGCTGCTCGCCACTGGCGGCTCCCGCCTCGCTGGTGGGGAAGCCCTGCCCTGGGGTGGGGTCCGGTCAGAGAGGTGAGAGGGTCGGGGTGTTGCTCATTGCCCACGTAGGGAACAGCGCTTCGGTTCAGTTATGGCTTCGGGCACGTTGTTTGGTTCTCCAGGGACTTGGACGATGGTAACCTTTTACTTCTTGACTTTTGCGTGGAAATACTGATCCACGTGGTGTTTCTGGGTTTCATATACCATTAACTTAAAACTTAGAAACCTCCCAAGCATCAGGCTGGGAAAGAAAAAGTGCACAGGAGGGTTTAGATGTGTTGGTATTTAAAAGAAAACACCACAAAACAAAACACAAAAAACCACTCAGGGGAGCGAGAGATGCCAAGTTGTCAGCCAGCTCCCCAAGAGCTGGGTCCTGCCCCTGTGCGTGGTCCTGGCCCCACAGGAGCCTCCCTCCTGCTCCCACTGCCCAGCCGGTGGGGACCTGCACGCTGCCGGGGCGTTCGCGCCGGGGCTGCCGGGCTCCCGCTGCAGCCACGGGCAGGGAGGGCTGCCCAGCCAGAGCAGGGCTGCCCTGAGCAGACCCACGCCGGAGCTGGGCTTGGCTGCTTGGACTGCGGTTAGAAGTGAAGTCTCAGTTTAGGTTCCGGACGCTGCAGGTGTGCAGCATGCCGCTTCACGGGGCCTTTTGGCTTTGCTCATGTGGTGCCCAGTGTGAGAGGCCACAGGCTGATGGCTCTCATGCTTCAGCTGTTCATGCTGTGATAGCTGCTGTTGCCTTGTGTTTGTGTGTCTTTGCAAATGCCTCTTCAAAAACACCAGGCCCTACCCTTAGCTGATATAAATTAAAACCTCTGGTGATTTACCCCGGTAGAAATCGTGGGTCTTGTGCCTTGCCTCCTAAGTCATGAGTTTCATACCTTGCATTGTGTCAGTGTAAGTTGTAAAGCAGCAGGGACAGCCAGGTCAGCTGTAAAGAAGCTCTTGAACACTTCCAGAAATTGCAGGGGGCTCTGTCCCTCTTTTGCTAAGGTTGGCATGATGAAATTTTAGGAGATGAGGAGTACATTTTAACCTGAATCAGCTCGGACAGCTACAGGGTGAACACAGATCATGTGCCCAAAGTGACTGTGAGCTCTCTGCAATGTCAGTCTTGGGCAATGGAATCTTTGCATGTAGAAAATATGGTTTGGTCTTGCCAGTTAGACGTCTCTGTCAGCTGGAGGAGACGCCTGCCGGTCTGCCTGGCAATAAGTGCCGTTCATCAGGGCCCGGGCTGTGCCTGGCTCTGGGAGGACGTGTGGGAGGTGGCAGGAGGAATCATTTGTGCTGACAGCTGTGATGGAAGTTGTTTCTAACCTGACCTGATATTTGTAGTTCAGCACCCTGCCATGCAAGCCTGGTTTTTTGCATCATCAAGGAAAAAAAGTCCCCAGGAAATCCCGCTATTTTGCTGCATAAGTATTCAGGTAACTGAAGGGCGACAACACGAGGCAGGAGCTGCTTCTTCCCTGCAATGTTGCTGCAGACTGTAGGGAAGGACACTGTGGGGTTCAGGGGGAGGGAACGGGGACGTTGATGTGGTGGTGGAGATGTAGGTGTGCTGAGTTATTTAACCTTCCCTCTCCTGAGCAAGGAAACCTTGCTGGGAAATGTGGGTCTAGAAGGCCGGCTCAGGTCACTGTCGACAAACAAAACCTGAACCGAGTAAGCAGTGTCCAGGACAGGTTTGTATTTTGGGGTGCCGTCGATATGCCCAAGGGCAGGCCTGCCACCCAAAGGAACACAGCTGGAGCCGGGAGATTGAGGGATGTTATCTCTCTTGACTGAGCATTTGTTAAATTCCGTCTACAAGTGTATTTTGATTTGTGGCCTTGCTTATGGCACAGAGGTCTGATCTGGGTCTGTGGAGCACTAGCTCCTGTTACAGCGCTGCCGTGGATTCCCTGAGCGACCGTGGACAAGCTCCGTCACTTCTCTGCACCTCTGTTTCCTGCACTGGTCGATAGAAAGGCTGGTCCTCAACTGTACTTACAAATCATGGTAGGGAACGCTGTGCACAGTGTTCACGGTTTCTAGCTGTACTGGTGGTAAACTTAGTTCTTGTAAATGAGAGGCGCTCAGACTGGAGAAGTCCCTCTTCTGCTGTCATTAGCATTCTATGGGTGCAGGATCTGTGCATCTCCCCACCTGCCCCGGTGGGTTGGTTATAGAGGTACAAGCATCAGAATTATGGTGCCATTTCTTCTGACAAATGCTCAGATGTGTCTGGGTTTTTACACACATCTGATGTCTAAAAAGCAAACACCCTCCCCATGTGACTTTAACATTGTATTTACAAGCCCCTGGATCCTAGAAGGCTATTTTCACTTGACCAGATCTTTACTTTTTAGTTATTTGTTGTCTTCTCAATGGTATGTAACGACTCCTTGTGCACTTTAACAGTTCTAAACCACCCAACACCACCAATAAAATAAGGTGGTAATAAGTTTTATTCAGTTGTTTGTGAAAGAGAAAACTTAGTGATAGAACACTAGATCTGGCTTTCTTGAATTAAGTTACTGTCCAGAAGAAAGATACAGTGTCATTAGAGATTATTAAAATGGGTCAGACAAATGGATCAGAATTTTACTATTCCTATTGCTCCTACTTGATTCTCTCCCCAAAAAGGTTTTTCTCACCTTACAGGTGACCTTTGGGGGCATTCAAGTATTTTTATTTATGTATTTTATGTGTAATTAAGCAGTTCTGTTACCACATGATAGCAAAAGAAATACACATTCCTGTTTCTCGATCCAGTTACCAGTCCAGAATGGCTTGTCTTCAATACATCCAGCTTTTCGGGTTTGTCCTTGATGTTAGCACTCAAGAATGTGTGGGTAAAGGCTCAGGTCACTTCACAAAGGCTTCTGCAGCCTTTGGTAGGATACACTCTTGCCTGTTTTTCTAGGAAAGAGAGGGCTTTACTGCTGCCCCATGACAGCAGATGCTACCACCATTGCTCACACCAAATGATACTCTTGTCACATAAAGACCCTGTGAAATGAGCAGGCTGACTTGGAGAGCCAGGGCTGCTTTGTGAGGGAGAAGACCACCTGAGTCCTCCTCCATCATCTGATGAAATAAGACCTGTGATGTCGTCTGGGATGTTCACTTGTTTAACTCCCAAAAAAATAAGAGAGAGGGAAGGGGGAGAGACCCCCCTGCAGAAACTCACGTCTCAGAGGTTGTGCTGGATATAGCAGTACGTATAATGCACTTGTCAGACAAACAACCCTAAATGGTAACGACTTGCTGTTGACCATCAGTAATACCACCTACTGTCCTATCCAGCACGAAAGAATTCAGACCTTCTGTTTGAAGGCTTTTTTGGTCTTTGAGATCAACCAACAGTTATTCTACAGTTGCTCACAGTTTAGATGCAGTAATTCTGAAATGAATGTCCTTTTTCTGACTTAGCTTCATCTGGTTTGGAAGCGGTTGTCGAGTTAAAGCAAGGAAGCATTTGTGCTCCCAAATGTGTGTTGAGATGAGAATTTGTTTCAAAACACTTGCTGTGGTAGACATTCGCGTTCTGTCTTAGTTCAGATGTACTTAACAATAATGCCCTGATTTTCATTTGTTTTCTAAACCAGCTTGTTCTTGCATTTGCCCAGCTACTCTCCGTTATGGGTGTTACAGGGTGTTTATGTGGTGCAACTCATGTCACACATCAATTGCAAACATTTGTCTGCATATACCAGAGAATGCATTTTTGCCTCCTACACAGCATGCTGTATGTTATGCTCTGTTGTATTAACTTACTCATCATATGCATTGCAATAAATTATCTAGGAACTGTCCTCGAGGGAACCTACTATGGCTTTAAATTAAACCCTCCCCACAGAAAGTCAGCACAGCTGGTTTCCTTGGCTGATGGTCTTTTCTTTCAAAAGACACCATGGAGTTGCGGACCGACTACTGTAGGATGGCTGTCTCTGTATTTCCATAGAGAATCCTGCAGAAGAAACTGGCCTTTGGGGATCTACTTCTGGCCCTATGAATTTTTACAATAGTTTTAATCCTATTTAAAGTCATTTTTCCATAAAGCTGTGTTTAATCAGGTTTCATGAGCTTTTATAGCAGTGCAGTGATGCTGTGGCCTCCTGCTTAAAAAACATTGCCTGGCGAGGACACACCTTTTCCTTTTTCCTTGTCCCCGTAACGTACATACCAAAGCTTTCGCTGCACGTGCATGGTCAGTGGATAGAGTTATCTTCTCTTACGGACCTAGAATATCCTTTGTGGGATCTTCAGTCCAGATAAGGTTGGTGAGAGGATTTCTGCGACCTTGTCTCTGCGCAGATGTGCTTTGGTAGTGGTCAAGTGGCAGAGAAGCCCCACGCCACTGCTGAGGGCAGAGGCAGCTTCCTCCGTCCTGCCAGCCCGGGTGCGCCGCCTCCGCTGCCGGTTCCGCAGGGAGCCGTCCCCGCCGCCCTCCGCTGCCGCCGCCTTGCCCGTGCAGTGGAGCCACTGACTCGCACGCGTGCGAGCGCACCAGCTTTGTGTAGTAACAGCTCGGCAGTTTATGGCCGAGTGGTGGGGGGTGGCTTTTTTTAGCTACTCATTAAGCTGTGGAAGGTGCCAGCGAGGCATGTGGTCTTTAACAGCCTTGTCGCATTTGCTGAACAGTGTCTTGTGCAGATGGAGCAGTGGGAATGCAGAAAACATAAAGGAAGTAATTAACCAAGTAAATCTTTGGAAATACCATATGCCGATGAAGTTTTCATAGAGCAGCAGGTCCTCTCCCTTACAGAACCCCCTGCTTTAGATAGTCCTCGGGCACTGCTCGGGGGAGGCTGTAGGAGGTAAGTATCTTCAATGGTGATCCAGGTGAAAGAAGGTGAGGAGAAATTGAATATCTGAGGCTGAAATGGTACCAGTGAAGGCAGCTGGGGGTGAACCAAGCCTCAGCTCCAGCCCTACCCTTTATGTGCCAAAGTAGATAAGTTGCATATTGTTGGGGTCATGGAGGAGGCAAAGGGCTGTGACTAGTGAAGCTGCCTTGCTGTTGTCCAGAGCACTGCCCTTTCTCTCCTCTGTGAAGGGCAGCACAGCCCCAGCCTGCCCTCTCTACAAGGAGATGCTAACTTAAGTAGCCAATGCCTGTGATGACTTCTTCCCTTAAACTTTATTAACATTAAATTTTATGCGTATTGGCAGTTTCCCACTCCTGGCAGACAGCTTAACATTTCTAGTTGAATTCCTTCAGCCTCTCAGCGTTATAACCAATGACTCTGATGTGTTTTTCTGCAGCGCTTGCATCTTAGCGAAGATGTGGCTGGGGCAACTTTCATGGCGGCGGGAAGCTCTGCTCCTGAGTTGTTTACATCTGTCATAGGTAACTAACCTGCTGCTGCTTCTTGAAACTTGTGTGTTTCTCTGGCTATTTTTCAGAGTCAAAAGGGGATTGCTCAGCATCTGTAACGTTCGTTACCATGCCTGGCCCTTCCCTCGTGGGCACACATGGGGCTAGTTGTGGGGAATCCTTGCTAGATGAAGTGGCTGTGAAAAAGTGCCATTATCCCACAGCAGGGCCACCTTGGAAGTGGTTTGATCTGACCCTGTCAAACTAGGGCGAGCAAGCAGTTCACCTGAGCTGTCCATTAATCTGCCTTGCTGTAGTACAGCCAAACGGCCCAGCACTAAGCTCTGCACGTGCAGCCTTCTCCCCTCCTGTCCGCCCTCCTACGCTCTCTGCCCCACCTTCTCCAGGATGCAGCATGAAAGGATGCACCTCCAGCCTCCTGGGCTGGTACCCAGGCAAGCTCTTTTGTGTCCTCAGCTGCAGGTTCTTTGCCATCACCTTCACTCAGGTTAGTCTTCCAACGGTACTTCCCTCTGGGAAAGCCAGAGTGGGGAGGAGAGCCAGAGTGGGAAGGAGAAGAGGATTTGAAATGCTGTCTCACAGCAACAAGTTGGTCAAAGTATCACATGACCAAAGCAACTCTGCTTATGAGAGGTGTGGTTAAGGGATGTGGTAGTCCTCAAGTATGTGAAACCTGGAAAACTCCTGTGGTCCTTCAGCAGCCTTGAGCTAAGAGGGGACTGCAGTCAGCTCTTCTAAAACGATGCTGTACATATGCTATGTGGTACAAGGGGAAGTGTTCTTGAAGTTTTACTCATCTACATCTATTGGTAGGTGATCATCAGAGCAGCAGTTGGGAGGTTAAGGGGGGGCTCTCCATCATTGGGGAGAATTATTCTCAGCTTACTTTCTCTAGAAGATACTTCTATTTCAGTCACAGCTATCAGATGCAGAGCACAAATTAATTCACACAAAGCTGCATACTCTGCAGAGAGGTCTGATTACGCAAGCAAAGCCTTAAAATGTAGGAATTTAAATTGGACCAAGCTGGGGTTGTATTCCAATTCAGGGTAGTGCAGTAGCAGGGCAAAAATAAAACCAGAGTCCTTCAGGTGGTTTAGAGAAGCCCTAATGGTCAGATCATAATCTTGCTGTGTTGTAATCCACCAGATACCGAGTGTCACTTGGCGGGTCACTGCTTCTGTGTAACACATTTCTGAGAAAAGGATAAAGTAGGGAAAAAAATGTCTAAACTACTCTGGCTGGATAAATACTGTTGGAGCCTTAAAAGCAAGTGGTGAGTTTAGGCAGACAGACAGCTGACAGAAGATGGAGTGTTATTTTTAGGCTGACTTCCTAAGGAAAGAATTTTGTGCAGTACCATGATGCCTGTGTCTGTCAATTCATCTCCCTCACCATTAACCTCACTGGCCGGTTTTAACCAAATTTGACAGAAGAGCGCTCAAAGGAACTTGTAACATCGCCCCGTAACTCATCCTGAGAGGCATCATCCAGTGTACAAGTAGCTAGTGGCCCAGCAGCTCTGAATCGGCTCCAGTTCCTACTTGCCTATGGAAGCTGGTAGGGATGGGGATATAGGGAAGAGCAAAATACGGGTGGGGGGATGTCTTATGGGAGATAGTTTCCTGCCAATTTGTGTCTGACCAGCTGTTCCCAAGGAGCTTACTGTCTTTTAATATTTGTATTGCCATAATGTTGGATCACAAGACCAGGAGGTTGGTAGCTTAGACACGTCTAAGGTATTTGGTTTTCATTAGACAATCTATCCAGGTTCCCTCAGAAAGCAAGTTCTGCCACCTTTATGCACCAAACTCTGCAAGTTGCCCTATTAAATATGAGAAAAAGTGGCAGAACTGGTACATGCCTTTAGATTCATTAATGGGGTGTGAGTTCTGCAATTTTTGTGGAAAAATTCTGCTCTTTCCAATTTACACAGCTTGCCTTGAACTTGTTTTTCAGGTGTTTTTATCACAAAAGGAGACGTAGGCGTTGGAACCATCGTAGGCTCGGCTGTATTTAACATTCTCTGTATTATTGGTGTGTGTGGGCTTTTTGCAGGACAGGTAAGAGCATTTAATGATTCCTAACCATTCTTGCTTCATCCTGGGCCTTGGCTGTACTGTGAAATCAGCTACCAGGTTCACAACCTTGCCACAGATTTCTCTGGCTTTGTTCTTTATAATAGGACCCTACACTATTCCTCTTGCATTTTTGAAACGAAAAGCAGAACAGCAAACGTCAACTCAGGCGTTTTAAGCTGCCCAAGATATGTGGGTGGTCAAAGGAATAAAAGTTGGTTATTTAACACCTCCTCTGGGTAGCTATTGAAAAATGCGTTGTGACATTTGTCTCTGGTTCTTTTAGACCCAAGGAGCCAGGAAATGTCTGTGCCACTGGCTGTTAAAAATGCACTTTGCTGAGCTACGCAAGGTGCCACTGAAAAAATGATGATGTTTCTGGAGCATCACAAAAGATGCTGCCTTTGTGCAAGATAGTTTTGGATATGTGTGCTAAGCTGGCACAACGTTGTTGGTGTCTGGCGTGACTTATGAAGCTGTGTGAGAAAGATACAGTCTTTGCCTGTAGTTCATCTCATTTTTTATGTCCACGATCACAGAATGGTTTATGTGGGAACGGACCTCTGGGGGTCTCTGATCCAAAGCCCTCACCACCCCAACTCAAAGCAGGGCTGATTTCAAAGTCAGATCAGGTTGCTCAGGGCCATGTCCAGTCTGGTTTTGAATACCTCCAAGGATGCTCCAACTTTTTTCCTCACTAGCAGTAAGGATATCCATTCCTAGTATAATTTCTGACTGTTTTCCAGCATGTCAAACTACTTATGACAACACAAGCTATTCATCTGAAATTAAAGTAATTAAGTTGTGAGATCTGAGCTGCTGTCTCAATTGCAGACATGATTGACTGTATAATTAAATATCTGAATCTGCATTCACCTTAGCACTTGCCAACATGCCTGGTATTTTTACGGTCTCATAACATGTTCTTTGAAATGTTACTGTGCAGACTTATTTGTAAAGAGTAGAAGCAGGGTAACATTATCGATACAGGGCAATAGGTTGACTAGCTCTGGAAGAAGAACTTAAGAGAAGGGGCCTGCAATAACTTGGTCAGTATGAGAAAGCATGCTGAGAGATTGGGCTTTACTGGGAAAGTTTGTAATCCAATTTTGTTTCATTAGCAATGAACTTTTTCAGGATGAAAGTGAACATTTTCATTATGGGGAGGCTTCAGGAAAAGTCCACAGAGGTACTTTTTAGCCACCTAAGCTCCCTTAATTTGCATGGGGACGTGAAGCTGGAAGCTACAGCGTGCTGCTCAGTATGTTAGTGGTTCTACCGAAACTCTTACTATGAAAGCTCAATTGATTCAGGCCAATTTTTAATGACCAAAGCTTTCCCGGAACATGAAGCTGTGTTCCCCAGAGGTGTTCTCTTGTAGTCAGTAGGACTCTTTGCTCAGGTTGCGTTTTTCAAGCAAATGAAGATGATTAACTGTTTAGTAGGACAGCAGAGGAGCTAATTCTTCTGATTTTTGCTCCGCACAGTATTGATTGCATGCCTCAAACCTGCTAAAAAGTAGCTACAAATCACAGCTTTCAGTGGAAAAGGCTTGCTAGGGTTCGGGGGTGGACGGAGAACATCAGTCCAATGTCAGTCTGCTTGAGAGACCGTTTACTGGTGGAAGATGTTTGTTTCTGAAGGATATAACACAGCCAAAATGCACTCATATATTCCTTCAGCCTTCCAGGTGTGGTAGCTTTCAGAAGTTCAAAGCAGGGATGGGCTGCTGTAAGTCATCCCAGAGCGTGGTCTGCAAGTCTCTTTGAAACCAGGAGTTGCGGTTTCAACTGATTTGTCCCAACTTTGTTTTCCCTGATTCTGCTAGTGATATGTGTGTGGTTTTGTCAAGTCACTTAACCTCTCTTTGGCTCAGTTTAACCCACAGAGGGTGGGTGAGAACTGCAATGATTGATGTCATCGCGTGGAATCATGATTTAAGTGAGCAAATGAGAAACCTCAATTTAAATAATTCCAATATTCTAGATAAAACTCTGGTTTGGTCTATGTTTTTCCTGTTTTCCCACTCTCAACCCTTCACCAAAAAGTCATTCCTTGTACCGATGTGATTCATCTTTTTGTTTTCCATTAGTATTAATAGGAGTTTGGTTTTATTATCAACAGTGTATCTGTTGATGCACTAATGCAGATGCTAAATGTGGTTGGCAGTCGGATTTAAATTGTGCTGGCAACCTGGATCTCAGTTTTGAGTTGCCTTGTAATGGGCCAGGTGAGCCTGGAGGCAGGCCATCAGTCTAAGCTGCTCTCTGTGCTCTAGCTGGGTTTAGTTAGAGCTGGGTTTTCTTTTCTGAGCTCAGACCTGAGGAGTCAGCAGCTGGAGTCCTCTGATTTTCAGATGAGACCAGTGAGTCAATGAGTAGGGATTTACCAGCCAAACTTTGCTGTCTTCTGAGCCTCGCCCCAGGCTTCTCAGGGCACGGACTTATTTTCTGGGAATCCTGCCATGCAAAACGATGTTCAGGCATCTCGGTTCGAGGCTGGGAGACTTTCGGGTTTATCAAGTGGGAGGAGAGAAGCAGAGAACTAAGCCCGTGCCTGTGGACCCAATGATGCTCACGTGGCCTTTGTGTTCATCAAAACCCATCATTACATGCTCTGCTGTTGGGAGGTGGCTGCTGCACATTGCCAGGGTGGGCAAGAAGGGTTGATGCTCTGTTCCCCCTCTGTCTTACACGTGAGATGCCTCTGGCAGGGGAGTGACAATTTCAAGGTGATCACACCACTGATTTCCACAAGGGGAATTGCAGAGGGGGCGAAGGTAATCTTACCCTTGCTTTCCTCTAACACCTGCCAGCAGTAGCAGTGGTGTTCTAGTGGGAACTTTTATGTGTTGATGAGGGCAATTTGCAGCAGCAGATGTGGTAGCATGTTGGGATCCCATTAGCTGGTCAGAACCCGACAGCACGAGCTGCTGTTCAGATGCTGGGAGATACCGGCAGTCCAGGCGGTGGATGGAGAGCAGCACAGGCAGCAGCACTCAGTAAGCCATAACTGTGGCAGGGCTGCTTCAGACCCTCCTGGGGTGCTCAGCTCAGAGCTGGGGAGGGAAATGTCCCTGTGCTGGATGTTACAGGGCTGCTGCCTGGTGGCGGAGTGCTTGGGAGTGCTGTATTGGCCATGGGCTGGGAAACCCAGAACTGAAACCTGCCGGGAGACTTCTGCAGCAGTTCCATAAGCACTCTTATTTTTGCAGAACTGTTCAGTATCGTGAGAAAGCCCTTTTTTTTGTTTGTTTGTTTGTTGGGGTTTTTTTGACTGGCAAAAGGTCGAATTACAAAATACTGACCAACTCTTTCCAGGATATGTTTTGTTTTTATATTTGGTTGTAGTATGTATGTGCTGTGTTGGATGTATTATTCTTCGGCTTAGGAAAATACTGGGTTTGGCTACACGTACCTTGTTTAAAAAAAGCAACAAAACCCACAGTCCCAAAAAGCTGGTACGCATTTACTTGAACACCGACTCTGATTGATTGTTTTTCTAAGCCTTTAATGGCTGGTAAGTGCGCACTTCTCAGAATAAATCAGAACAGCCAGCCCACTGCTGGGACAGGAGAAGGAAAGTGTGATGCCCACCCCTCTATATGACACTGCACACCTGAAAACTGTGTTAAAAGAGCATTGTTAAGGTTGAAAGTCAAACACTGAAAAGTTAGAGAACAGCAGTGTTAAGGTTCCTTGTGCAACCTTAATTTGCCCCCCTGGCATGTAAGCATTATTATACAGTCTTTAATTACAGGATCCCATGCGGGTTTCTCCACAGAGTCTCTGCCTCCCTCAGTGCGCAGAATGGACTTTGCTCACTTTAATGAGCAGCTATTCATTATTTTGTTTTCTCTTCATTGTTCAGTGTGTGCCCTTCTGTCTTATTTACCAGACTTTATTCAAGCCTCGTTCCAGAGGCAGAATTATTAATTTCCTCTTGAACTTCTGCCGATCTCATCGCTATTGTATCTGAGCAGTTGAAGAACAATTAATTAATTTTCCCAAAACCTCTGTGAGATGAAGGGATGTTTTAAAGATGGGGAAACAAAGAACAGAGAGATTAAATACAAAGGAATAACTTGTCATTTTAGGGGCCAATTAGAGCTGGCACAGACCTGTGTTTTTCCCCTGAATGTATAGCATCCTGTGGCATGCTCTTTGTTCAGAGGGCAGCTCCCTCTGGCTCCAGATGTTCTTCCGGTTGCTCCACCTCAGCATTGCACAAGGGCTTCCTTGCTGGGCTGGCCTTGGATTAAGGGGCCATCTCAATGCCCGTGTAGCCTGGCTCTCCTTGGGAGCATTCAGCTGCTTTAGCCATATGAGCCCCTGTTCTTCTCCTGGGTCTCAGCTCACATTCCACCTTCTGCAAGGGGGGTACACAAAGTACTTCTGTCGTCATGAGCCCTGGTTTCATCCCTGGGACTGTTCTTGACCTGAATTAAGCAAGTGACTTTACTTCACCTCCTAACATGTAGTGCTTGCTTTTGCTAGCGTGATGATGTTCCTTCTAAGCACCCAGATGCTCCAGGTTTCTTTCCATTTGATCTGCCTCCCAGCCCACCCCCCCCTCCCCATTTCTTCAGGCTGGAGAGAAAAAGCTTTCTCTAGACAGATTTTCCCCCTGGATCATGGACCTACCCTATGGCTGTCTCAAGCATCCACCTTTTTGCCGGTCCCACAGTGGTCTAGATCCCTTCTCCTCTCCCCACTCCTCTGTTCTGTGGCTCCTTGACAGGACTCCTCCTGGCTGACTTTATCCAGGTGCCAGGGAAGTACAGGAGCCTGCTCTAAAGCCAG
Organism: Ibycter americanus; assembly: GCA_035590275.1. Classification (NCBI taxonomy): domain Eukaryota; kingdom Metazoa; phylum Chordata; class Aves; order Falconiformes; family Falconidae; genus Ibycter; species Ibycter americanus. The sequence continues at coordinate 131,634 of JAVJGI010000035.1, read as the reverse complement.
GGCAATCACATTTTCTGCTGTTTTCGTCTCTTCCACGAGCTGCAGACTTGGTGTACCCCATGGGCAGTTTATGCTGGAGCGCTTGTGACACATCTGCCCGCAGCTAGAGGACCCCGCCAGCCCTGCTCTGCAATCCCAGCAGAGGCACAGCCACCGTGAGAGGCTTCTTTCTGGACACATCTCTGAAGTCATTAAAAGGCCCATAGCACAGCTCCCTTACCCAGCATGGCAAGTTTAAAATGGGAAGCCCCTGATGCCCACGTGCTCTCCTTGCTCCAAACGCCCAGCAGGCCTCAGGCTACGCTGTGTCTTGATTCAACACGCTCCTGTGGTGCTTGTCACCTCTGTCTTCAGAGCCGGGGGGCTCCCCATACACGCTCGGAGCGTGCTGGAAGTGGGCGTTAGGAGCTGCGGGGGTCTCGGCCATCCTGCCTGCAGGCGCCCGCTCAGGATCCGCTGGTCCACAGCTGGCGGAGCCCGGTCTGTCTCTTGTCCTGGCTCACGTGGGAAAATGCTGCAGGGGCTGGTGCTGTGTGAGGGGGGAAAGTGCTCAGTGCTTAGCAGTCAGTCTGAAGTAGCTTGGGAGTAGGCTGTCAGGAGCCCTCAAGCAAGGCAGTCATTAGAAAAGCTTCCACTTCATTTATTTATGTATTTAATTTTGAAATTTTGAGGAATTTATCACCTTGGTAGCTAGAGCCCCAGTCCTGCAAAGCAGTTGCAGCCAAACTCATTTCTGCAGACTGAGCTGGTCTTAGACGGGTGTCTAAAAGCCACACAACTCGTTTGTGCTGTCTGCTGTTTGCCTCACTTTAGGGTTTCCAAATAACTGTGATAGTGTTGTAGTGCTCCTGAAGAGCTGCTCTTATGCTAAAAACCAATTGATGTCGATTAAAATTAGCTTTAACGTATCATTGTGCTCCTTTTTCCTTTGTGGCTCAGCCAGAAAGGACAAATTTGGGCTGGAAAACGGGTTGGTTTGAATAATGGCAACAGATTGGGGAGTTCAACCATGTGGCTGTTGTGCACCAGCCCAGAGCTGAAGTTGTGTGTGTTACAAACTCTAGGGAAGGATGAACAAATGCAAACAAGCAAAATTGCTTTAAACAGCCATAAAGACATTTCTGTTAGTGTTAAGTATTATAAATCCCTTGTCTCCAATGTTTGTTTTCAAAGTGCTGAAAATCTGAAAAAGTTTCAAATCCACTGTAAGTCAGAGATACCTCTACTCATCAGACCCTTAAGAGTCGGTGGGTTTCTTAATAATTTCAAACCCAAGGTCTTTCTAGATTATATATATATAAAAAAATTTCTTCCATGGTTTGTTACTGAAATGTAGAAATGTGTGTTTCAGTAGCCTGAAAGTGGCTTGATTTTCTCTTCCAGTTAGTGTTGATGACACTTTGTGGACCACCACTGAGGATTCAGATTCTGGACTGGAGGGATTTTTTTTTGATTTTTTTTTTTTTAAATTTTTGTATCTTCTCACTGGTGGGAGGAATGAAATCTCCTGAGGTCTTTATTCTTGGCACGAGAGGACCATTTTTCAAAAAGTGACAATCAGTGCAGGTTGCCTGCATTTTTGATGTCCAAACCAAAACTGCCTGCAAAGGCTAAGTTTTCTAAACTAGCATCCACACTCGAAATCAGGTCTCTCTCAAAAATATCTTAAACTGGACCTCTGGAAGCTGAACAGCTCAACCTCTGACATGTTTTGCAATCACAGAAAGAGATAAAGTTTATGCTCATGGATGGCTGAGTGCAGCCCACTTGGCCATGGCAGCAAGCCTTAGAAGTTTTTCCTTCTTTCTTCTCACACCCTGTTGCGATATTGTGCCTATGTCTTACCTGCACACGCACACTGAGGAAGATTTGCCTTATTTAATCCAGGCAGTAGGTGTGATTTTCAAGTCGTAGATGGTTTTAGTATATGGAAATATATTAACAACTGTCCTTGTTCCTCAAATGCTGATGTAGTGCAGCTTGGATGTGTCTGTAGCCGTTTCCTCAGCTGTCTGTGCACCTGCAACACCAATGCATGTTCTTACAATTGTACAGCTAAGTCACATAACCCAAACATCGTTTATTTAGCTGCTGTGTCTCCTTTGCTTTCTAGTGGCAAAGAAAGACTATGAGAAAGTAAGAGAATAATGCTGCAAGAGATGAAACTGTAGCAAGTGCAGCCCTTCTAACGTAAGTTCAGCAACAGTTCACAGGGGTGCATACTAGGTAGCAGGCAGGAGATACAGGCATGGAGTCTGCCGTCTGTGTTGTGATAGATTGTATTAGGCTTTTTCCATGATTGCAAACCAGCGGTGTATGGGGAGACTGACCATAGCCCAGGGTCCCCTCCAAGCCTCAGTCACTCTGTCCTGTATTCTCTCACTCTCATGTTTGTGCTTCACAAATTTTCCTCCCCTCCTTCCACTGCCCTCTCATCATCCTTGGTGGCAAGGATGTGGGATTCTTGGAAGCAGTCAGTGCTTGCTTAACCCAGCTGTCATTCAAGCCAGCACAAGCAGAGTTTGTTCAGTTTTGAAAATTTCCCTGTCCAGATTCGTCTCTTTTTTGCTGCTTTCTCCAGCATGTCATCCAGTCCTTCGCTGTCCTCATCCTGCACTAAACTGCAGCCTTTTGCAGTGTTGCAGAAGAGGATGAAGGATGAGAATAGGTTAGTGAAAAGTGCCTAGGTGAAAGCAGTATAGCCATGAGCTGCAAGTCACTCCAGCGTTAAACAGTAATTTTCAATCTGCATTGCTTGATTCGTTAGTTATCATTTAACTGATGTGTTTTTCAATTGAGTTCTGGTTTCTGTATTTTACCTTTCCCCAGAACAAGACAGGCTACTCTGTGTGGAGCAGAGGACCACGCATGCTGGGTTGTGCCAGAGACATTCTTGGTTTTTTTAGAGGCTCTTCCAGCTGTTTCTTCTGTCAAGGGGTCTAGCTGGTGGCCAGGTGTCATCCCTCCATAATACTGGAGTAAAAAAGGACTACCTTGACTGTCTGACCTGCCTTCTCCTGCTTCAGTGGTGTTCTTTTTCTTGAGGAAACAAACTAAATTCAGAAGGCTCTCCTCTGTCCAAGTCACAGTAAACCCTTGTGTAAGCTGGGGATGCCTCTCAGAATCATGAACTGATGTGTGCTCAGTTTTATCTCAGTGTGAAAATATACCTAAGAAATAGGTGTTACAAATAGTGAAGAGCTGAGATGAAGAGACTGAACAGATTTAATAACCAGGTAGAACATTGTTTATTGAAGAGACTGAGACTTTTGTAATCTTTTTTTAACCTAGTTCTGTCGTACAGTTAGCTTGCATGCGTCTTAATCTTTTAAGCTTTAATTTCACTGACAACTCAGACTGGAGTCGTTACTGACCCTTGGTTTTATGATTGCGTTCGTGAGCTTTTTTTTTTTTTTTTTTATTCCCCCTTCTCCTGGATTGTGGAGGAGTTTTGGGAGGGGAGAGCTGGAATGTTGGTTTGGGGTTTTTTTCCTTCTTGGTCTGTGTCCATCAATGGCAAATGTAAAACTGTGGATACGTAGTTTAAGGAGAACCTAATGGGAACTGTTGGGACTGTACGCTGCTCTTGTAGTCCAGGGCACGATGTGGTTTTGTGCTGACAACATTTTATAGTGACTGTGGGCCTGCTCTTTCACTGATAGAAGTGTGTTGTAGACTTGAAAGCAAGAAAGGGACAGGGTAATAAGTCATACAAGGATCCAGCACTGAGACTTCAACTGAAGACAGAATTTGTCCCAGAAGTCCAGGCTGTGGTCCTGATGGGAACATAGAGCGGCTGGCATGGCCATGTGTACGAGAAACCCCAAGTATCAGAAGAACAGACGGAGGGTGCTGTGAGCATTGTTCCCGCTGTCCTACAGAAAGTCAGGCGATCAGCAAGCAGCTCAGACTGTAGACAGGGCAGAAAGATGTCAATGGACTTTCAGTACAGAGAGGCATCAGTCAATATAGAGATGCTGCCCAAGGATCCTCAAAGTTGAGAGACTGCAGCCTTTCTGTAGTAAACTCTAGTTTACTCTAGTAAGGTCCTTGCACACCTCCAGAATAAAGAGGGTGCTCCCAGCTGTAGGGCCAGCAGCAGAAGGTACCTGCTGCTTTGGCTCCCTTTCCTGCTGCTCTCTGGGCAGGCAGCTCAACGGGCTCCTCTGTCTCTTGCGTCCTTCTCTGTGTTTTATCAGTGCAATTGAGGAGGATGTTCACCCACTGTAAGAGCAGCAGGGTGCTGCTTTTCCCTGGGATTTTCCTGCTGGGATATTTGGCACTGGCAGACAACAGAGTGACTCTGAGTGCTGAAGCAAATTAGATTCCTTTCCCGCTCCCCCTTTAACACAAGTGGTATTGTTATTGGGAATCACGGACCTGTGGATTTACAGCAAATTTGTAGCTCTGGTGCAAGCAAACATGGTTTGTGTTAACTATGCAGTCTGTTAACCAGAATACACTGAAGGTGACTTTGTCCTGCTCTCTGTGAGTGTCGTGCCTTGTCCCCATGACACTTCTACATAGCATCAACCTGTACATGGTGAATAAGCTCTGTCAGAGGTACCTGTTACACCATACCCCTTTTGGTCTCCTTTCAGAGGGGTCTGACAAGCTGTACAAGCATTTTGTCATTCCCAAAGTAACTTTATTTCCCAGAACTAGCAGCATGTTCCTGCACTGGGCACCAGTTTAGCAAAGTGGCTAATAAATGCTTAGCTTGAAGCAGGGCTGCTTGCATCTTTTCTGTCTGGTGAGGCATGCACGCTGAGACTTCATGGTGTCAGGGGCCTGGCATCTGCATCTAAGTTGAACCAGAAACCGTCCAGTCAGATCAGTAAGATTGGACCTCCTGATGATTTAGCCCCACCACCCCCAGGTCCTTGTTGCTGTTGTTATAACACCTAGCAGTCTCTCTCAGCCGTGGATTAAAACTCCACCGTATTGTGCGTTATGCAAATACAGAGCCAGAACGTAGCCCTTGAGCCTCAAGGGGGTGATCAGAGACAGCAGGAGGGACCAAGCGGGCAGACAGGAAAGCACAAGGAAACCATGACGGAGCAGCGATGTGCACGCAGCAAGCCAGTTGCTTAAGGTGTAACAAGTGATTTATGAGCTGTGTGGGCACAGGAAGGGTTTGGCGTTGGTGAGGTGTTTATAGGAAGCTCCTCTCAGGCCCATGGACAACATGATGTTATAGAAGACTGTCTTTTGCTTCAGGAAGTTGTGATGGGGACAGGTGTAATGGGCGGATCGGGTGCCAGAATTGCTGTCTGCATGGCAAATAATCCAGGATTGGTCTGGCTGTCATAGAAGTTGCTGTGGTTTGGTTATATTAGCATTTCGAAACCTTTTTCACGGAGCTACGTGCAATAGTAGGATACAAATAGGGGAGGCAGTCAGCAGAGTTGAAAATGGATTCCTATCAGCATCAAAACAAGACTAGTTCCTAATTGCCACTAAACACCATCAACATTTGAGGTCAAGTTTTTTCTGTCAGAATTCACACACAGTTCAATACTGTGGACTTACCGCTGGTAGGATTTTTTCTTATATCATTTGTAGTATAAAAGCAGGGAAATCACAAAATCTCTTCTTATATCTGACAAGGACTGACCAGTCTGAGGAGACTGGCAAATGTTTACCCTGTGCAGGCCTTCCTGTACCATGTCTACAGCTGTCCTTGAATTCTGCTACAAATCCTGCCCAGAATCGCCTGCGGTCCAGGAGACATCTCAAATGCAGGTCTTCAGGGTCCTGCTGCCTTGGCTCTGTGGGGGGCTGAGCTGAAAAGACATGCTGATCTGAATAACTCATGGGTGATTATGAGTACCAATTGAGCAGGGAAATATTTTTGGCTTTGTCCTGAGGTTTGGAGAGTGTCCACTGTTTCCATTCTGAGAATGTCACAGAGATGGATTGCTGCCACAGTAATGAAAATATCAAGAGCTGCTTAAAAAAGCAAATATTCTTGAGGAAATAATGAGAATCAGTTGAGTTGGTCCACAATGTACGAACCGGGAGCCGGAGTGACGGTTGAACTCTGCAGAGAATGGCAAACCAGTGGTAAAATTAGGGGGCTGGTAATTGGAAGGAAGCTTTCCTCCCGGTGAGTCCATTAGATCAGAGCTGCTCCACAATTACTGGCTTACAGAGGCATGTATTTTAAGGCCTTGATTATTTTTTTTTGGCCTGACCTGTGCTCCTATTTTATATTTCACTTAAGTTCAGTTGTGGGGGGTGTTTAGTATTGATCAAAGCCCCAAGTAAGCCTGGATGCTACATCGCGGGACTCTGATGTCTTTGCCGGGAGGTACTCAGTAAAGATTATGGTCAGGGGACTGAGCTGGATACTCGTAGTGTCCTGGGATATTGGGAAAGCTGTGACTTCAGCATGTCAGCAGCAGGGAGGCATCACCGTGGGGTATGGAAGGGAGTGTCTGCTCCCTAGCATTCAGTCCAGGATATCCTACTGTGCTGTTAGTCCCAGCACAGGAGCCTTCGGCTGGCGTCAGCTGCCTGCCAGCTTTCCAGGAAGGCTGCCCAGGTGACAGTGACTTTCCATGCAGGAACCTGTCTACAATTTCAGCTGTCACAGAGTGGTTCAGTGTGCTAGGAGGGGACATGGGATCAGGGACCCCTGCTGTGCTGTCATGACAGAGTCCCTTGTGCATTTGCCTGGTGGTGTGGTAGCCAGCCTCGCCTGTCCTTGACCTGTGCAGTGGGGCTGTCCCAGCTGGAGCAGGGGTCTGCCCCAGCCAGTGTGGAGAGCTTTCCCTTCGCTGCGGTTTCTCATGCCTCTGCAGCTCTCTGACCCCAGCTCCTTGCAAAAAATCCGGAGGTGTTTGGACCTTGCTCTCACCAATGTTCTTGTTCCCTCAAGGGACCATAAAGTGGGAATCAGTATGATTGACCCACAGGTTCATGTCTGAGTCTGAGAGATGATCACTAGGGGAGCAGCAAGGGGGAAAAGTATACCTGGTGGTCTTTGCTGTATTTGATTTGCAGCTAATGATTATTAGCTTCTGATTGACTGCTGGAAGATGGGAGTAATTATCTTAAGAAATTCCTTCCTGCCTTCTGTCTTCATTGCAGTTGCTATAGGACTGATACACTTAACAGCAAAAGAAAGAGAAAGTGTGTACAGAATATTAAACACGCAGTTGCTATTTCCCACCTTCTGTTTGGTCATGACCTTTCCAACAGCACAAAGTCTGTAGCCTCTGAATCACAGACTTCACCTTTAGCTCTCCCTTTGCTGTTTTTCCTGGCAGCCAAACGCTGCCAGGTGCTGCAGGCTGCCTTGCGACAGGGAGAATCTGCCTTCACCCTGCCTGCATCCCATTCTCGAGGGGCTGCCTCTGGAGCCACAGAAACACTGCCGTCCCTTCGAACAGCATTTGTCATCTTCAGTGACAGAAAGGATTGTGACCCCGGTTCGTGGGACTTTTTACGAAGCAGGTGAGAGAGATTTGGTTGACATGAAATGACCTCAGAGAAGGTGCAAGATGCTTGGAAGAGTATCCCCAAAAGGCCAATAGTGTGGAAGGATGTGGCCAGAAGTCACCTTGCAGACTTGGGGCGTGGATGGAGGCTGCAGCCAGGAAGATGCAATTGAGACACAAGGAGAAATGTCCCACTGGTGAGGACTGGAAGCCTCCAATGTTTGAGGACCAATGGTAGCCTCTGAGAAGGATTTTCTTGGCTTGGCTGATTCTGCATCTGAATTGCAGAGTGGGTCAAAGTGCCACCAGGAGCTCACCGCCCTCTAAACCGTACCAAGCCCCGGATATGAGATATCTAGCCCATAGCTCAGGTACAACCCCTTGTTTCACTGTGGGAATGGTGCTGGTGAAAATGAGGCCTCCAGGTACTGCTGGGCAGGCTGATGAATGGTTTGCAGCAGCAAACAAAACAAGTGGGTGCTGGTAAGCTGATTAACACCAGAGCAAAAAAGAGCTAAACAGAGAGAGAAACCATCAAAACAGAATTGCATGTGAACAAGGCAGGTAAGAGTGAGAAATTAACGTGGTGCAACAGCTCAGTAAGTGTGTTTCTGTGACGCTTGCAGATCCTCCGTTTCTGAAGGATTTCAGCCCCCTGCAGTCCCACATGCATTTATTCTCCAGTGCTGCTGCTGGGGAAAAAAAAATAATCTTTTATTGCCTGTATAAGGAAGGGAGAGTGCTTAGTTAACTCACCTGAGGCTGTAGGTCTGGGGGCAGAACAAGGACTGCATTGCTTCAGTCCCAGGTGGACACCTCACACTTCAGGCTAGCTCTCTTCTTTAGTATAATGTGAGTGGGTATGTCTCCCGGGAAATGTGCAAAGGCTCTGGAGTGGCTTCTTGCTGGAAGTCATAGATGGATCTACAACCTAATTTAATATAGAGATGAATAGAAATAAGGCAGTGTCACTCTCTCACATTATTATATGATGCTTCATTGATATCATGACCAGCGAGGATGAACATGTAGGTGGCAGGATCCTTGTAATTGCCTGAGCTGAGCAAGGAGTTCTTAAAACAATAAATGGCAAAGTTAAAAGGTAGAGCCCATGCCTTGGCAAGGGAAATTGAGAAGTCCTGAGAGATCAGTCTCTTTTCAGGGCTGTCCCGGAGAGTGAGGCCCTTGACAGATTCACCAAAGGCAGTCAGGGTTCTTCAGCCCCTCAGAAGGCAGGATTTCCCAGGCTGCTGTCAAGACAGGCAGAAAGAATTTGGCTTCTCTTGCTTTTCCATACAGATTGACAGGTGCTGGAGCAGCACAAAATCTGAGGAGTCTTTTTAAGTTCTCCGATTTGGGCTGCTGTCTTCCAAGGGGTGTTTTAGCTCAGTGCATTGGCCATGGGATGGGAGAGGGTCCTCAAAGTGTGGACTGCCAGAGCAGTCTGCTGTGGCCACCAGCCCAGTGATTCATCTGGCTCGCAACCTGCTCGCAAGTGGTGCCTGGAAGCATGAGCTGACCCCGAGGTCAGCCACCGGCTCTAGGCCTGGACCAGCTTCCAGAGGCTCAGAGACTTGCCTACCATTGCCCAACACGTGGGAGCAATTCAGCAACTGCACGTATATCGACACGCAGACGCATGGAGGGCCTAAGGAGCAGGACCAGGAGTGAGCCGTGGCATATCATGGTCCTCTGCTTGCACTGGAGGGAGCTTGGTGGCTTGTGTGGTGAGGGAGCTTGGGCACTGCAGGTGCTCACCCCCTGTGAGATGTGTGTGCCCAGAAAGATGCCAGAGCTCTGTTGCAGGAGAGCTCTGTCCATGTGAGAGAGGGACCATCTCTGTGGTGGACAGCAGCCCTGGCTAGTTGGTGCCGGTGGTTGTAACGATGTAGGGCTTCAAGGAACTGCCCCAGAGGTTTGACCGTGTTCCAGAAAAGCTCCATGATTTTTAAGTGCCACCATTTGTAGGAACTGTAAGAATCCCTTTGTTTCTGTCTCGTTCACATACCTGCCATGACTTTTCAGATTTGAATGAACCTCACACGGTGTTTAATTGAATAAAAGGCAGTGGAACCTATTAAATTCTGCCTGAGCATGAAGTAGATTTTTTTCTTATTTCTACCCAGCACTGACACAGATGAAAAACTGCTCATAACTTCAGTTTTGAAAATGAAGCACAGTTCTATCTTTAACATAAATGTCAGGCATACAAGGATCCGTCCTTGTAGGCAGGTTTTGCTGTGTCAAATCAAGTCATCGCCCTCTCTCCCAAGTACCTGGTGGAGCAAATGTCTCAGTCATTTAATGGAAGATATTTTAATTTTCTGCTTGGCTTGGCTGAGCAGCTGTGACTTCAGGATGATTGGTTGGATTTGCATAAGGTCATTAAGATCCCATAATGATGTTTATTGCTAAGGCATCTGCCATTTATATTCCTGCAGAGCAAGTAAAAGTAAAGCTCAACTAATATCACTGTTATTACCAATGCAGTCAATGACAACGAAACCCGTTAATAAGTAGAGATTTCACAGTGGACTGTAGGTAATTGTCTTACTGAAATTCTCAACCCACTGAAGTGATGATAGGCAGAGTGAGCACTGCAGGCTCTCTTTAAATGAATGCTGATTTGGTTGTTACTGGGTTCATCTTTGGACAGAGGAGGGACAGGGATCCTCACAATACTAAGCCGGGTACCTACCGCATTCTGGAACTATGCATGTGTTGTGCCTGGATGGGCGAACAGCAAAATAGGTATGTGCCCTGAAGCTTCTCCCTTCCTAGTTCCCTTCAGCTGTGGCTCAGATACTTCAGCTGACAGGCGCTGCTGTGACCTGCCTCTCTTCAGCGGGTTGCAGCAGTGCTTGGGTTTGGTGAGGTAAAAAACAGTTCTATGCTGCAAACTGAATTCTGCAAACCGCAAGAAAGTTAAGCGCTGCTGGATTTCATCTTCCCATCCTCTTCAGAATGAGAGCTGGTACCTGAGGTAGAATACCTTTTTGGTTTTATATGATTCCAAATGCATAAGACATTTATTAACTACAAATTACAGCCAGTCCGATTTCCCTGAAAATCCATCCCCGGTCTCCACCTGAGTTCACTACTTACTGTAACATTGGCCAACAGTTAGTCATTTAGCTTGACATGAGATCCTGTCATATTATCACAGGGCTGATTTGGAGTTGTGTCAAGGATTCGCTGAACAGTAGTGTCAGGAAAACAACACTTTCTGGAGGGGACCCCAGCAGGCTTTAAGGGCCACCCGTCGGCTCTGAGGGTAGCTCCTGCAAACCAGGAGTAGTGTGCGAGGAGGTTCCCACTGCGTGTCTCACTGCAGCGGATTGAAGAGGCTGGCACAGCGCACTGCCAGCTGGTTCTGACATTTCAGGGTGCCTACAAGGTATCACAATGAGCCAGTCATTTTTTTTGCCAGTCAGCACAGAGAGCATTCAAAAAACAGATCACAGCCTGTTAGGGTGGTGTAAGGGCTTCCCTGATTGCTTCTGCACAGTCCACATCAAAGAGGGGCAGCGTGAAGACTGACCCAGATTCTTTGCTTCTGGATGCCTTTTGACAAGCCCTTAATGGGAATCTAAATGTATTGAATGAAGACTTGAGGGAGCAGTATCTGCTGTGAGTGAAACCACGCGGTTGCCTGCCTGCTCCCCTCATCCCCAGCCCAGCAGAGCCTGGCAGTGGTACGTGTTCCCTTGGCTTCCCATCTCTGAGGAGGGTGAAAGACAGCAGCAGGGAAAAGGGGCTTGTGTTTGCTGCCTGTTTTTTCAACCTGTCTTGCAGCATTGCCAGGTAAAGCTCTCTCAGTTTACAGTCATCTTTCAGGTTGTAGCTGACCATTAAAAGAAAAAGCCGCTTCTCTAGAAAAGAGCTTTGTGGCGCTCAGTACAGCCTCATTAAAACTTTGTGGAGTAAGATTCCAGACTGGTGATTGATTTGGAAGTACCCTTGGACCCCAGAACTGCACAAGATAGCCTACCCAAAATAGCCACTGTGGTCAGTCAGTAAGAACATTTGCTTCTGGTGCAGTAAGGTAGGAGACATGTTTGTATTAAAACTATGTCTAATGAATTAGAGACGGTCTACCACTTCCCTTTAAAACTCATGAGAAATATTCATCTTTGCCTGAAAATGCTTTCTGCTGAATGGCAGTCTCTCTGTCAAGATCTAACATCAATGAACCAAACTACACACGAGGAGTCAACAACACTGTGTGCACAGCAGCTGGGAAGGAGGTGTTTCCAGCTGTGAGGCACTGAGCAGTGGATTCACCATTGGTGCATCTCTGTTGATCTCTGTAGACTCTTAAGGCTAATCGCTGCAGGGGTTGGCTTTAATCTTTTGACACCCTTGCCCAAGCATTTCTGCCTCTCCACATTAACAAACTAAGTTATTAGCTCTTAATACCTGACAATCTAGACCTTCTGTGCCAGAGGGTAATAGAGAAACAAGATTAGGAGGATTGCTTCCAAAGCCTAGCATTTCCAGGCAGTGTTTGTAGCTGATCGTTCAGCCCAAGAATGTCAAGCAAAGAACAGGCCATGAGAGGAGGAAAAGCCCTGGAACAATTCAGAGTGAAAAAGGTCCCTGAATAATGTGGATGTGCTTAAATAACATTTGATATGCTTCCCATGGAAAATTAAGCAGAGAAGATATCCAGCAGCACATACCCCTCTGGACTGTCTTGCACCTTTGTTGGCAGCAGCAGGAGCACAAACATCCTTACCAAGGTAGCAGCAGCCACATTCTGTGTCACATCCTTCATCTCAGGCCCATCGTTGTAATGGGGAAAGCAGGCGAGTAGCACAGGCAGCGGCATGGCCTCTGTTGCCACGTCTCCTCTGGACGGGAGAAGAGCTTCCACACTGCTGGGTGGAGGGAAATAATACGGAACAGCAGAAGAGAAGGGTCAGTTTTACAGAAGATAGTGGTGAAGCCCTAGGATGGGGCACAGGGTATATTGCCACTGAGGCCCTGGCTGCCCTGATCAAACTTAGGTGGCAAAAGCAGCAGTTGCCAGTGTCTGATTTTCAGTGATTTTCTCCCTGGTGGCTTATCCCTATGTGTGTGTTGGAGGAGGTTGTGTGTGCTGCATGGGGCCACAGCTTCAGGAGTTAAGAACTGCAGAAATCAAGCTGAAATGGATAAAATCTTGATTTCTCTGCTCTCCAGCCCTTCAAAAAGGGAAATAAGCATTCTGAGTAGTAAGCGTTACACCTAAGAGTTTGCAGGGCAAAAGTTTACCAGTGAGAAACCAGATATCTAATATGGGTTGTTTTATCCATAGGAATGATGCTGTGGTATGCAGGTGAGCGTGCACTATCGGTCCTCATCAGTGTTGGACTCACCAGGGGTTGCTCTCATTTAAGCCTGGTCTAAAAGGCTCTTCCTTTCAGTCCCCGGTGTAGTAGTCAAGAGAGGGCTAATGGGCACTTGTCTGGGGTTTGAATTTCGGATACTTCCTTCAAATGGAGGAAACATGTAACCTGACAATCAGTGGGTTTACAGCTGCGTCCTTATGCTCGGCTCCCAGAGGACCAGCTCTCCACTGGGTTACAGTATTGCTGATTTAAAACTCAAATTTGATCATGTTTTTGCCTAAACTGTTTCCCTGATTTCCTTTCTGCCATAGTCTGGTAAACTGTAATTTAAGTGGTTTCCAGTGCATTAAGATTTATATGGAGTCCTTGGTTGCTGCAAGACTATATGGCACAACTTAGGCATTCAAGATCTGGACAGTTATACTAGACTACATGATTCTTGTGAGCAGGCTGGAAGTGCTGCCATTTCCCTCAGTGCTAATTAGCCCCTTTTACCCTCAGTGCATTGTTACCTTATGCGCACAGCTTTCCTATATCAGATTGTTCTTCCCAGTGATCGAATGGTTCACATACTTCAGTTAAATGACTCATGGTCTAAAGAGGGCTGAGATTTAATTGCCCCCTAGTTACTGCATCGGGGAGACCTACTAGGATATCTGTGAAATGTGAGCAGCCTGTACAAGTCCCAGGCATGAGCATGTTCCCGTCAGTCTAGTCTGAATTCAATGTAAGAGTCCTTGCAGTTCCCACGGTGTCTTCTTGGTCTATGGCTTTTGTGCTCTAGGTCCCTCCTACATAGCTGCATTTAAGCATCTGGATCTTAACGTGCTCATCCAGGTGACTGAGGAAAATTCCCTGCAAAAATATTGCAGATTACCTTCAAGATTATAGTAGAATATGAAAGAACAGGAGAGATACTAGCTTGATTCATAGTAACCGGGACATCTTGCTTTCACGGGTATGCTGTGTGGCGTTGTGACACCCCCTGTACCCAGGAGAGACTTTACGAGATAGAATAGCGACAGTTGCCAGCGAGCCTGTTCATATGTTCATCATTTGTTTCAGAATGTTGTAACTTATTATTAGGCAGAGCTTAAGTTTGCAGCTACAAAATCCCCCCCAACATCTATGCTGAGAAAAGTGCATAGGACCGTAAGCAGCATCATAAAAGCTGAATGGAATAACATCAAATTATTTTATAAACTCTCTTACAAAAAAATGCTCAATCAAAATGAAGGGGCCCACTGTCTATAAGATGTGAGATTTAATTAAAGATCTCTGAATAGAATTATGAACCCAACTCCAGTTTTCTACATTTGGAAATTTCCATCATAAAGCATCTCCATTCATCTATCCCTACATGTATTGAAATGTATTGTCAGGTGGTATAAATCGAATCTGACTCAAGACTTTAAAGGCCTGCTTTTTTATTTTAGATAGGATTTTCTGACATGTCAATGATTGCATAAAGAGACTTTATACTGGTCATAAATTCCATCCACTTTAAAAAGCCATAGTATTTAAGAGGCTGCAGAGATTTTTGAGTATAATGGTCAGTATCTTTTTACAGCATTTGTTTTGCTAGTAGTTCCGGAAAATTCCAATATTGTAAGAGTTAACATGCAGAGAAATCTGGGAAACTATCTTTGCTAGCACTCTGAAATAGGACCTTTCATTAGATATCATAGAAATTAAAATGAAGTTGCTGTTTGTTTGACTGAATTCATGCACGAGCATCACTGGAGGATGTGGTCAGAAAATTCATTTATACATTCAGGGGCTAGATCCAAGCCAGTGTAAATTAGCCATCTCCCATCTGTCTCCTTGTGGTTTACACCTGTGAAGGATGTGACCCACAGTGTTTGACATGCACTCAAGAAATGTGAAATAAAGATTTGAGGAGAAGCTTCTACTGACGGGTCTTCCTATGGCTGCAAAAAATATAATTGTAGGGAAGATGTTACCGCCACGACTGCTTTTAATCTGCCCTCTTGAATACTGTTAATGAATTTAAAGGCTAACTTAGTGGTATTTTTTTCTTCTAAGATCTGAATCACAGGCTCGTTCAGCCTGCAATGACGATTCCTCCTCATTTCGATGGCTTTGGAAGGTGTCAAGTGAAATGAACTGCGCAGCTATCCCATTTTGTCCTCTGTTGCATATACATTCCTGGGTTTTGCTGTTAACGCTTTGCTGGAGTGTTGAGTATTTGTCCCAAAACCTGTGCAAATGCGCAGAGAGCTGTAGTGATACCCGTCAATGTGGTGGGTGAAGCCATGGCTCAGCTGAGGTTCTGGCTACGTGTGCTGGGCATCTGGCTGCTCTGCGCTGCCGGACTCTTGTTTTGCAGTGTGACTTCTGTTGCCCAAGTTATCCTCCCCTGAAAGAATCGGTGTGGGTCAAGTTGACATTTGTAGCAAGGACGAGCCCATCATCCAGCAGCCTAAAAATTTTCTGGACACCTAGTATGTGAGATGCCAGCAGCTGGCCTTGCAGTGGACGTGGGCACGTGGCGGTAGGACAAGGATAGGGAGGACCCACATTGCTGCGGGCTGTGTCTGGTGGTGCTCCCCTGCCTACTGGACCATTGCATACTTTGCACTCCTGCTCAGCACTTTAGGCTGGTTTCCTGTCTCAAGGAAGGCAGGGGTCCCAGGTTGGGGGAAGATTAATACAGGAAACAGATGTGAACCACCGGGTGGGTGGAGGGAGTGGTCATGTCCTGTTCCAGACACTCGACAGGGCTGTTCATCTCCTGTGACCATTCTCCACCCAGACACTCGGTGCTGAGCACCAGCGCTGGCACAGAAGGGTCCTGCTGGTAAAGCTGAGCCCCTTCGCGCTGCCCTGACAGCAGCGGCACTGGAAGCCTCCCGCACGGCAGCCTGCCCTGCGCCTCCTGTGGTTCAGCTGCCACCAGCTGCCACAGCAGCCAGGCCTGGGGGACAGCTCAGCTTGCAGGGACTGCTACTGCAGGCTCTGTGGCGTGTGTACGGGAGGGATTTCAGGGGGAAAGGGATGCCAGATAGCCTGTTGAGCTCGTGGGAAACTTCTCTGTCATCCGTAAACACCTGGGACTTGATCCTTCTTTCCATGGCTTTGATAATGCACGTCTGTGACTTTGCATGGACATCATCTGCTGCCCGTGACCGTACGTCATTTGCACTTCAGTTGGCCATCCCCCCATCTCCCTAGTGGCTATTCCTCCAGCAGCTGCAGTAGGCAAGTGAGTTTTCTGGCTTGCGTCTCCTCTTCATGTTCTAGCATGCGTGGGGAGAGCTTACACAGAATGACGGGCTTAACTTTGGCACACACCGTTAGTGTGGCAGTCATGCTGGTGAGAGCCTGGCTGACATCCTCTCTTTGCCTGTTTTCCCAGGTCGTTGCACTGTCATCGTGGAGTCTCTTGAGAGATTCAATCTACTATACACTGTCTGTTGTTGCACTCATTGTGGTAAGTTTTTGAAGGTTATTCTTCTGTGGGAGCCCACGTCTACTGCCACCTGCAAAGGGAACCTGCTAAGAAATCATAGTCTTGTAGCTAAGATCCTAGCTCCAGGAGTCTCGTGGTTTTCTGCTTGTGGAAAAATGTACTTGTGATCTCCCTGGTTCCATAGAAGAGCTTGGCCCAAGGGTGGGAGATCGAGGAGTGTCCAGAGAGCCCAGAGCGACAGCTGGGGAGAGGTGTGCTTCCCCAGTCCCAGCACAGGCGTGGGGTGCGGAGCTGAAACCCCGCTGCAGTCCCACCGCCAGCCCTGGAGCGGGTGTGTTGGTCAGCCCTCCCCTGACAGCAACCCTCGTGGCTTCCTAAAAAATGTCTAACTGACCTGTAAGGAGAGGCAGCATTTGTGCCCAGAGGAAAGAGCTCAACAGCTACAAAACTTTATAGTTTTTTTGCACATAATTGGAGCAGGTCTTGTTCAGTGCATGCTAGCAGCAAATCCTCTCATGAAGGCAACAGTTTCAGTAATTCTTAGTGGTGCCTCTGTTCCCGCTTTCAGCAAGCTCAGCAAGTACTCTGAATCTTTCACAATCGGGCAATGCAGTGAGAAAATGTTAGCGCAAGTGTTTAGATAAAGACACTGCCATCAGTTTAGCATTACTTCTGCAACCAATACCAAAGTCAGGAAATGTAAAAACTGACTTTCCTGGTAACGGTTTCTACTTTGCCTTTTTTTATTTTGGGCCTTTTTTTTTTTTTTTTTTAGGTAAGGTTAACTTCCATATGTAAGCAAGAAGGAAGCTTCAGAGTCAGACAACGAACACTTGCATTTCTGAAGTTTGCACTACTTTTTTTAGTTGCAGTTTGAACACTGTGTTTTGTCTTGCTTTCATTCTGCATGTGCCTGTATACAATAATTATTCTGTAGGTGCAAAGGCCTTTGTCTCATCTCAAACAGAGGGTTTGCCTCAGCCTCTTTGTACTTTTATTCCCCATACTGCAAGGTCAGCCTTTTTGCACCTGATGAAAAATAACTTTTCTACATAATCATTAGGAATGAGCTGCAAAATAAAAAACTTTTTTTTTTGCTTTGACAGCTTGACAGTAACCTCATACCAGAAAGTGTTGCTAAACAACAAACCTGGCCACACCCACTAACTGTGATAAATTACATTGCATGGGCTTAAAGACATCTAGCAGGTGTTCTTTTAGTTCACTCCACAGGACGCACAGATGTGGGCAGTTGCCTGGCATTTAGCCTCCTGTTTTTTGGATTGGGTGTTTAATTTATTGCATGGTGGCAGACAAAAATCTGTTGAATCTGTCGCTGGTTTTTAAATTCTTTAACCAAGGCAGATTTTTTTCATGGCTGATCCACCCTTGTGGTTGTCACCTGCATCAGGATGTTGAGAACCATTCTCTATTGTATTGTGTCCCGTGCAGCCCTGAAATTCCTAGCTGTGTCCTACATAAGGAGAAAGTTGTGTGGCTCATTGAACATTTCATTGAACATTGACATTTCTGTGATCCTTAAGACTTCTCTCCTATACTTTATTTCTATATAAGCTGTTCTTCATAATTACAGAACTGCAGAAGTCCTTTTCTTTTGGGAGTGTACCCCATAATATCAGGATGCAGTTATTTTTTTCCCTAAGCCGCCTTGGGTTAGCTTCTCTCCAGATGTATGCCCACTCTTCTGCTCATCTTACCAGCTGTGAGGTTGAAAGCCTCAGGGAGGGCTTTCAGGCAGGGCAGCAGGACTGTGCAACTCCAGGCAGCAGTGGCGGTGAAGGCATTGCCAGAACTCTTACTCCCGTGTTACAGCACCACATGGCTAATTGTGGCTTGGGAGATGTGAAGCACATCCCACTTCTCTTCAGCGTCACTCCGCAGCAATCACTGCAAATGACTTTTAAACACCTGTTAGAGAAAAACAGAGAAAGATGGGAGGAAGGGAAAACACTTTGAATGGTTAAAGAGTTAGCTTCCAGCTGATTTGCTGACCCTTTTGTATGCAGTATTGCTCCCCAGTTGATAGTAAAGGAGGATTTCTCATTTCAGAGCTAAACATTGCTTCAGTTTGAGAAGTTTCTCCTCCCCTTCACTCACCCAGGGACCCCTGGCTTCACAGTGGCTCAGATCTTTCCTATCCTTTTAAGGCAGAATCAAATTTAGGTGGCAACATATTGTTATTCAAATACCGACCCTCCAGTCCCCGATGGCTCAGCTGGGAAAGAAGCCACAGGCTCCATGCAGAGCATAGCACGACCTGCATGTGGTTCCCCCTTTGTTAGATTTCTGTTCGCCTTAAATTTTAGAGGGTGCTTAGATGCTTTGCCATATAGGGATATCTTTCCCTATATATCTTTCAGGGCATTGAGACTTTGCTGCAGCTGAAATACAATCATCTTTCTGAAGGGATGATACTGCTTGTGGAAGGTTGCTCTCACAGTGTTTTAAACAGCAGCTTGTAGTGCCGTATTGTCAGGTGCACTCCACTGGTGTTTTTACTAATCATAAACACACCTGAGGGGAAATAAATACATTCCTGCCAATGCTAAGATGCAGCAACTTTAAAAAGCTTGTTGTTCTGCTGGGTAAATCAACGTGACTTTGTCTCCTTCCATTTCCGCTAGCAGCGGAATTACAGTGCTGCAGTAATAAAGAGCAAAGCGGTGTAAATTCACCTGTTTGCTGCTCCGGGCCATTTGATAAGGAATGAGTGAACTCTAAATCACAGCGATTGGAAGTGGATAAACCGCACTTACCAGCCTTACCTCACACACAAGACTCAGTCTTGTGTTTTTTATTTTATTTTTTTAAAACCTGAAAACAGTATGACAAAGCTGCCTCATCATCTTGTAGAGCCTGGCAAAACTGTTACTCCTTATTTCCCTCGAAAGGAAAAAGACGCCCGTGTGCCCTAACTGGAAGGGACGCGGTCGGAGTCATTGGTGGCAGAAGCGGGATGGGTGCTATGTTTAATGACGAAGCTCGGCGCACAGGCTCTCATGTCCCGGCACGCCCGCGCGTTGTAACCCAAAGCGGGGCTTGCCAGAGCCGCTCCCGGTGACAGCCCTGACAGCGCGGGGTGACGCTTCGCGGCCGCGTTTCCTTCCCGCAGCCAGCGCGGGCCCTGCCGCCGGGCGGGGGCTGCCCCCCGCCGCGTCCGCGGGAGAGCGAGGGCCGGGGGAGGGGGAAGGGGGAAGGAAAGGGAGGGGGGTAGTACTTACCTTTGAGTGATCTTGGTTTAGCTTGCTTGCGGCGAGACATCCTAAAAGCAAACAGCTGAAGTTGTTTCAATTTCAGCCCTATAAGAAACTACACTTCCTTATAGCCGAGGAGACCCTGCAAGACTTGCGCTCCTCCGGCGGCTCCCTCGCTCCTGCCCTCCCTCCCTGTCTCCGCCGGCGGCTGGCTGGGGGGCTCAGCGCCTGGTCCAGGCAGCTGCAACCAAAACTTTCCAAGCTTTCAGCCCCGCTCCCCCTTTCTCGATCCCCCCCAACTCCAAAAAA
>JAVJGI010000035.1:83851-106723 GCA_035590275.1 Ibycter americanus | reverse complement strand
GCCTGGAGAGGAGGGGGCTCAGGGGGGACCTGATCGCTCTCCACAACTCCCTGAAAGGAGGCTGTAGGCAGGGGGGGTCGGTCTCTTCTCCCAAGTCACAAGCAACAGGAGGAGAGGAAGCGGCCTCAAGTTGTGCCGGGGGAGGTTTAGACTGGGGATTAGGAGAAAGGTCTTCACCGAAAGGGTGGTCAGGCACGGGAACAGGCTGCCCAGGGAAGTGGTGGAGTCACCGTCCCTGGAGCTATGATGTGTAGGTGTGGTCCTTAGGGACATGGTTCAGTGGTGGGCTTGGCAGTGCTGGGTTAATGGTTGGACTCGATGGTCTTAAAGGTCTTTTCCAACCTCATTAATTTTGTGATTCTGTCATTCTATGCTTTACGGATCTTACTCTGTGTGAACTGACCAAGGCTAATGCAGCAAGTGTATGGCAGAGCAGAAAACCAAATCCGTTTCCGAGTCCCACCAGAGCAGCCTCTTCTGACTTTGCTTTAGCATTCCTATTCAGAAATAAACACACAGGAGATTCTAGTCTACTTTTTATGGGTGCAAAACTCAACAGCAATTTGTTCTTGCCTGCTTGGAGACCCATGGTAAAACTACAGCACAATCAACGTTGATTTTCTGAGCATCTGGCCTGTGCAACTTCTTTCACACAAGTGCATGCTAGCAAAGCTAGTCTGTTCTGCTGTGTGGTTCCCCTCCTCCTGCCTTGTTGTTAAAAGCCAATAGAAAGGAAACCCAGATTTAAACTGGAACATTCAACAAAACCTACCAGCTGCCAAGCACACCAGTGGTCTTGTCTGAACAAGTAAGAGTAGAGATTTGTTTTGAAATGATGAATAGAGTAAATATTGTGAGAGCAATTCGCAGTGAGAACAGCAAAACACTCAGGCTGGGTTGAAGGGAAAACGAGTCAGAATTAATCTCACTTCTAATACTTAGAAACTTTTTCTTTAACATGGAGGGTAGCTTCACCCTTGCAACAATTAACTGACCATCAAAACAGACAGTTTTAATGTCTGAATCTAAAATAGATTTAATTTTTTTTTTCCCCTGAAAGCAATGCTGTAATGTTTTGGATGTTTCAGACCTGTTTGGATATAGCTGGTGAGGTTGTTGGCCTGGTTAGGGTCCTCAGGCAGGCGTTCACAGTGGTCTACCCTTGCCTGTGCATGTCATGGTGGGGTCCTTGGCTCATGTTTTTGTCAGTTCCTTGGCTACTCTAAATAAAATAAGAAACAAAGTTTTTCCCCTCCCCCCACCCTCACCCCCACAAAGTTGAGATGGATCTTAGCATATGGTCTTGTGTTCCTATGGTAGGTCTTCACAGGTGAAACAACACTCATGCTCTGGTGTGATTATGTGATAAAAAAAATAAATTTGGAATTTTCATATTCTGAATATTAATTGCACATAATACATAAGCATACATGTCTTTGAAGATTCATGTCTTGTATCTTTCATAGCCTTCTGGGTATGGAGAGATTGCGTTGTATATAGTTTAATTAGAGCTCTGGCATACTGTGGCTGGATTTCCTTAAAACCAGAGGGGTTTTCTTCCCTCCCTTAGTTGGATCGCAGAGGATATGAATCTAGGAAAGGAATAATGTCAAGAAATCCACATAGAAGAAGCAAAGGTGCATCTAGACTTTGTTTCATTTGTGCAGGTACAACTCAACCATACATCACTGCTTTGAAAGGAAGACAAAAAACTCTGCAAATATGGTGAATGGTTTAGCAAATAACACGGAAATGGACGATAACAGCAGCTGTGATGCCACAGTGGTATTACTAAAGAAAGGTAACTGTTCCAGTAAGTCACCCTGCTTGCTTGCATCATTCTGCATGTTTACAAGTTTGTCTGCTAGTCATGTGGTGTGGACTGCTGCTGTCTTACCAGCCATGAAATAGGCAGGGAAGTGGCGTTTTTGTAACCACCCCTGCCAGATGATCATGGCCCCTGTGCCTGGGGGCATAGTGCGGTAGTCACTGCATCCTTTGCTGCTGAGGTAGCTCAGGTCTCCTCTGGGCAATTCTTGCTCCTGGGCAAGCATCTGGCTGAGAGGAGTCCTCCAGCTTCAGCCTGACTTGCCCAGGGGCTACTTATTTAGACCCATGCCATTGTAAGTTGTCCTGTGGGCGCTGTTAAACTGCACTGAAGATGCCCATTAACATCTAGCATCCCCAGTTAAATTTAATTCCATTCCAAAGCAACATAAACTGAGCAGGGAAAAAGGGCCTACTTGTACTAGCGTGTACTTTCCCCCACAGTGAAGGGAGAGTGGGGACTCTGTGCTGGTCTAGGTAGTGTGCTCTTACTGCACATGCTGTCTTGAATGTGCACAACTTTTAAGTGGATTTCACTTTGGCTGAAATCTGCTCCCATTTGACTTTAGTCATAATCACATATAAAAGTGATTGTATTTCTTCAGCTTAAAAAAATTCACCTGCTCTGTAGCTCAACAGCAGTAGCTCAGTGTGTGCATTTGCAAGCATGTGCTAAACTGTATTTACAGAGGATATTTTTTTTTTTATCTTTGCAACAAGTCAACAAGCATGTGCAGTAACAGCTTGGGATTTACAGGCACCTATCCTCAGGAATAACACACCACCCCCACACCCCCCAGTCACTGGTTTAACCTGAGAAGGAGCTGTGTCTTGTCTAAAGCAGTCCTGGTCTCTGACTACAGATGGGCTGCCCTTTCTCTTTTGCTGGACTAAAAAAAAAAAAAATTACAAAAATAGGTGTTTCTTCCAGCAAACAGTGATTGAAAGACATAGTCTGTATATAGTAAGCAACTAATCATGAAATGTAGAGGGGTTTATTTGCTGACATGAAACCCTTTGACTCTACCAGAGGCCAGCTATCAAGTTACTGCCCTATTGCTGAGGGAAGGCTTTTGTGAGTGCTGCGCACTCCGATTTGGGGAAGCTGCTTTTATGGGAACAGCTATCTGTAGCCTGGGGCTCTCAACAGTGAAACTGTTCTGGCAAGATGACTATGCTCTGTACCAGTGAAGCTAGACTGGTAAAACTCAGTAAGCATAAACTCAGGCCTTGGTCATCTAGGTTTACCCGGTGGCCTCAGGGTTATGCACAAATGAGGCAGTTCTGATTGTGGGATTTGGTTTAAATCTCCCCAGAATGCATCTTTGCATGGCACTGCTCAGTTGCTGGTAATTTTTTGTTCTGGACACTTGTGGTTACTCAAACTGGCTGAGGAAGGAAGATGAAAGAATTGCTTCATTTTCTGCAGATTGTTCCTGTACTTACTTGGCAGTGGGCCAGCGGAGGCCCAAGCAGGCAGGTGCCCTGCTGTCCACACTGGCCAGTAGCGTGGTGTTGCAAACAGCACCCTTTGTAACAGATTGCCTGGGGGTTTCAGACACTATTGTTTGTATTCCAAGGCCTTTTCTGAACAGAGTACCAAAAAGAATCAAACAGAAGATTTTCTGTGTTTGCGGCAGTTCCCCCAGGTGCCATGCAGGAAATGCCAGCATGGAAGAAGTCACAAGGAAAAGCTGACTGGCTGGTTTGAATTTTTTTTTAATATGGGTGACCCCACACTTACCTACCCCAATCCATTGAAACCTTCTCAGTCAGAAAAAAAAAAAAAAGACACTAAGGCTGAGGAGATACTCTTCTGTAAGACTAACAGTGATGGTAATAAATAGTAATGCCATGAAACATTCGCCAGTGTTCAGCACTGATTTTAATAAACCAAAGCAAAGATGTGTCAGGGGAGACCTCCGGTTTCCCTGTTGCCAAGTCCAAAGTCCCCAAGTCCCAGAATTCACAGCCTGAGGTAGCATCCAGGCACAGAAAGGATGAATGCTGGCACTGTGCCACCCCAGAAGGTAACAGTCACTGGCACTGTGCCCCAGCTGGATCACGATTCAGGTACCTGACCCTGTGTTCTTGTTCTTTGCTCCTGCACTCTGGGTTGCACTCCATGGACTGGCATGTGTGCTTGCTGCCAGGTTTGATGGCACTTCCCAGCTGTGAGCTGTGAGCCCAGGGAGCAGGAACCTTCTTTTCATTTGCACTGGTATCCCACAGGAACACAGTGACAATTTCCTCACTCCCCATGTATGGTTGGTTAATGGTGGGTGAGGCCAATATCCTCACAGAAGTGCAGATTATAACTGTGGAATTAATGCAGCTTTACTGCCGCACCATTTCTGCCTTAGTGGAATAGCGCCTATGGAAGCAGTAGTGTGCCTAATGCAGGCCTGTGATGAACTGTGCAGAGTAGATTTAGTTTTCTGTAATGAGCATGAGTGAAGATGCAATGCTGACGATTTCTTTAAAGACAGAAATGTAGGATGTATAAAGACAGAAATTAAGGTCAGAGGAGGTATATTTTGAATGTTGGTAGCTGAAGGAATGGTTCTTACAAAAGACTTCCGGAACCTGTGGGTTTATTCTTCTAAGACCCACGCAGTGCAGAGAGAGAGAGATTGTTGGAAGAAGACCTCAGTTTCTCTTTGTTCCTTGGTTGCAGGAAATTTCCACCGTAAAGCCTCAGTGATCATGGTGGATGAGCTGCTGTCTGCCTACCCACACCAGCTTTCATTTTCTGAGGCTGGGCTCCGAATCATGATAACCAGCCACTTCCCTCCCAAAACACGTCTCTCCATGGCCAGCCGCATGTTAATCAATGAGGTATGTCTTTTATCTCCCCCTACCTCCCATTTTCCTCCTGAATTTGCCTTTTCCTATAGCAGTGTTTGGGTCAAAATGGAACTTGTGTTTCTTCTGGATCCCTGATAGCATTTTCCCAGATTTTATCCTTTTGACACTGACTTCACTAAATCATCCCTTGCTGTCTGGCCCCATGGAGGTTTTAGCAGAGAAAGTTTCGAGCTGTTATGTGGTTATGTTACCTGTAGCTGTTGCTCACAGGAGGTGCCCCCTGCATTGATCTGACATTAATATGGTTTGTACTTATTTAATAATACAGTACTCACTGAGTCAGTACTTAGTCTGGCCCTGATCTTGTAGTACTCCTGGAGTCATTTCTGCAGCCACTGGTCCTTCTCTTATAAAAGTTGTGTATGTGAGATTTATCTAGCTATCTACAAGCAGGCATCACATTATACCTGATCAAAATTCATCCCTTTTGCTTTTAAAGCCAAATTTTTAAAGAACTCTACACATTTCTCTTTATTTAAAATTTCTTAAATTTTAAAAAAATCTTTCATCAAGAGTTTGTGCCTGTATTTGCAGAGACAAAGGCTGATCAACAGCAGGACTTACACCAATGGTGAGTCAGAAGTAGCAATCAAAATACCTATCAAACACGTGGTTGAGAATGGAACAGGCCCCAGCAACTCTGCCGAGCGGGGCGTGAATGGCACACGGCGGGATGAAGACATGGCTGAGGCTGGGAATGAGACAGAGAATGAGAATGAGGATAATGAGAACAATGAAAACGATGAGGAAGAGGAAGATGATGATGACGATGATGACCATGAAGGACCATACACACCTTTTGACCTACCCAGTAAGAAGCTCCTGGGTTTGTGTTGTTCCGGAATGCAAAATTCAGTTTGGGTGTGCCAGAAAGCATCGCAGATGCGTGTTGAGGTAGAAGTGCCTGCAGCTTGCTGTATAGTTCCTGGTCACGGGTAAAAGATGAGAGGAACTGGGAAGCGGCAGGAACTTCTCACGATACAGACTCCCGGGCTTGGATGCTCCTCTGCTGCAGCTCGTGCATTGGCCCAGCGCTGCTATTTCAGTCAGAGGGGAGAGGCAGCAATCTCCACGGGGTGGTTCCTGCCCCCAGAACCTGCTTCAGCCTCTGGAGAGACCCGTCTGTCTCTGCTGACTGCAAAGGAAGATGAGGGTGGTGGGGCCACTGGCAAGGTGCCTGAATGCAGGTCAGATGTGTCTGCGTCTAGGTCTTAGCTTTGCTGGGGGATGTGGTAAGGTGTAGTGCTAGCAGAGACAAGGCAGTGGTGTTGCTGATGCAGAGCAGAGACAAAAGGTGGCCCTGGGCACCTCTGCTTCCTGCTGTTAACTAAGCGCAGCCACAGTGTCTTCTCTTTCTGTGGGGCTTAGAAAGTCAGCACAGCTATGTGACTTGTGAAAAACCGCATGTGCCTGCAGAATGGCAGTCTTCTTTTTGCCAAGTCACTCTTACCCCATCAGGGCTCTGGTCCCAGGATGATTATAACATATCCCTGCCCTGCCTTTGACTCACAGTTGCCACAGCTGGCAAGATCTGCTGTGTTGCAGACAAGCCACAAGACTGTAGGGACTGGTCCTGCTCTTTACAGGTGAAGTATGTTTTTGGAAACTCCTGTTCAGATCTCCTCACTCAAACAGCATAGCTGTAGTTTGAGTAAGGAAAAAAACCTGAGCCTTGAAGTAATTTAGATGGCCTATGGACTGTGACACTAAGTTCATGGTATGGAAAAGATTGCCGTGGACCTCTGGCAATCTCTGGTTCAAACCCCTGCTCAGAGCATGCTGCCCCAGGCTGTGTCCATTTGAGTTTTGATTATCTATGAGGTTGGCGATCCCACAGTCTTTTTGGGTACCTGTTCCAGTGTTTCACCACTCTCATTTTAGGAAAAAAAAAAGAAATTGCATGACTTATG
Source organism: Ibycter americanus (assembly GCA_035590275.1). Taxonomy (NCBI): domain Eukaryota; kingdom Metazoa; phylum Chordata; class Aves; order Falconiformes; family Falconidae; genus Ibycter; species Ibycter americanus. The sequence goes on along the minus strand of JAVJGI010000035.1, from coordinate 100,118 downwards.
GTAGCATCTGTTCTGAATTTCCCTGCAAGTTGAGTTCATTGGCTCTTACAATTCCCTTGTGCATTTCTCTGAAGGGCCTGGCGCAATCTTTTCTGTACCCTCCCACTGGGTGGTTGAATATGGATCGGATCTCCTTCCAGAACTTGCTTTTTATGTGGCAGCTGTAAGAGGTGTGCCCAGGGAGGGTAACAGGTGTGCTCTGACCCATTATTTAACAAACTTTCAGGGAGGCACTTCATACTCTTTCCCTATGCTCCTCTCTGCCCTCCCATCTCTGCCATCACTCTGTGATCTTCCCAACAAAGAATGTCTTGTCATTATCTCTTTGGATAGCAGTTAGGCTGAAGTGTCCCCAGCATCTTGTTTGTTAATATTAACAAAACGATAATATTCTGGACTAAAGCAGACTAGAATTGTGATTGGTTTTTGGTTTTGTTTTTTTTTGCTTTACAGCTGGCAAGATAGAAATCTTGAAGTGGCTCTTCACATGGCCACTGAGTTTTGTCCTGTACTTCACAGTGCCCAACTGTAACAAACCACACTTGGAAAAATGGTTCATGATTACCTTTGCTTCTTCTACCCTCTGGATTGCAGCCTTCTCCTACATGATGGTGTGGATGGTATGTACCAACTAAAGCAGAAACCACAGCCTGGGAGAGGCACCAGAAGTGGGTTTTGTCAGCTTAGGGAAATGTGTGGGAAGTTCTGCATACCTGAATTTTTAGATGAGAAACCTCAAGTCTGCTTCCATTTCTATTAGACCTGTCTGCACTCAGAGAAGAAAATTAGGGGCCAATAGCCATGGCCTTTGAATTTGATTCAGGGCTGGAATTTCACCCATATTCTTTAACATGGGGAAAAAATTCACATGCACCAGTTTAACACCACCTTGTCATGCAGGATAGTGTAAAGAGGCCCTGATGCTAGTAAGAATCTGGCCTCAGTAGTTTTCCTTTTCTTGAAACAAGCAAGCTTGAGAGACAGTTATGAATGATAACACTTTGAACTCAGCATGAACAAAAGCATGATGTTCAGCCAAATTCTTGCACAGCTACTCTAGCCAACAGGAACTTAGGTCTACCTCATTTTTCTAAAAGTAAAAAGGGGTAAATAAAAATGAACACAAGGAAGTCCAAGCATAGTTGGCCTGTTCACAGGGTGTTGTGCACTGGCTGGGTCACTGAGCCTGTTAGCTTGCTGCAGGCCTTGTTACATGATATGTGTAGGTGAAAAGTGTAAGTTGTCCTCACTAGGATCACAGTAATAGCACAGCATGAATTTTGTTCCTTTTGGGGCGGTCTGTACTCTTAAGCAGAATCAGGCAATGATGCGGCATTGGCATCAGGAGAGGGTCTAACAAGGGAAGCCTGGTTGTGGGCTGCTGCACTTGCAATGTAGTGCACGATTCATGGTCTGTCTCTGCATGGGACCTGAAGAGCATGGAGATACCTCGCTAAAGCACTGGCCACTTCTTTCCCTGTTGGAAAGGGGACAGTTACAAAAAAATCTTCACTGCCTTCACAATTCATTCTTGCACTAAATGAAAAATGAATGCCAGGCTTTTCCCTGCAAACTGATCAAAGCAGTTACAGAAGAGGGAGTTTTATTTTTTGTTTGCAGTAACTCATATTACCCTGAACATGAAGTAGAAAGTTACTTTTTTTCTTCTGCTTTTGATCTGCAAGCTTGAGGTGTTTTTTGAAAAAAAGCTATCCCAACTTTCCATAGCTGAAAAACTAGAGTCCACAGGGTCACTGTGCTGCCTCTAACATATGGTTCATATTTCTTGGAGTATGCTGCAGAGTTGAGAAGAGCAATGAAATGTGGCTAATAGGAAATGGGCATCATTAGGCAAAGGCATCCAAAATTTAAAAATGTTAATCAATTTGAGGAGCAGTAATTTATCATAGACTGCATAGCAGAGGGAAGAGGAAATTAAAGGTATCTCTTCTCTGCCAATAGGAATTGTTTGCAGTCATGTGGGGATAGGTCCCTGCATATAGCATTTCCGTAGTATAATGAACCATGGGGCTGTTTTAGTGTCTGTTTGGCTCTTATTTGTATATAATACTGCCTGTAAATTTCAGTCAAGATCAGGAGACTTGTTACACAGGATAGTGGGCCACTATATAGTCTTATTTCCAGTTCAGTGTCAGAAAAATTATGGGTGAAAGGTGTGAAGCAGCTAACCAAAGAGGGTACATAGCAGGTAAGTGTTACGATCTGCCAGGTGATGAATATACCCAAAAAGCCTGTCACTGCTTCTCTTTAAAAGTGTGAGTTTGCACTGAGCAATAAACTCTGTCTCACTTAAATCTTGCAGAATTGGGCCAAGGTGGTCTCTGATTTTAATTCTTGTGAACAGCTTGACAGTTTATTTCCTCTCCTTAGGTGACAATCATTGGCTACACACTGGGAATTCCAGATGTGATCATGGGCATCACTTTCTTGGCAGCTGGAACCAGTGTGCCGGACTGCATGGCAAGCCTTATCGTTGCAAGGCAAGGTAAGTTCATCACAGAGATGTCGTACTGCTATGGAAGTGTTTCCTTGTGTCCTATTCCCCTTTAGGTAGCACAGATGTGACCTGAATGTGAAAACACACAGAGTCCTTTTTCTGAGGCTGAAATTTAAAGCAAGAACAAAGAAGGAAATTAATTATGTTGCTATTGCAAAGCAGCTAACAGGTTCTTAATGACGGAATGGAACAAGTTTTGGTGCTATTGTCAACTTCAATCCTTCAACATTTTTCTTAATTTATCAGTGGTATAGAATTGTGTAGAACATGGCATAAGGGTTTTTCAGGTCACTTTCCAGCTTTTCTCCACAGTCATAAGGGCTGGCAGATACTACTGTTTTTAAGGAAAACTACTCTCTGCCCCTCCGCCTTGTCACTCCAGCAACATGTGTTTTAAGAGAAAAAGAATGTTGTCAGTACTGCTTTGGGGACCAAAAACAGTGGCTCTTCATTGAAACAACCAGCTACTTTACAGACTACCTGAAGACCTAATCTAATCAGTGCAGTATAGAAGCTTCTGTGTCATGGTTACAGTGAAGCATCAAAAGCCCCACTGAGCATGGCACCAGGTCGCAGCCAACACAGCCAGTGGCCGGGGTCCCCACAGCAGCAGAGGATTAGCTGAGAGAAGTTCTCAGATGATTCTAGAAGGTGGATTCAGCCCCTTCAACCCTACTGGCCTTGTATAATGGGGATGGCAAAGGGGAAAGGGAAGGGGTGGGATGAGGGGGATCTCCCTTAACTCTTTGCCTTAATCCATGGAAATTGTCTGGATTAGCTCAGCTTAAATGTATTTCTGTTTAGAAGATGAAAGAGTTTTCTGAGACATGTCTAATTGTACGTGGTTTCCATTCCTGCAGGTATGGGGGATATGGCTGTGTCTAACTCCATCGGAAGCAATGTTTTTGATATTTTAATTGGCCTAGGCCTCCCGTGGGCTTTGCAGACCCTAGCAGTGAATTACGGATCATATGTAAGTCCTGCGTTTGTTCACAAGTCTTTTATTTATTTATTTATTCATTCATTCATTTACTTATTTAAAATAAAGCAGATCTATTTAGGAAAAAAAAAAAAGTCCAAAATTCTGTGGATTGGATTTGAAGAAACAAATAGTTTTGCTCTATTATGATTTGGGAGAAGCAGCAACTAATTGTCAGTGGATACTCCCCATCCTTTGGAAGACAAGTACTTCCATTTCCTCCCTAAAGGCAGCAGTCTGTGCTGAAATAAGCTAACTCTTCAGAGCATATTGTGTTGTCACGCACTTGAATATATTCCAAATAAGAAGAGTGATCCTATTTTCAATAAGCCAGAGGGTATAAGCACATAGGTGGGAAGTAAAGGATAGAGCAGACCTGTAGGGCTTTTGGTAAGAAAAATTCTAGCGTTACTGAACTGTTAACACACTGGAAGGTAAAGGAAGCTGTTTAATAATTGGATATTTCAGAGCGTGACCATTGTCAGGAAACACTGTAAAGCTTTCCTGTTTGAGAAAAACTACCCCAAACACATGAAACCATCTTTTACTTCCCAAATTATAAAAGGGCCATCCCCTGCCCCCCCGAAGTCCCCCTTCTGAAAAGGAAGAGCAGGTGATGCCATGAAGTCCTAGAGGGAAGTCCCTGATGCTATTGCTGTTAGCTGGACACCACTCAGACAGCAGGAAGGACAGAGGAAAGATTCTTGATTACAGTCACTGAGTGAATGCAAAGTTAAAAGACTGGACAATCACAGGATTGTTGAGGTTGGCAATCTCTATTGAGATATAATATCTCTCTGGAGATTTAGTCCCCAACCCTCTGCTCAAAGCAGGGTCAGCTAGACCAGGATGCTTAGGGCCATGTCCAGCTGCGTCTTGAATACCTCCCAGGATGGAAACTGCACAGCTGCTCTCACAGCCTGTTTTGGCATTTGACCACTCTCACAGTAAAAAAGCGTTCTGATGTTTAAATGGAATTTCTGTATTTAAAATGGTGTGTGTTGCCTCTTGTTCTTTCAGTGGATACCACTCAGAAAAGTCTGACTGCACCTTTTCTATCCTCTCCCATCTGGTATTTGTACACATCAGTAAGATCCCCCTGAATCTTCTCTTCTCCAGGCTGAACAGTCAGCTCTTTCAGCTTCTCTTTGTATATCAGTTGCTGCAGTCCCTTAAATCATCCTGGTGGGCCTTCACTGGACTTGCTCCATGAAGTTCATGCCACCTTTCTATTGAGGAGCCCAGAACTGGACCAAAGACTCCAGATGTGTCTCACCAGTGCTGAGCAGAGAAGGATCATCTCTCTCTACCTGCTGGCAACACTTCTCCTAATGCAGCCCAGGATGCTGTTGATGCTCCATGCCACAAGGGTGCATTGCGGACTTCAGCTTGGTGTCCACCAAGATCAACAGATCTTTCTCTGCCAAGCTGCTTTCCAGCGGGCCAGCCCCAGCATGTACTGATACATGGAGTTATTTCTTCCCAGATGTAGGACTTTTCATTTCCCTTTGTTGGTGTTCATGATTTTCCTGCCTGTGCATTTCTCCAGGCTGTCCAGGTCTCTCTGGATGGCAGCAAAACCCTCCAGTGCCACCCCTCCCAGTTTTGTATTGGCTGCGAACTTGCTGAGGGTGCCTTCTGCCTCATCGTCCAGTTCATTAATAAAGACATTAAGCAGTATTGACCTCTGGGGTAAACCACGAGTGATTGGCCTCCAGCTGGACTTCAAGTGCAGCAGTTTGGCCAGTTATCAGTCCACTCCACTGTCTACTTATTTAGTCTGTTCTTCCTCTGTTTGTCTTTGAGGATATTTGAGATACAGTGTCAAAAGCCTTGCTAAAGTCAGCATAAACATCTGTTGCTCTCCCCTCATCCAAGAAGTCTACCTCATCATAGAAGGCTATCAGGCTGGTAAACATGGTTTCCCCTTCATGAATCTATATGTCTACTCACAATCACCTTCTTGTCCTTCAGATGTTTAGAAGTGGTTCCCAGGATGATTTGCTCCATCACCTTCCCAGGGATCAAGGTCAGGCTGACCAGCCTGTGGTTCCTTGGATCTTCCCTCTTCTTGAATGTAGGAGTGACAAAAGGAGCAATGCTGTAGGAATAAAATCCCTTTCTTTAATGAGCATCTTATCTTTGGCTCATCTGTGTTTTTGTGGAAAAGGATAAAAACAAGTGTCAGAACAGAAGCAGCCACCTTTCATGGAGGCATAACAATGTCGCTACTGTTTTGCACACCCAAAATGTTCATTGTACAGTGTGATCAAATGGTTAGAAAAGGCAGTCTTGGAAAAAGCCCCACAATTAGGAAAGACAGTTTCCTCAGTTTTCACTTGCAGTTCCTGGATTTCTCTCCAAATCCTTGGATAACTGGACTTCAAAACAAAACAAGCCCCCCCTCCCCTCCATCCCTCTGTGACTAAAAATTAATTACTTAAGTATTACTAAGTTGGCAGAAAAGGCTAGAGTTAGCTGGGTCAGGTGTAGCCTGGTGACAGCATTAAGAGCTGCAAGGTGCTGTTTGTTACTCAGGAACCCTAGCACCAAGGTCATCAGGGGCACAAGACGATGAGCTCCTGTTCCCTGAGGTCCATCGGGCTGAGCTTGGGCTGCTCGCACGAGCAAGGCCTGCTCGCTGGGTGGGGGTTCACAGGATCAGGCCAACCAGATTGTCCCTTCAATGTGACCCTGAATCAGAAGCACTAGATAATTTCTGAGCTAATAGTCACAATTTAGTACTCCTCCTTTGGTATTTGGCAAGATCCAAATTTGTCTTTGTAGCACCTCCTCCAAAAGAGGAACTCCTCAAAGCCATTGTAATGCCCCTGTCTTGTGTATAGAGGGAAAGAGAGATTTTGTAAAAGACAAAAAGAGCTTGCTTGACCGTGATTGCTTTTGTGTAGCCATCCAAAACCATTATTGCCTCCCCAGAACGTTTAATGTAAGAGGACTGTGGCAAAGTTAAGCATTTGCTGAAAGTAGAGAATAAATGCATTTTAATAAGCAAGCTGTTGAGGCAGTAGTAGCTTTTGTGGAAGCCAAAAAAAGTAGACTGTGTGATTTGAAAGTTAAGCTTTAATGCAGAAGAGCCTCCTAGAAGCCCCTTCCCCTCCAGCCTTATTTTTCTGGAAGTCTAAACACTCAGAGCTTTCTGCAGAGTGTGGTATTTCTGTAATATCTTACTCTGTAAAATCCCTGTGCATCTCTTGTTCCAGGCTGCCTGAGTCAGAATCCCCTGTGGCCAAATTTTGCTCTGGGTTAATGCTGGTGTAAAGAATTCTGGCATGTTTCTGTGCAGAAATAGAGAAGAGGATCTGCTACCTTTTGCTTTCCCTTTGTGCTGTGGTGTGTACATGCATGTGGCAGCATGTTGTCCTGTGATTATGCACATTCTGAACTTGCTCATGTGGTAAAGTGGCTTCACCCACTAACCAGCCAAGCAGCTGCTTCCAACCAGAAGGAGATTTATGGGGTTTCATTCTGAATGTGAAGAGCAGTATCACTGCTAATGGCACTTTCAGCTGCTGTAGCACCTGTTGAAGGATGAGCTTGTGTTTGGACCTTCCTTAAACTCCCTAAGGGCAGGTGGGTGTTTCAAAGCCCATTTTACAGATGGTGCATTTTGATTTGAGATAAGCAGAGAGCTTTGGACGAGAGGCAGCCTGCAAGTTTGTGGCTGGATGTGAGACATCAATACATTGAAAGCATCGTCCCGCAAGGTCCCAGTTACTGCCTAGTTTTGTCATAAGCCTGGCAGCAACCACAAGAAACCTGATGCAGAATCAGGACTTCTTGTTTAAACAAGTTTACTCTATGAGATAGTGCCCGAGGAGGAAAAATACAGCTTGTGATCTAATAGATAAGATGGGAAAAGAGCAAGAGGGGACCTGTCAGAGAGAGACCAATGGACTTGTTGGAGGTTGCGCAGTAGGGAAGTGGCAGAACTGGAAATGGACTGTGAATCTCTTGAGACACATCCTGGTGCTGGGTTGCTAAATCACAATCATTTTGATTAAGTGCCTCTCCCACTTCTGACTGCCCTTTTCCCAGTTCCATTGTCAATGGATGTTTCAGCTTATTTTTATTTTATTCTTCCTTTCTTGTTACAAAAAAGGAAAGGAATTCCATCTTTTGCTTCTCAGGCTGCATCTTGGAAGCATCTGTCACCTGTTTTAGAGAAGAAAGTTCCTTTTCTTCTGTCTTCCTACTGTAAATGAAACATTTTCCTGTAGGATGTGGGTACACCACAAGTGAACACTGCAGGGCAGTCGCAGCCACAGCCTGAACAGGGGGACTGCACCCACATGATGTGATGTAGGAAGCTGGCACACCAGGCGGCGCTTTGCAAGACCACTGTATGCTTCGGGGCACTGATCTCTGATATCATTCACCCTGCCTCAACTGTGTGTGCCTGTTAACCATGAACCAGGTTTGTCTCAGTGTCATCATCAATGTGCAATACTGGATTTTTATTCTTTTCCTTCCAGTGCTGACTGGAGTCAGTCCAAACCCAAGCCAGAAAATGCTCCATCTCATGCTTCTCCAGGAAGATGTTAGTGTTGGTGCAGAGAGGAAAAGGCTTTCCTCTGCCCTCACCCTTTGCCTTCAATTCAGTTGTCAGTTCCACGGTTCTTGATTTGGGCCAGGCCACTGATGCTTTTCCATTAAAAGGCAGATCTAGTCAATATCAAACAGCTTCCACATCAGACCCTTTCTGTTTCTACAATGTCTAGCCTCTAACCCAACTATATGTTTATTACTTTAGGAGTCCTTGTTATTTCTGGACACCCATTAATGTCCAGACACTAACTGGGACTTCCTCTGTGCTTCCCACTGGAGCTTCTCCACTAGAAGTCACTTGGCCACCCTCCTGCTGCAGCTCTGGCCTTTTGCTATCAAGCACAGCTACGCTAGCATGCCATCAGGACTTTTGGAGAAAAAGCAGCATCCCTCTGGACCTAGAGGGACTTTGAAGGAGTTCACTTTCTCGTCTCATCCAGCTCTGAGTCCTGGACACGTTGCTGACTCTGTGATCCTGTAAGCATCATTCCCCAGTGGCCCTGGCAAATCCAGAATGAAAAGATACTTGCTCTGTGTCTTCCATCCAATTGCTTCCCTCTGGAATCTTTTTTTTTTATGTGAACATGTAAACCAGACATCAGCCAGGAGTATTTTAGAGAAGAGGAATGTTAAGCATAAACAGCCAGGTTCATTTGTTCACATCAGCATTTAGGAGTATAATCATATGTCTATCCATCACTTCTCTGCCTGATAACTTCAGCCAATTTCAGCAAAATTTGACGGTAAGTTGGAAGTCTTAGAGATACTACATTCCTTTCATGCAAACAGGCAGCTAGAGAGAGAAGGAATAACATCAGCGTGAGCCTTGTTAGATATCAGAGAATCCAGAGGTAAGCAGACACTAGGGAAACAGGAGATGGCAAGTGTCACTACTTTGCTACTCACTGACCAGTTTGCTATTCACTGTTTTAATTCCAAGGCGCTATGATGAATCTTACGACATCAGGACAAAGCTGGGCTTCCATCTTCTCACAGCCAACAACTGTGTATCTGTTCCTTGCCCCATTCTGGCCCAGGTATCTGCTTGTAGACCACCTAAATCTTCTGCGGAGAAGAGGGAGGATAGCTTCCATGGATCTGTCAGTCATCGGGGCAAACATTAAGGTCAAAGATAGCAACAGGGTGGTGACTGTCTGCTTCCCACAGCATTACCTTTCACTTCTGTAGATGTTACTCCTCCTCCTGCTCTGGGGTGCCAGGCTCTTTCCAGCTCTCACCTTAGCATCTGCAGCATGATTGCTGGTATCACTGCAGCAGCTGTATGCAGCTTGGCAGGTATTAATGGATTAATTTATTGGTTGATCCCAAAAACCTATGGATGAGCATAGGAGCAGGTACATGCTGAAGCTACTAACTAGTCCCTCCAGCTTCCTGGAATAGTTTGCACGTATTGAGTGCATTGGCACCCTGGTTTCATGGCAGGGAGACTGGGATTATCATACTGTAGTAGAGAGAAAGTGTCTAGAGCAAAAATGTCTGGTCCCTTCCAAAGCTCATAACAATATAGGAATTCTCTTCAACCATAACCCCTGCATTTCTTGCTTAATACTTTGAGTGTCTATGTGCAGCGCTCCATCTTGTGTGTATACTCTCTGCAAAGTGAATTTTGTGATGCAGAGCAAACCAAGGATGCTTTTTTAGGAGTCTCAAAAAAAGTCCAAGAAGGAAATTCCATTGAAACATGCAGGAATGCAGCACCTTTCTGAAGTTCCAGTTTTTCGAGACCTCTGTCTCATGGCAAGACCTGGGGAATGCAGGATTTACACTGAATTTCTACTGCCAGGCAGGGACGCTGCAGGAAGAGGATCCCCAAACAGACAGAGGACCTGCAGCTTTTTCAGCCAAGGGACTGGAAACATAGCAGAGTCCTTCTAATATTCCTGAATGAGGTAATTTCTCTCATATTTGGACCCTGGAGCAAAACCAGTTTGGGTTTTGGCAATGGCTCCTTGTTTTCCCTTCAGCAACTGCCAGAAAAGAACTGAAGATTGGAATCACTTTTATTTCCATTGGTTTTCCTCTGTTGTTTACCTTCAGCCTCGGTTACTTATTGCCTGCAGGAGCTGCATGCGAATAGCTGGAGCTGTGGTGGCAGCATCTTTGCATTTGCTACACAAGAAGCAGAGAGATAGCTTCCTTTCAATTTCAGACTGAGTAGATTTTGAACTTGCAAACCTTCTGTGTGTGATCAGTCAAAACAGAGCATTCTTCTGGCTTGCTTTAGCTGCTAGATATAAGCCAAACCTCAAAAGAGAGTTTGGGAATGTTGATTTTTCCTTCTTGCAGAATGAGGGAGTGCTTCGTCTGCAGACAGTTTTCTCCTGGGGAAGAAGCATTTCCTCTTCTTAAATGAACAGAGAACGGAGCTTTTCCTTCTGTAATTATGAAGACTCCAGCTGAGGCCCTTTTTCTGCTCTTTGCTATAAACTGAAATTATCTCCTCCCTTACTGTGAATTTTGAATGTTTTGCTGGCTTTGTTTTCCCTGAACTTACACATTGTCACGTACTCTGAGAAAACCTATTCCATTGCCACTTGCAGGAAATGTCAGTTGTCTCGTGAGAAGACTGCGTGACTGATTTCTACCGTAATTTGACAGATCGAGGACAGATTTTTCTTAAGCTTTTGTACCAAATTTCAGAATCTTCTGAGCTCCTGTGCTCACAGTTAGAGGTTACAAGAAGAAATAGGGCAAGGTACAGTGATAATCAGAGAAGTGGGAATAGTTTGTCAGTTAAAACTGTATTTCCAGAGCTGTAGCCTTACGGAAAATTTGTGAAGCAGCAGCAGGTAGTTCAAAATCAAATGCAGAAAAAGAAAGAATCCTTTAGGCAAGTGGAGAACTAAAATGAGAGAAACAAGTGAACAGTGGCTATTCAGCCTAGTTTAGATTTAACTATCTCAGAGCCACTAAGCAATACTGTATAAAACAATTCATGGTTCTGTATGATTACTTTTTGAAATAGATGGGTGAGCATTAGATTAGAAGATGTTGAAAGGCTACCAAAGCTGGAGAGAAGGTTTAAAAAACAGCATGCCTACTTCTTGTGTGGCTTTTGTGATTTTAGCCATTGCTGTGCACAGAATGGCTGTAATGTAGACTTGGGCCAAACATGAGGGGATTGTAGGAAAGCCTTTAGCATTATCAGGTAGGATAGAACAGTAGGAAGCTGTTACACCTGCCTTTTTGTTCTGATGAGCAACCCCTGCTATGCACCAACTAGTGCAATAGCATGAAGAGTAGACTTAGAGCAAATCTGAAATGGTCGTCTTTGAAATTGTATATTCTCTTCTTTGGCAATAGATAAGTAACAGCAGTGTTTGCTAGAATGAAATGTTCTTGTTTTCGTTAATATTTGTGGGTTTCTGTTATATTTTCAGAGAACCATTTCCAGAGCTAGGCATAGGCTAGCCAAGAGCTTTGGCAGTGGTCCTCTGGTTATTCTTAATGCAAAAATTAAATACCTCAGTGCCCAGTAGCAGATTTGATAGAAGAGAATATGTGGTCATACCCCAAACGAGGTGGGCTATTTGCTCAAGCCTATGTCCTTTAGCTATGGTAAATGGGGAATGTTTTAATGTGACCTGTGCATCAGGGAGGTTGCTGCTGGCTGATCTGGAAACTGGAAACTCCTTATACCACCAGTGTAAGGTTTACTGGAGAACGTATCTCCAAATCCTCAGGCTGCAGCCCCTCAAATGCTTTGCAGTGAGTTTCATCTAGTTCTGAGGAGACCTTTCTTTGTTGGAGTGAGAATATTTAGCAAAAAACATCCCTCAAAGACCAGACTACCATTGCATTTTGGACCGGAACGAACCCAGACAGCTTTCATTCTCTCCTCAGTGTGAGCTTTGAAGTCTGCAAGAATCTCAGTTTGGACTGTATTAGTCCAAGAAACCTTTACAGTAAGACGTATCTGGGCAACAGGCTTAAACAGGAATTTTATCTACAGTGTGGGAGGTTTCTTACTGGTGTAAATCAGCTTGTGCCAGAGCTGTCTTAAATAACCCAGAGACCGTGGGCACAGTGCCTGAATGTATGCCATTCTCCACGTGTGCAAGTCTAGTGAGGTCAGACTTAACTGCATGTGCCAGAAAACCAATGCATCGTGCACAGCTGGACTCCCTACACACACCATGCAGAGCTGCTATGTGCGTAAGCAGCAAGCCAAATTATTTGGGCTATTTGTGTGCACATAAAGTAACTCCACAACATGTATACTGCAAGTTCCAGTGCATCTGGAATTAACACCCAGCACCCATCTATGGAATCCATGTCCCAGCCATCCCAGGGCAAATCTGCTTTGGGGACAGGCTTACATCAGTGTCAGTTTGTTCCAACTGATTTTCTGTTGGTTTTCATTTGCTTCTCATTGTTTTATAGCCCTTCTCACTATATTTGTCCTCTTCTGTCCCTTTTCCACCTGCTCCACGGCATGGCAGAGAGATGCCATGCCTGCATCACCTCCTGAACCACCATGGAAACATCTGGAGGTCTGCACAGCTTATATAGTGTTTTGAGCTCACCAGCAGGGTTTTTTACCCAGAGTTGCGCTTTTTCTTCCAGAAAGTCCAGCTGTGATATGTATCCAGTTCAGCCAAATAAGCTTCCTGACAAAGTGCATTCCACAGCTAGTATTTGATCACCCAAGGAAACCACCCTTTGCTATATACATGGAAGCGTTTTAATCCTGCTGCCCAATGGCAGAGTGAGGTATTAGGTGATAACCCTAATAAATGGCCCAATTTTTTGTGGAGCAAAAAGCACTGGAAAGTGAAAACTGTATTAGAAAACACCTATTCACCCCTCCCAGGAGTTTGGTTTCTATGGGAATAGTCAAGCCTCTTAAAGGAAAGTTATTGTTATTTAGGTTAATTAGGTGATTGCTTTGCTCAACAGTGGGAGCTGGGCTAGATCCCAGGCCAGGAACGTTGCTTGTTAAGCCTGAGTTGAGAATTGTTAACCTGGCGTGAAGCTCAAGTGTTCTAATGCAATAGCTCTGCAAGGGAAAATTGTTGCTCATGCTCCTGAAGGGGTTGCCGTGTTTGCTTTGCCTGTGTGGGATCGGTGTGACGTGTTACTGCTACATTGGTAAAGCTGTCATAAATGATTGGCATACACTTTCTACTTTTGAATAATCCTTAACAGCAACTTTTGCTCCCCTGAATGACCTCTAAAGAGGAGCCTTGCAGATAGTCCAAAGAAATCAGCCCCAAACACCTCTCTCTGGAAGCACTGTCCTCAGCAAATTGGACACCGATGTCTTTAGAATGGTGTTTCCAAATGTCTGCTGGTTTTGTGGAGGCTAATGATGTAACTGAGAAGCAGCGTCTGCACTTTAGGCTGAATTCAGACATTTTCCATGCTAAAATAATTCCAGCTGCTTCATTTGCTTCCTTTTCCTGTAGATTCCTTTCCGATTTATGTATTTTATACTGACAGTTTTTACAGATTTTGGCACTGGTCAAACAGAATTCCTGACCAAAACCCAGACAGGAATTTATTGTAAAATACTATCTGCCTTTCCCAGCCAGCTGCTGCTCATTTGGATAGCAGGGAAGGTGACTTTAAATTTGCGTTTTAGTTAAGCAAAGTTAGTTTCGGGGATTTTTGCATTTTAGAATTACTAAAATGGAAATCCAGGTTAGCTGTCGTGTATGGAACATTCAGATAGGTGGAAGCAGGAGGAAGGGAGTGGATGCATGTGTCTGAATTTAGTGCAGTCGACCAGTCTGTCTCTACAGGGAGCAGTAATGTGTGCACAGAGCCCCCACATTAGCTTGTCCTGGCTCCTTAGAGGAAATATGCTGCAGGGTATCAAAGAAAAAGGTCTTCTGGGTCAGAACTTGAAGTTGTCCCTCATCCCAAGAGTACCTCTTGTTTCAGAAAAACTTTGAGATTTGCTCAGGACTGGTGGTAGAAGCTGCAGTGGTCTTAGAGACTTCTTCCATAGCTGCAAAAATACACTTCCTCCTGTCCGCCCCTTACAACCTGCAGTTTACATTAACAGTAGGATCATTACATTTTTCACCTTTAGTTATGCAGACAGTCCCAAAATTGGCCTTCACAATCTGAAGCAATCTAAATCCTTCATTTTTTTGGACAGTCAGTCTAGTGAGAATATTGTATTTTACATGTAATGGCCATAGGAATATAATGGTCCCACTGTACATACATACACTTACAGCTTGTATCTTAAAGAAATCCTGTAATACCTTTAAGAACAAATGATCATCATGGCTGTAGCCTTTTAGTAATCAGTAAAAAAGGAAAATGTGCCATTTTTATAACCCAGGATTTTAACAGACCTGAAGATAAAAGCAAATCTCGGGCAGCAGTAGAGCTCTGCAAATTGGTGGGACACTTGTGAGTACAAATGCTATAATAATTCCAGTGTACAGTAGCTGTGGAGGACCTATTCATGCTTATTATAATTTATTAGAAGTACAGCAACGCGTCATCATGCTGAATCTTGAGCATGTGCAGGAGAAGAGAGAAATCCTTCCAGGACTGTCTTTTTGCAGTATGCTTGACCTTGTGTCCAACATACATTTGCATAGAGGATCGTGGGTGTATGTAGTTCATTGCAGGTTCAGGTCTGCAGAATGTCAGAACTGATAATCCTTTTCTTGACCCCGGAAATCAGACTCTCCCCTCAGTTGTCCTGGGGGAATGAAGCTCAGTCATTACTCTGGATTTGGGAGCAGTGTTTGGATGAAGAAGTTTTTCCTGACTGTGATGCAGAATGATACAAGTGCCTCAGCAGTCTAGCCTTCATGAAATTGTAGTGATGCTCGTCAACAAATTAGCAATACCCACTTCTCTTGTGAATGGGCTTCTTTATAGTCTTAACTGGAAGGATGCGAGCACTGAAAAGTGGCCAGTGATACACTATGTACTGTTGTTTTCTGTGTTGACCATTGAAAAAATAATATTGTAGCACAGAAATTTAGTTTGAATTGTTTATTGGAGTAAAAACAGTTTAAAAAACAAGAAATAAATCCAACTGTTAGAAAAAAAAGAAGTATTGTTTAAGGTGGATGAACTTCCATTCTGGAAACTATTTTCTCTTCTGCAGAAATGGACTCATGTTTTTACTTTTTCTTGTATACAAATGCAGAACAATCTGAGCAATTAAGAACTGGATACCAGCCCATTTAAGGAAGATCACCGTATTTAGTTTTGCTGTTTGACCTCAGCAGCAGAGTGGTGTGACTGGAAACACACCTGTGCTGCACAAAATCAGGGTCTACTAGGCAAACAACAGCAGTGTCCTTTTCTAAAGCATCCTTGAATACTTGTACATAACTTCTTGCTAAGATTGATCTCTTCCAGGAAACTTAAATAGTCAGTTACTACTTTAAATAGTAATTAGTTTTTGTGACTTAGTTGAAACTCAACTTCATGGTTTCATTGCACAGAAGGTGCAGGGAGGAATACAATGGGCTGTGTTACCTTATAGTGGCCTTAAGATGATAATTGATATCAGGTGGTCTAAAGATTTACAATTCAGTCATGTGGGTGCCCATGGCTCCCACCCCATAGCTTCCAGCTGCCTTGTTGCTTCCCTGGAGAAGCCAACCTTCCCTAGAAGGAAGTCTCCTTCATGCAGTAAACTGCAGAAGTGCCTTGGGACTCTCCATCTGAGTGCTCCCTTGACAATACTACAGGTCATACTCTTTGAGAAGATCACATGAAATGTCCAAAGGGACAATAATTAAGCTTGCCAAGAGAAGAATGGGAAACTGAGGGGAAGCGAGATCCTAGCTGAGGAACAGAATTGAAGAGGTGGCTTTACTCCCTGTAGCCTTCCTATGTAGCTATAGGTTTATGTCACATAAAACCATGTTTTTAAATGTATTTAGGGCTTAGAGATGCAGGTGAGTGCCTTTGGTTAGACTCCAGAGCCTCTAAAAATGGCACTTAAATAGCTCCACAGCTCTGACGACCTGTATCTTGGTTCTCTGCTTGCACAGTGGATGTAATTGTGGCTCTGCCATGTTGATGGCTACATCAGAGCCTGTGATGCGCCTGGGTACCTTATGTGCTGGTTTAACCCCGGCCGGCAACCAAGCACCACGCAGCCACTCGCTCACTCCCCTCACTCAGAAAGATGGGGAGGAGGATCGGAAAAGAATGTAAAAGTCAAGGGTTGAGATAAGAACAATTTAATAGGTAAAACA
>JAVJGI010000035.1:58540-83751 GCA_035590275.1 Ibycter americanus | reverse complement strand
CATCACAGCCAAAACACAGCACAGCACCAACTACTAAGAAGAAAATTAACTCCATCCCAGCTGAAACCACAACACCTTAGCAGCGATATCTCTACAGAGCCCTGCAGGCATAGTTGTCTCTCTGCCTTATTTGCTTCAATGCTAAATAATGTTTAGCCTGTGCTAGTGTGCCATGATGCATTGACATTGATGGTTTTCAGCAGCTGAGGTTCAGGCTGTGAGGTTACTGACTTGTTCCCTTCACCAGGTTGAGCAGGAGTAGGGAAGAAATGTGTTTGTGTCTGTCCTTGTTTATTTTCCCCCGCTGTGAAGCATTAATTGGTGACTGAATGCAAAATTTCCTTTCCCCTATTTGTTCTTACAGGACTCACACAGGAGTTAATTAGCAAGAAGAAAATTTTATGATATAACAGTATAAAGGATGACAAAGCCCACATAGGGGTGGAACCGTTTGAAATGCTGTCAGGTCCTAAGAGCACTGCTCCAATAATACTCCTTCTTTGGCAATAGGGAGTAGGCAAAATAATCTGTAATGTAATGGTCTGACTTGGCATTTACAGCTTGCAAGCCAGTATTCAGCAACTCAGCAGTTTAGGATTACAGAATTATCATCAGAGAGAAATATTGTTGCTTGAAATTGTGACATGGTTTTATAAACTTCCTTCTCTTACAGATTCGGTTAAACAGCAGAGGACTTATCTATTCTGTTGGTCTCCTGCTGGCATCTGTTTTTGTCACAGTATGTATATAGTCTTTTGTTCTTCATTTCCAAAAGAGTGATTTTATAGACGTTTTCTTCATTTATTCCTTTCTCACCTCCAGCTGTAACAGTGGTTGCAAAGTCTTGTTAAGGGATAGGAATGGTCACTCCTATTGTAAACTTCCCAAGACCTTAATCTGGCACTTGGCAGAAGCTATCAGTGTCACAAGATGGCTTTCATGTTTGTATATTTTTCATGGGAGGAGCCCGGGAGATACATTAGTAATTATCAGTTATTTTTCATGGTAGCGTTGAAGCAGATCCCTTGGTGTATGACGAGATCCGTTCTCCTGTAGGACAGGTAGACAAAATGCTGTACAGTTTGTACAGTTTGCTTTGGCCTGCTGTAGGAACCTTCTGAAATATGACACAGACCAGAACAAATAATGCCTGGACATGACAGTGTTTCTACTGAAATCGGTGCCTCGCATTCCCTGACCTGTCCAAGTCCAGCAGAGCAGACTAGAAACGATAGGGAGAAGCGAATTTATGTGACATCTTCCAAATCTTGAGACCAGCTGCTATAGGGAGTCCTCCTATGTGTTGCACACCAACACAATTCCCACATACACAAGGCTTTAATCTTTCAGGTGGTTTGTGTGAGAGCAAACTTAGCGAAGTCAAGCACAGCTTTAGACTGTGTGGCTCTAGATTGGGATGCAGAGGGGCACATGAAGCATTTTGAGTGAAGAAAGAAGAATCTGGCCTTGGAGAACATTTCTGATTGAATTAAATGTGATTGTTCTTGCCAAAACAAAATTAATTGCTGAAACTTAAGACCCCAGGGCCAGGACTTGAGGTGATGTAAGTCAGTGTGGCTTCAATGACTTGTGAGAGGGCTACTCTGATTTACTTCAGCTATGGTCTTCAGCTCACTTGTTGCAGTACTTCCATTGTGATTGCTTCCAGGTGACCGTGATCAGTAAGGGGACAGTCATCATCATGCTCCTGGAATTGAGAAGGGGGTTTACCGCTTTATTCCAAATGTTCCTGCTGTGGTGGCTTACTCTGTGTTTATTGTAGGTTTTTGGCGTCCACATGAACAAATGGAAACTGGATAAGAAGCTAGGGTGTGTGTGCCTTTCCCTTTACGGCATCTTCCTGTGTTTCTCCATCATGACAGAATTCAATGTTTTCACTTTTGTGAACTTGCCAATGTGCAGAGATCACTAATGCAGGTGGCAGACTGTCAGGAGGAACTTCCTTCTTACCTGTGCAATACAAACCACGGCTGGCATCTCCTGAATGCAGTGCACCTCCAAGTCGTGACGTATATCCTGTTCACTGTTCATAGGACCCGTGGCCCCATCTAGGTCTGCCCTCTCCCTGAACCTCACAACCTGGAAAAATCCTGCATCGATGTGAAGATTATTTTTTTCAACATTCATGTGATTTCCTAGCTCAGTTTTTGAACAGTGTGACTGGGACTCTAGATGAACTGGCTGCTAACTGGCGTCAAGCCAGGCAAAACTGGTCTGCTACAATTCCTTCTATTTTTAAGTTATTTGATGGAAGACTAATCTAATTTATGACTTAAGACTCTTGCTACAATGCAGAAGAGGGTGCATCGTACAGGGGCTGATTTTCAAGGAGAATCATGGGAATTTTTTTGGCTGTTTTTTTGTTTGGGTTTTTTTTTTTTTAGTTTTGTTTTTCCTTTGGGGGTTTGGATATTTTTTTTTGTTGTGTTTTTGTTGTTTTTTTTTAATTGCCAGAGATCAACATCCTCTCTTGCATCTTCTCCTTCTGGGTCTCCTGTAACGATCCAAAGGTCACAGGGCAGTGTAATATGGGAATACAATTCAAGGTACTCGGCATATGAATGGATTTACTGCATATTAAAAGAAGATTGTCAAGGCAACAGATGATGACTTTTTGCCGTAAATAATTAATCTTGTACAGGTGTGATGAGGAATGTAAGGTAAACATGGATTCAAAGGGTAAACACTACTACCGTTTTACTACTAATGTTGGAGTTTTATTACTAGGATGTTTATGGTGTTTCCAAGCAATAGTTTGATCGCCAGCCCAGGAGGGCTATCAAGGAGGTGTCCTGGGTTTTAGTGGCCTGCACATGAAAATGGAAGGTCAGAACTTTCTCTGCTTCGTCAGATTTCTTGTTTTGGGGGGATTCAACAGTTCACGTCTTATTCGTTCTGAGAAGGACATAAGTATGCGTTGGAACTTTTCTAAATGAGTTACAGACACTGGTTTCTTTAAAAGGAAGGAGGCGTATTTTGCACAGACCTATTACTGAAGTCATAATTTGCCATTCTTTAAAGAATACACTGGACCTGGTCAGATATTTGTCTTCTTAAGCAGTTGAACTTATCTGATAACAGATCATGTGGATTCATCACCCCTTCTTTGGGAGGGAGGAAGACACAGAGAGAGATGGCACTTTTTAAAATGTGGAATATCTTCAATGCAGACTTGCTCGCAGATCTTAAGTTATTGTGAAAGTTTAGCTATTCGTTGTTCCAATATCCCTGCTAGATTTTGTATAATACTGTGTTAATATGCAGGCAGATTCCACCCCATGAGAAACACCATCACAGCTTCATTTGTATGTATTGATACTGTGGATTCTTGCCAGTGCTGGCTGTTGTATTTACTTTAAGCACTGATCACTTCTGATTCATTTGGTATGTTTTTTCCTTTTTCTTGTATATGTTCTACTATGAAATGTATTAAGATGCTACCAGCTAGGTGAATGTTTTTGTCTATGGTACAAATAGTGGCAAATATTGGTAGTAAAGACACAGCAAACTCTATGTAAAAGAAAGAAAGGAAGAAAAGCCAGAACACCAAGCCCTAAACTATAGCAGGAAAAAAAACCCCTCCAACTGAAAAAAAAAAAAAAAAACCCACTAAGAAAAAAAGAGCCCCATTCACAGTCAGAAAGCCAGTTTTTATTTCATTTGCACTTTTGGAAGTGATTTATTTCGGTTTAATTTTCTTTGGGGAAAATGTTGTAAATCAAACTATTTACGACCTGTGGTCTCCATTCAGCTCAGCATTTGATTTCCTTTCTCTGTTACACTAAATGTGTGGAGGCACTGGCAGCTGTTGCACTGTGTGTGTTGAGGAAGTCCAGTGGAAAAAGCCATGTACCACTGGCCTCGGTTAACAAAGTGTGCTTCTGGATCCCTGGCAAGAAGAAGGAAGGGTCCAGGGACAGGCAGTTGAGAGAGTCAGTGATATGCCTGTGCCGTCATTCCTCATTCTGGAAAACAGTTGTGTTGCTCCTTGAGCTATGCAGCCTGTTGTTTGAGCAGCCTTCTCGTAACTATGCCCGCTGGAAGTCCTCTTGTGTTAGAAAGCGCACTGTACCTTCCTGTTGTTTTTTTGTTGCTGTTTCTTTCTTTTTTGTTGTGGTTGTTAATGAGATTAATAATAATAATAACCACTAAAATGCCTAAAATACTTCCTTAAATCAAACAATGTTAGCAACAATGTGGCACACTTCACTAAAAGCCACCCCACAAACACACAGCTATACTCTCGTAGCAAGATGATGCAGTTGCTCCTAAGCAGAATGTTTCCTTGCTGTCAGAAGGGACAGATTTGGGGAAGGAAAAAAAGAAATTTCACATCAGGGCCTATTATTACTTCTATTTTGAATATTTATACTGCTGCTCCAATGGAGCCAGTTGGATCTATTTCTACGAAATAGCCATTACCTATCCCATGGCACAAAAACTGCATGAGTTTTTTTTAGGAACTTTTCCTATTGGTGTGCATTAAATACTGTAATATGTCATAGC
This sequence comes from Ibycter americanus, assembly GCA_035590275.1. NCBI lineage: Eukaryota > Metazoa > Chordata > Aves > Falconiformes > Falconidae > Ibycter > Ibycter americanus. Next base: position 79,224 of record JAVJGI010000035.1, on the reverse strand, counting down.
TTTGTGTGTAAAACCTGAAATACCTTGTTTTGACACTTGTGTGTTGTGCAAGAATGTTCTGCAAGTTGTTTGTTCTAAGCAGAAGCAAAAGGTATGTTGAACTGCCGTTATCTGTGCCATATATGAATTGGTAAGTACTTCCTATGTTGGCAGTTTCAGCGAGGTGTGCTTACAATTTGCAACCAAATCAACCAGTGCAGACCTGGTTTGGAACAGGATGGACCAACTGAATGTGTGCATTCTTGGTTTTGTCTCCAAAAGAGAGAGTCCCTCCAGTTTGTTAGCATAATCAAAGCCTGTGGAAAAGTCCCCAAAGCAAAAAAAAATGAGCAGTTTTTAGCAGCCTTCCTGTACGACATCTCCAAAGCTTGCATAGACAGTTATGTTCAAATGCAGTGCATATCAATACTTTCTGAGCCAAGCAGAGGACCAAGTCTGAGGGGTTCTCTCCTCCCGACGTTAGATTCTGGAAGCTGCCAGCTGTGCAGGGGGGACTGCCAGTGCCTGGCTCCATTTTCCTGGCGAGAAGCTCTGCAGTGCCCATTGCTGCCCAAGCCATGGGCCATCACTGGGATGTGGGGTCACGGGAGCCTGTCGAGGGTGGCTGAGCTGGCAGAGCCCCTGGAGGTGTGGGGTGGGACAGGGCCGTGGTAGGGCTGGGGCTTGGGACAGGGGCAGCTGGCGGGGGGGAAGGAGGGAGTGGAGAGGCCCAGGTTTTGGGTGGATGGGGGAAACCAGGGGTGAAGCCAGGTTGGGCTGGGTTTTTTGAATATGACTGTGATTCATTTATGATTTTACCGTTCTGAAAGCAAGGGTCACCACCTCATGTCTGAGGCTGGTCAGGTCTTTGGACCAGTTGACTGTTTTTGTTTCCATTCCTGGTGGTTTCAGACAATTCTTAATGAGTATTTCAAAGGGAGATTAAAGAGCCTTTTCCTCAGTGGAGAGCACTTCAGTGCAGCTCTGACTTTGACTTAAGTATGTGATCCCTTGCTAGTTTCAACTCTGCTCGACGTGTGGGATGGCCTTTGTTTGACAGCAGTTCAAAGGCAGAGTGGTAGGATAGGATATGATATGAGGAGGTCTTAAGATGTGCTGGAAAAACTGCTTTTGTCCCTACCAAAGGTCAATTTTATACTTGCCTTTTTTTCTTCTTCTTTGTTTTCTTTTCCTTTTTTTTATTTTTTTTCTTTTTTATGTGCTGCACTTTTTGATAGATTGTTTCTGTGATAGGAACACCAACCTGAAATGTGTGCATGGCAGGAGATTTTGACTGGTATAATTCAGGTTTTTTCCTGTGATACTACTTGCCTTCTTTGTTTTCAGCTTTCTGTCTTACAGCTGTGTCATTGAAATCAATTGATTAGCATGCTTTGGATTTGTGATACTAGTGCTTGTGAAAACGAATGCTCGTTCTTAACATTCAGATAGATGTGTGACTGGCTTTTTTCTTGATGAAACAAATGAGGTAGAACAGTAATCTAGTTTTAGAAAAACAACATTCAATGCAGGTGGAGCAACCTGAGGGTAACATTCAATATCCTGCTGTCAGAACAGGAATTTTAATATGCCCTTTCCAAATAACCATATTAATACTTGTGAAATAAAACATCAATTGAATATAATTGGATAATTTTCTAGAAAACCATAATTTTCTGGTGACTGACAAATGTTTCTTACATCAAGATTTTGTGGGAGCCCTAATCCTTTCAAATAAAGCTCACAGAGATGCAACAGCGTAAGGTTTATTTATTTCAAAGTTACACCACTGGAGCTTTAAACTTACTTAAATACATAGTTTAAAAATCAATCTCAGTGGACACCATGCTTAGCTGGATTTAAATCTGCCCTGTATTCATGAGGTTTCACTTGATCGGTAGCCACAGTAATTTAGTCTAAAATAGACATAAATCCAGATAGGAATGTCCACATTAGGTTTGTACAACTTTAAGTGAATCAGTTTAAAGCCATGCTTTTAAGGAAAATGCTGGAAATTTGCATATTTGGAAGACTTCAGCCACTTCAAATTTAAGGAACTGCAGAGTTTTGAGTGTGTTGAATGGGTGTACCAAGTATAATGCAAGGCTTGGAGTTAAAGTTAGAGAGTTCTCGGTATTCGCTGACTTGAGTGAAAGTTGACCTCTATTGAAATCTATGGCAAAACCCTAATGATTGTTTTGTAGGGTCAGTGTATGTATTTGCAGCAGTAAGTCCTGAAAAGGACTGTGACACTTTGTTTTTTAAAGATGAATGAACTTTTTATTTTCTTACCTGAATAGATAAATGAATAACTATTAACACAACTAGGCACCTTTAAGGGAACTTACAAGAATATTCTGTTAGCACTTGGTGGCCTCAAACCTGAAGCATATACCATAAATGTATCTGCTTCCATCCAAACTGCTCTGACTTGTTTGGCTGAATTTCCAGAATCAATCTCAGGTGTGGGCAAATCCATGCCTTTCGGAAAAGTTTTCTTTATTCATGGGAAAGCAATAAGGGAAGAGATGGCAGTTTGTTTCGTTGTGCACCAGGGGTTATAATTTGGCTGTGAAATCTATTGTTCACTGCCCTGGAACAGTCTGAGATCTGGGCCGAGTTATCCAAGTTTGGGCAGAAGCATCTAATTTCAGGAAAGCTTCTGAAAAAGCACAATTTGTTTAAAGTAACAGATTTTATAATGTATTTATATAGTTAAAATGACTTTTTTGTGGTATATTTTAGGTAGAGGGTTTTTTTACTTTTTCTAGTAGCCTTGCAGAACAGATTTTAAACCTTCCGCATCAGAACAACATGACAGAAATCTTGTCAATATAGTCTTCATCTGCCAGGTGCGAGTTGAATGGTGCTAAAAGTCAATGTGATAATTTTACAGCGACACAATTTAACATAACCTTTTTACTGCCAGGGAAAACATAACATTGGATGCCTGAACCTGTGAGGATGGTTGTACTTGATGATAGACCTGCTCAAACGCTGAGTGATTGTCTCTGAGGTTTTCCATCAGCATGCCTGGCAAGCGAAGCAAGCAGCATGGATTCCCAGAACAGTAATCCCTGTTGCTGGACATTTTGTCTATCTCATGCTGTAATGAGAGGAGAGGACTGCTGGTACACCCCCTGCCCACCCGCCCACCCCCCGCCTTGGTTACTGCTTGCTGCCTGCTAGCTTGGAATGATACTTGCTCCTTTTTCACAGAAGAAACATAGATCTCCCATAGGACCAAGTCTTGCCTTAATTGTGGTCAGTGTTGTCTCCTGGCTGATAGGTGCTGGAGCAGGTGAGGAAACAAGCGCTTCATTTACGCTGTGCACATAGAGATGGACGTTTGGTTACAGGAGGAGTTAACTGCAGAAGTGTTTTGTGAAGACAGAGGCCCATAATATAAGCAAGTTTCAGTAATCTAGATATCTAACTCTGCCATTAGGAATGAAAACTCAAGACTTCTGCACTCATCCAATGAGATGTACGTATGACTGGTGGGGTCATTTCAGTAAAGCAGTCCCCTGCGTAGCAAAGCACCCCATCTCTGAAGGAGACCTGTTGTCACAATTGCTGTCAAAAAATGGTACCCTCAGTGCACAGCTACATGGCTACCGTACAGTCACCGTCATTTACTGAGCATTGGAGTTTCGAAGTTTTACAAGGGAAACAGCCGTGGGCCAGAATAGCGTTCATGTCCTCTGGGATAGGTCTCCGTTCTGGGCAGCCCGCAGTTCCTGTGGCTGGCGTGGCTCCTGAGAAAGCTGTGCTGGGGGCAGCTCTGGCTCGGGCCGGCACAGCTGTGCCCACCGGCTGGAGGAGTGCTGCAGGGAGGGGCTGGCGGGTACCCACAGACCAGCTGCCCTCCGCCGGCACGGCTCAGCTGGGCTGTGCCTCTGAGCCCGGCTATCGCAGGGTCTCGGGGCTGCACAGAGAGCTGCTCCCAAGGGAAGGGAGGGGAGCATGCTGCCTGCTGTTCCTGGGTGATACCCACCCCAGCTCAAGGGGCCAGGGGCATCTGCACCACTTCCCTGGCCTGATTCGAGTCCTGGCGTGCTTGGGCAGGCTGTGCTCAGGCAGGCTCCGAAGTTGCAAGTTCAGAAGGTACCAGAGCCCTCACTTAACTTGAGGCATATACCTTGTCGTGCAGAGGTCTATGTATCGAAAGCTAAGCACGTGCTTAAGTGTTTTGCTGAGGAATTTGGTTGAGTGAATCCAGATCTTTGGCATCAGCAGGGTTTATTTAAGTGCCCAACAAATGCAGCACATGCCGTCTGAGAGTGGGGGCTCTCTTGGGTAGCAACTGCAGCAAAAAGTTCCCATCTGACGCTGCGGGCAGAACCCTGTGTGGTCAGTGAACAGATGAGACTGATGAGAGCCTGTAGCAAACGTGCTTTGGTTTAAAATAAAGGAATTGACATTTTAGAAGACTGTGTAAGTTTTATAAACTGTCACTGAGAGTCAGCTACTGAGGTTTTTAATACTGATGCTATTTAGGAAAGTAGATTTTCTGTCATGGATTTTTGCCTTGAGGTGTCTTTCCTGTATGCATCTCTAGAAAGCAGTAGCCTGTGTTAGTAGTTCTGTGCAAACAGGACCTGATGCTGAGCTCCCTGAGGTTAAAAGCAAGGTTTTCTAACTGAGCTAGAAGGGCTTTGGATCAAACCCAAGCCCAGGGCAGTCTGCTGATGGAGTTGTGCAGTGTCATTTCTGCTGCGCTGTGGGCAGGCATCCAGCGGGTCTGTTCACGGCGCCCGCCAGTGGCAGGGTGCCCCTCTCACGTTCTCAGCAGCTCCTGCCAGCACAAAAGGAGAGCTGGGCAGTTCCTCTGCCTGCCATATTCTGGTTAATTCATTTGGTGTTCGCTTGCATTTCTGAAACATTCACAGGGCTTGGGCGGAGTCTTTTGAATTTGAAGATCCAGGGTGCTTTTGGAGAAGATGGAAAAAGAATTTTGCATTGCAAACTCTGGGCTAAGGTACCATGGCAGCAGTTCTCTCCCTTGCCCCAGCTTTGTGCAGCTGCATCTGTAGGCATAAAGGCAGTGGAGTATGAAGGGTCACATCCAGGACCCTCTGATGCTGTTGACTGCTCTTGAGATGGCACTTGAAATTAAGTTGAAAGCTGTGTTACAAAACCATGCTTTTATATCCTGACTTTGGGTCCCGGTGCAACTTGTGTGTAAATAGGATTAACTGCTTTTGGCGGGACTATGGCAATGAAAGACAGTTCACAGACCTACTCCTGTATTAGCATCCATGTCACTTCTTGACTTCACTTCATTGAGAACAGGGTTGATTTGTTGAGAAAGGGTTCATTTTCTATAGGATGGCCAAGTAAGATGCCATACTGTGGCTATAGAATTCAGATGCAGTCCCTAGCAGAAGGCAAACCTCCTTCCTGGCTGTTACAGCCCGAGAATTGCATCTTGTCATTTTCTTAGCAAATGCTAAAATAACAAGAACAAAGCTGTTTGGTAAGGGAAAAAGGGAATGAGGCTGGGGGAAGGCAAGTGAAGGTAAACCCTGCAATACTGTAGTTTGTGACCATTTAAATGAAGAGGGCTTGAGTTTTCTTCATGCTGTCTGCAGACACAGCATGCACGCTCCCGTCCCACAATCAACGGCAAGTGTGTGTAAACAGATGTGCTCTGGCTGCAGCTGTGCCAGATGAAGAAAGAGGTGGCGACCCTTGTCCACCCTCTGCAGTAAACACCCTTACCTGTGTGCTGAAGCTGATCTGTCTAGCAGAGCTGCTTGTCTGCTTGCGTGCTGATCAATGCCAGAACAGCGGGAGTTCAAGCAGTGCAGTGGGCAGTGACTTCTGGGAGCACAGCTGTTTTGGGAGGGCATGTCTCTCTGGGACCTAAGATGCTGTGTACAGGAGGACTTCTGGTAAACATGAGATACGCAGACCCTGTATAAATGCTGGGGTGTGCTGTGAAATCTTTTTCAAAAGCGGACATCCCCGTACACCCGATAGACGCCTGCTTGTTTCCTTAAGATTTTATCTTGCTCCTTGTGTTGCAGGGATTCAGGATTTTGCTTCCACTGTCTGCCTCAAGCTGAATCGCTCTGGCTTTGAAGGCTGACCCACATCCTACTTAACTCAGAATTTGTGCAATAGGCTAGCAGGAATAGGATGTAGTTTTTGATCCAGTAAATTGATGGGAGAAAATGCAAGGAGATTTTCCTTGGCACATGGATCTCAAAACAATGCACTCCAAAACAGTGTAAGCCTACTGTCTGCCTTTAAAATGCCCCAAACCGTTGAAATAACCAGTCATTGCACAGTACATGGAAGGGCTTTTCATAGGAGGTCTTTTCAAATAGACTCTTCAAAGAGAAATTTACATGTATGAAAATACTTTATATCTTAAGCAGCCTCAAAATGAATGAAATGGATACAGCCCTGCTCAGTTCCAGTTATGCAAAGCTGCTCATTATACAACAAATATAATTGATCTGATTAAGTGGTTATAGATCTGACCTGGGCCTTTTAGGCTTTGTGAGGCCAGACTATACTATACTGCACTATACTGTACTAGTTCTACTGAGGGACTCAGTCATAAGTTTATATAATCCATTGGCAGATTTTTGACGTTAATTTTTTTAAAATGTATGAACATAGATTTATATTCAAGCAACATACATATATATATATACACACACACACACACACACTTTACCTAATATGTCCACTGTTGTTACAATGAAGCCCTGTGGTAACCAGCTGCCAGCTGCATAGGAATAAAGCCCCATCATGGCAACTGCTAAGATGCTAACTGTACCAGTATTTAAGATAGTCTTACAAGATCTATTTATAAATGCAAGAGATGGTTACTAGTTTTTGTTTCCACATTGTTATTAGCAAGGTATTGTGAATGGTGCATGGCAGTTGCATATCTATAGTGTAGCGGGTCAAAAGCTTAAACAGCTTATCTTTGTACGTTCAGTAGGATTTCTAATTGTAATTACTGTTAGTCATTTGAAATTCCAGTTGCATTTTCTGAACATGAAGACAGCTTTGAAAAAGAAAAAAGCATGCGCGAGACATTGAGGAGGTCAGGAAATTCTGCACTTAAGTATTTATACATTTTATTTATTTATTTATCATACACTAAGCTGAATCCCTGGTTCAAGAAAACGTTTCCCCATGCTGGCAGAAGATTTAGGGACCTAATTTCAGTCCCAACCTAAAGCTAAGGCTAGGTTTTCCTGAATCAGGGACCAAGCAGACTAAGCCATTAAAAACACCGTACCATCCTTTTGAGTGGCCACAAAAAGTGGTGAGACCTTCTCAGATGCTTCTTGTAACTTACTGTATTATTATAACTCTTGTAACTCAGCAGAGAAGCTGAGGAATGCTGAGAGAGCCAAAGATGCTTCTGCAGTGCTCACCTCTTGATCTGTGAGAGCAGAAATATATAAATAGCAAATACTCATTGCACTCTAGTGTTTGTAATATCACTGTCACAAGGTACCATTTGCAATAATTAAAATTCACATTTCATGAGATACCAACAAGTAGATTATTTTTTTATTATTATTTTTTAGGGCGGTTTAATTTTTAGTAATCTCCTTTTAGTAAGTGATCTTCCTTTGCCTAGTTTTCCCCACCTCCCTGTAACAGTAAATGGCTCTGGTTAAATGTGAAGATCTCTCTTCAAAATGGATGTCATGCACTAGCAAATGCTTGGGTGAAGCTGACGTTACTGTCCCAGCTTTATGACAGGGTGGTTACTGTTTACAGCAGGCAAGGATCTCCGCCTCGAAATCCTGCAGTTAAAATGGTCCCACCACTCACAAATGCAATACTGCCCTATTTCCACTGCGTTGTTCTGGTTTCAGGTAGGCCGGTAGATCTCCACTGTAGAAGAATATAGCACGCCATTGCTATCGGCGTGGATTACAGTAGGGCTTGTTGGGAAATACAGGAGCAACGATGGAGTCATTTTACAGTCAGTGCATTGGGGGTGGGGGCAGGGACTGGAAGCCTGTATTTCATCAGCTCGGGGATTTTTGAGATTAGAAAAGAAAAAGTTGGAAGATAAAGGCTGATTGCCTAAAGTTCTGCATCAGTTGTTTATAAAGGTTTATGTAATGTTCAAGATTTGCATAAAGTGAGCTTCCACGTTCTGTCAGCACAGAGCTCAGCAGAGTTGTTCATCCTAGATTCTCAGAAACAATCCTTTTCTTTCAGTAATTTTCACTGATGAGTTAAAACCTCTGAGTGTAACATACATTTCTGTATTTCAAAATTGTATTGTGAAATTACACAATGCTTAGGTCAAACGAGCAAGCACAGAACTTGAACTACAGTGAATTCTTGAAAGAAGCCAAAGCAAGGTATTTGTGGAATAACTTTGTTCTTAAGGATATGGTTTTTTTAATGGACGACAGAAGCAAAGGACACAAAGTATGATACTGTAATTATTCAGCACCCATGGAGAGCAAGTGCAAAGAAGAGTAATGACGTCACCACAAAAAGCTGGTGGTTGTGTGATTAGGGTACTGGCAAGCTTTGCAAGGGTTGCATTTACGTGGAGGTTTGCCTGAATACTAGTTGATTTTTGCCACTCTCCCCTTCCTGATGAACGGTGTTTCTTCCCAGTGAGAAATATTGCACCCCTTTATCAGGGAGAGGGGGAGAGATACGCCCAAAACAACGTCTCCAACTGGGTTCTTACCCTGGCTTCACAAGTATGCATTTTATCTGTTATGTAAATGGTTGCGCAAACATGCTAGTAGTGATCCACATACCTAAGAGGTGATCTGGTATGCCGTGAACTTTGCCATGCATTGAAGATTTTAGGGACAAATTTTACTTCATGTTCCCTTGAGGAGCAGTTTGATTGACCTCAGTGTCTGTCCTAGTAAAGCTGAGAATCATTAGTAGGCCCATAATCAAGGCAGTATTTGTCAGACATGACTACAGGAATGATAGATGTTCATCTTCATGTTGCATATTTGTTTTCAAGACTGAAACCAAACTAGGAAGATGTTTGTTTGGGTTTTGGGTATTTTGGGGGTTCTTTTGCTGTCTGTCGGAAGCCCTGTGCAATCTGAAATCCCTTGGTAAGGCTTGGCAATGGTTCAGGTGCTCCTGTTGCTAGTGCACGTGTCAGAGCTTCAGCGGTGGGACATGCAGGGCAGGGCTGGTGCTTCTCTTCAGTCCGTGGTTGATCTGGTCACAGACACAGGTGTGTGGCAAGCAGCCCCACAGGGTGAAGTTCACTTCTGCCTACAATCACGGCATAAGCATGGCAGTAGGAACTTGTACACTGGTAAATCGGGATTTCACTAGAACAAAAAACATGAGCAGACCGACCCATTAATCCTCGGATATGTTGCACAAGTTTCAGGGGCCCCTACCCTCCCCGCACCCCTGCCTCCCCTGGCTCACCTAGCATTGTTTCGGACCAGGCTCTGCTTAGCTCAGCACTTTCGATAGCTCCCATTTATGCACTAAAACACACAGCTGAATTCCCAGACATGTTGGGCCCCTGCTCACTGCTAACAGGCAATGGGTGCTGTTGGGTGCAGGCTCCCTTGAGGAACTTCCCTCCGTTTTTTTTCGTTGCAAGGGCTTTGCCCACCAGTGCCCCTGCGGTTGAGGTGAGTTTGCATGTATGTACCTGTAAGAGCATCAGTCAGCTGGCGTAAGGACAGCCGCTCTCCTTGCACGTGGGGGCCACTTTTTGCCCCTTCCGGGCTTTTTCAGAGCCAAGCCCAAACTGTCATATTTACATGGCACTGTCCCTGACCTAACAAGCCTCATCAGAGCCAGCCTAGGTCTGCACCCTGTAGTCAGCTTTGCACCACCAAGGCACACAGGGAGAGCCCCCGTGCCAGCAACCCCGTGGGGGTGTGATATGTCTTTAAATCATCTCATGGCCCGGCAGTTAGCTATTCAAGATCTGATAATTTTGTGGAGCTATTATGGAAAACTTTTTTTGGTACCATTACTAAAGTCTCAGATAGCTGAATGCAGTCCCTGCTATGGCTTGTTCTAACACAGACTGTGATAGAACCATACAGATTTCTTTGGATTGTGTGTGTAGTGAGTTTTCTACTTTGTGGTTGCAGTCACGGCATCAGAGCTGCAGGAAGCACAGCAATACAAGTCACTGATACTAGCACCTTTTGTTTAATGGGATGAAATGACGCTGTCTGAGTTCCTTTTCACTGAGCGGGAAGATTCTGTGATGTTTCTAACCATAAGGAAGAAAATGTAGGTGGAACTGAGTGCAGATGCACGTATAATGTATGTTCATTTACAGCCAGTCAAAAAACAAAATGATCAGTGGTTTCTAGTAATACAGTTCTACACAAAATAGCTTTTTATTAAGTCAGTTTAGAAGTGTTAAAATGGTGGAGCCACAGACAAAACATTTGTTACCTTTTGAAATGAGTTACAATGGTTTTGTCATACTTGTACTAGTATTATAAGGTCAGTCTTTCTATATGTTTGTTTTACAACTTGTTGTAGAATAGTCTTCTATGCATAGCTGTTCCACTTGCCTGTGTAAGTTAAGCATTTAACAGAAATGAAAGCATGCATTTTTCTCTGTTTGCTGGTAACCTATGAAATTAGAAACTTGTATTTCTGTGTTTTTAATGTGTTATACTATAAACAAAATTTACAGCACTATTGTCTATGGAATATAAAAAAGTTTTATTAGAATTAATTACTTTAAATGTTTTGTCATTTGATTTAATAATGTGTCAGACATTTACACTAAGACAATATAATGTTTATCAATAAAAGTATCCTCTCTTTGTACTAACTTAACACTTCAGGGTGTGCTTGGGCATAGGAGTAGAGCACCCCTGTGGGTCACAATCCCAACGATTTATTCATTTTTGGCATAATTCTGAGAATACTTTGTACCACTGGTTTAAGCTGAGCATTGAATTAGGAAGTGAAGGAGGAAGAAAAGAGGTTTTATATTTGTAGTTCCTCTGCCACTTAATGTGCATTTGCTGTAAAGGTGAGTGCACCACAGTAGTTTATGTAGAAGCCAGCTGGCTCGTTTGACCTGGATGTGTCGGAGTCCATACAGAAACAAACACTGAGGGAATTGTATTTGCTGTTGTATAATGAGTCAAATTCTGCTCTGTTAGAACAATACAGACCTGAAATTACTGCACTGAAGTTAGTTGTTCTTTTCCAGACATAGGGTGGGGAGTTGATTGTCACTCTCCCAGCTGGAAGGATTCTGTGCCTGTGACTGTTCAGCTATTGACAGCCATGGTTATGAGATCCAGTCCTGCTTCTGAAGTTATTACTGGAGTAGTGTTTTCAGTACTGTTTGGAATAATAATGAGGACGCTGTTCTATGATAATAGCTCTGATGCAGCCAGTTTCCATTACAGAAAGCTGCAGAAAACCTGTGGAAAGGGCTCGTGAGAAGGCATGCTTCTAAAGGAGTAAAACCCTTGTGCTGCTTTTATGCTTTGCACCAGCTGAGCAGAGACTGAAGTTTCCCTACTAAATCTGAGGCTGCCTTGGTGACAGGACTGTCCTTGCTTCTACCTCATCGCATGAGAAGGTTGGGACACTTCAGCTGACCACGCCTCCCATTACACTTTCTCTGAAAGAAGGGCTTGAGATCCTTGAATGAAAAGGCATGTAACTGGAAGTGGCTACCTCACCTAAAATACCTTTGCTTATGTCTTTGTAACAGCCACTGCCAAAATGAAATCTTTCTTCTGAAGTACCCACCATGTCCACAAGAAGCAGCGATATGTCTTAGGCAGAAGAGGTTATTTATTTACACATCTGCAGCTATTTCCAGGTGCAGAAGATTTGCACAGTGCAGAAAAGGCACACATGCTGATCCCATGTCTCTGCCCATGAGTACAGAGATGAGGTGCAGCCTTTGATGTTAGTGCAGAAAGTGTCTTTCATCAGTGCAAGCCCAGCAGTTGTCTTGAAAGTATTTTCCATTGGTTTGATTGTTTGCTTTCCAACTCTGTGTGCTGGCAACCCAAAAGGTATGTTGGGATCTATTATGGATGCTGCATCTCTGTAGAGACTTCCCCATGACTAGTTTTCTGGTTCAAAGATAATCATGCTTTTCGTCACAATTTGGAGCTGTTCCAGTTGGCTGTTGGACTCTGAAGATACTCTCACTGCCAACCCCCTGCCAAGGTGATATGCCAAATATGCATCTTTTTTGATTCATCCTTGTAGTCACTTTAGAAAATCTTTGTGTAACTTGCAGCCTGGAAAGTTAGAAATTGGTTTTCAGAGGATGGGGGAGTAACTGAATTTCTAGCTGCTTTCATTAAAGTTAGGAAAATCAGAGTGTTAAGGCAAGCCATCATTGCTTGTGGTGGAGGAGTTATTGAAGAGTATGTATTTCATATTTATGTATTCACTTTTTCTTTTTTAGAAGCTGTTGCCATATCATCTTTGCAGTTACTCTTCAGCCATCACAAACTCTGCCTAAGCAAAGATGTGGATTTTTAGTGCAGAACAAAAAATGAAATATCAGAGCAGAAGTAGAAACTGATGAAAAGAAAACTAACCCTCCTCTCCCATCTGGCCATCTTTATCCATCATAAAGACGTAAAACTAGGGCACAAATCCTATTTCTTTTCCCTTTGGAGGTCACTTCTAGCTTGCTTTACAGAGGCCCAACTTGTGTCTTTGCCACCCCGAAAGCTATTTGCTTTGAAATACTGCTTCTAGAGCTGAGATCTTTTCTCTGTAAGTTGCAGATAACAATCTCTCTGCAGGCTCTGCCCCACTGATTTTTGACCTGTTTATTACATCTTTTGCTGCTTGAACAAAACTGCATTTGCCTGTGTTCTCAGTGTAATGTCTTTTGTTTGATGACTCTGAAGTCTTCAGTCATCTGAAAATCATGTTTTCATGAGGACTGATTAGTGGATGTCTCTGCTGCTGAGGAAAATGTCTTTTCTGCTTTGTTTTAATCTTTGGAGTAACATCTTTTAAAAAAACAAACAAAACCCCCCACCCAACCCCTTAGATTCAGGTTTTGTGGCTGATCTTTCCTTTATACCACAAGACAAATTATACTGTATTTACATTCACAATACATACCCTAACCTGTACTGGATTGTCAAACTGATTTTCATTCCAAAATGTCATTCTTAAAGCCAAGGAAAATCCAACACCATGTCCTGCTCCCGAAGCCTACCTTTACCTGCTACAGCGCAGCTGACAGCCCCTCTGCACAGCGGCCCACATCAGCACTGTGGACTGCGACATCTGAGGAACCAGGACTTTTCTCTCACCCCTGTGGAATTTGAGCACTTGTCTTCCTGTTAATCTAGTGAATGAGGGAGAGCTTGAAGACAAGCCTTCTCCACCCAAAATGTTTCTTAGCTTATCGATGCTACAGCCTCCCAGGATACAGGCAACAGAAGGAGCGTGTACTTGCAGAGCAGGACATACCACCGCCACTGCTTGGGATCCTAAAAGAAGTGGTGCTCATTCAGCTGGGTCGAGCCATGGTCAAGCATGGGGTTATGCATCCCGGAAAGGCTGAGGCATTTGCATGCAACTGTTGCAGTCCTGGGGGTTCAGCTGCAGGCATCTCCCAGCTCAGCAGGCTGTCTAGTGAGACTTCCCACCTGAGGCTTCTCCCCATCTTCTCGTGGGGTGCCTAGACATGTTAACCACACCCTGGAGAATAAGTGCTTAATGGTTAGGGCTTTTGGTGCCAAAATCCTTTTTTAGTCAGCCTTCAGGTTGCTGGTGGGCTGCACAGCTCCTTGAAATTGGAACTCCTAATCCTTGGTGCTGGGAGGTGGATACACACAGGTACTCCCAGCACATCACACTTCCTTGAAAGCTGAAGCAGAGGCAACATACAGCTGAGCCTCTGAAAGGGAAGTATGCAGACACAGGACTTGGGACAAACTGCAGGTATGTTGATTTTTTGTGTGCATGTGGTAATCTGCCATCTTAGCATAGCTGAGCATCTGCCCGCTTCCCCTCCAGCTGCTGTAAGTGGGCTGCAGCTAGCATTCAGAGAAAAGGAGGCTAATCTTCAACTTGTTGGGAACAAATGGCACTCTGTAATTGGTGTGAGCCTTCTTCACAGTGCCAGGCAAATCGCTAGAGAAGAGTAGCACAGAATAAACAAAAAACATTAAATACCACAGCCTGGAGAGAGCAGGTGCAATGAAACACTTCAGACCAGAGCAGTTGCTTACTGCAACTGCTCACACAAGATTTTATAAGATTCTTTAAAGAATGAATGAGAGGGGGGAAAAAAACCAAGTGGCATAATTAATGTATCAGCTGCAGTGGAAGTGTCTCAAACAAGTAACATTAAAGAGAACTCTGCTATTATCTTTGTGCATGAACTTAACACTTGTCCACCTGAAATTCTTTTGTGTTGACTGCAGCGACAGCTTGGATTTCAGAAGTATATTTTCTAATGTTGCAGAGCAATGCCATCTAGGGCATATAGATTTACAAATACCAACAGGAATACTATCCATCCTTACTGACAGAGCTCTCTGGATTGAATACTAATAACTGATTCATCACATATGCATTACGCTTGTTGGGACTTGCTCCTTTTCAATATCTGCTTCCAGTTTTCAAGAGTATGCTCTGTGTCAGATATTAATGGATAGTTTTGTCTCAACTGGAAAGTAATGAGTTTCAGTATATATGCCTTATTTCCTCCATAAATCCACTTGATAGCTTTCATTTGTGCAGCACAGCAGGGATTATCGATGGTCTCTCTAATCTTCAGCTACTCAAGGACTCCACTGTGGCAGTGATTAGAGCAGCTATACACTTAGCAGATTAAAATATTAAACCTAACAGGCCGGATCTTGGCATCCTTATTCATAAAGCTACTTACTCTGTTATGGAGATCCTCCTGTTCAAACCAAGCTGCCTGTAGAATATGGGTCTGCATTAACTGAAAATGTCTCAAGAACCTGGCCCGGTTGTAGCTCTCTCCTCACTCCTGGCTGTCACAGCTCTCTCCAGGCTGAAGATTAAGCACCAAATAGGAGGAGGCAGCAGTCTACTGGGTTCAGTGGAGTTCTGTGGCAATAACTACTGACAAACCTGGACTCACAAGTATTACATTTTAGGTACTCTCTTGTCCTCTTGCTTCCTACCAGTTGACTTCGTAATGTTTGGTCTTTCTAAAGAATGGTAACAACATTTAATGGCACTTTAGACTAATGTTGTTTATCTCTGTAATAGGTGTTTTTGTTCTACATAAACAAATTTGCTCCGCACTGGGGAAAGGCAAGGGCTTTAACTCTCCAATCAATCTCAGGAGATGCTTCAAGCTCCAAGGCTGCACACCAGCTTCTGGACCAGCCAGCTGCTGCCCACTTCTGTAGGAGTTATGTTCAGAGCTGATTGCCCTCAGGGTATTGGCCTCATGCGATTTAGCTATTTCTACAAGCAACTCCAACCTGAAGGCAAAATGCTTGACTGTAACTCGAAAGCACACTGGGAAAGGTTAATACTTCCACTAATAAAGACAAGAGCTTTTAACATGGCTACAGGCATTTTTTTCCCCTCCCCTTGAATAATGGCAGTCTTGTTGCTGTCCCAGCAAAGGGAGGGCCTGATTCTCATCCAGTTTTGCAGTGGGCTGGTTTGGCTGCCAAGAGATAATAAAGCAAATGCCTCCTGCCACCTTAAAATGGCATTGCCTATGGGCACAGAAATGCATATACATGCAGGCATATTGAAGCAGTGGAAGTCTTGTGAAGCAATGGGCAGATGTTAACAGTATTAATTAAGAAGCAGAAATTACGTTAGTAATTACATTTTTGTTGGGTCTGGTTAAACAGTGCACTGTTAAAACATCATGCTGAAGTGACAAATAATTAGTTGATCACAGTTCTCCCTAGCGATCTGTTTTCCCATAAACTGGTATGGTGTATGTCACTTCTCATAACTGGAAATTTGAAGCACAGTTGACTTTGCTTAGGAAACAATTTTATGGCCAGGCTACAAACACTGTCTTTTTTTCCCCCTTTTTTTCTTCTTCAGTAGTGTTGTAAAGATGAAAGGATGACTCACAATCATTACTTTCCTGCAAGTTAAGACAGTTGCAACAGAAGGACTGGAAATGCCAGCCTGTGTTTTTTGGAAGACAATGAGAGTGTGTTCTCATTTGCCAGTACCACAACCACCATAATGAAGGCAGAGGCTAGTTTACTCGGCAGCTGGTACTTCTGAGCACTTCAAAACTGATGTCCAAACTTGAATCAACCCAAGCTGCTGTGCTTCAGTGGTGGGTCTGAGACAGCATCTGTGATACAGGTTCAGGTGGAGTAAGGAAGCGATTACCCAAATAGGGGTCCTACTACTCCTTCCCTCCTCCCCACATGGTGTCACATAAAGATACGTGTTCAGCGGTGGGATCAGACGATGGCTCTGATTCTTCCCGAGTTCCTGAGGATTACTCACAGCTAGTGTCTGGCAGTCAGTGTCTCCCTGGACAGAGATCTCATCACTGCTCTCATGTCACTTTGGCCCAGGCTGTAGAGAAAGGAATAGCTTTTGGCACATACGCAGCTGGAATGAGCTCTCATTGGCAGCTGGAGGCTCATCACTGCGCCTTCACTTCTCGCTTCCTGATCTAGTGAGGCTGCTGGTGAGGAAATGGGATCAGGTGCCATAACCCTCGCACCTTGCTTACGTGGTGCTCAGAGGGGGTAGGACGTGCATGGCGCCCCGGGGTTGTTCTTGGCCTGCACTCTGCAGGGGCTTTCCGAGTAACTTGTGGTTCGGGTCCACATGCTCTTTGAGAGCTGGGATGTCAAAGTGCTCCCACATCCCTATACAGATACACATTTTATTTGAATACTCTTCTCACAAAAATACTTCAAATTAAAGAGAGAAGAGGTAAAAAGTAAGTGCTACTGAGCTGGAAATGCAGTTATGCAGCATTTCCACTTACTCATTTCCTGGCTTTCAGGAAGATACATGAAGACTAGTTGCTGTCGGATCTCTTATCAGAACCCCACGATGGAAATCTCTCTTGATGTGGGGGAGTGCTGAAAAACTGTTGGCCAGATCTCCATTCATGGGACAAGGCTGAGAGAGTTGAATTTAAGGGCACAGCACCATGAAATAATAAAAGAGTAATTTCTTCCCATGGATGTAGTGACTAATGATCATAAACAACTTGATTCCAGTACTTTGCTATCAACCTTAAAGAAGGAAAAAAAAATAATGAAGTAGCAAAAAGAGTGGCTCTGAGATGAGTACAGAAAATAGAAGACACACATTTTCCCTTTCCAAACTGGAGAGGCCATATGAAGAAGCAGAAGTGACCTGAGGCTTTTCTTATATTTGCCCAGCCCGATATTTATCCCGTTTGTGTAGCCTTTAGTTCAATATATACAAGAGTGCTGTATACTTTAATAAATGCATGCTAATGCCCTGCAGTTAAGTGGGATGACCAGTAAAAAGAGCTACTTGTTCAGAATTGTGCAGGCAGAGCTGGGAAGGGAACTAAAATCTCTTGAAAACCAGGTTAATCCACACAACATTGTCTCTTTCAAGAAATATTCTCCAGTATTGTTGTCAAGCTTTTCACTGCAAGCAAGCAGGTAGCAATCAAACATGCTGTGGGTGAATATGCTAGGCTCATCTGAGTACCGGGGCAAGTTTTTGCTCAATAAGAACTTTATCAAAATACGGTAATGAGGATGTGAAGCAAAGTGCAGTACTGGGGAACTACTGTATTTCCTCAGAAGGGAGAACTGACAAGACATAAGTCCCAGTTTTGAAGCTATTTCTTTGCCCGATATCAGTGTCTGTGCTCGTGGAAATGGCAAGAGGCAGCCATCAGCCAGAAGTTAAAGGGCTCAACCTTCAGCCTTCTCAAAACCCACCGTCAGGGATTAAGTCGCATCCCTTTGCCTGCTACATTCATTCAAACGGTGGCTCTGTCTGTGCGACAATTCAGACATTGCCAGACAGCAACAAGATGAACCACCTTCTCATTTGCAGGATGTCAGCATCTCATCTCACCAATTTCAAGCCCCAGCACATCAATGATCAGCTCTATTTTATTCTTATATTGGCAGGATTGCTCAGCCCAGGCTGTCTGAAAGGACCAGGATCATTGTCCTATCTAGATGCTGGGAACACCCTCACCTACAGTGATATTAGATGTTGCCTCATTCACATTGAGCAGTGTAACATGGCCAGGAGGTTTCTCTTGAAGGGGAAATTATTTTTTCAGGGGGAGAGCAGGCAAGATGGCTCTGCCACATGTACCAGGAAGCCATGCGCTAGCAGTAGAGCAAGTGATGCTGACAGATAGCCAGCCTGAACCGCACTAGCATGGCTATGGTGGGAAAGGCTGCTTTTGGGGAATCCCCAGAGGTGGGATGGAGCAAGTGTGGATTGCCCTGGCTTGGGATCCAGCTGCACATCTGCACCAGCTCTGTCTCGCAGCCCTGGGGAGCTGGAGCTCCCAGCTGCCTGGAACTTCTCTTGGCATTCTCCTTCTACTCAGTTTTTTGAGATTCATGGTGCCTCTCTTGTGCCTTTTGACTGCAACACTGACATTTTGATGAAGATGGAATATCCCCTGGATCTGGAAAATGAAGAGGTGGAACAAGGACAGATTGTACCTCACTGTACATGGCAGGTCATGCCTGAGCCCAGAACAACTCAGGATCCGAATACCAGCCTTGCTGCAGCTTACGTGTCGCCTCTGCTCACTGTATGAAAAAGTCATTAGGAAAACAAAACAAAGCTCTGTTTTGCTCTTAAGCAGTTTTTGCTATGCCTCCTTCATGCAGTTTGATTCTTGTCTCCCTCCTCATTTGATACCAAACACAGCTGAGTGCCAATGTTGTTTTGCAAATCAGAACAAGAAATCTGACTTAAAAGCGTAATGCTCACAATACTGCCAAGGGATAAGATTTTCAATGTACTGAAGTAATTGCTGTCATGTGCTATAAACTGAAACAGACATCATGTTTTAAGGTGAGAAAAAACACTCTGAAGTCATCAGTGGACATGACCACTAGGCTCTGCAGGGCTGGGGTGGATGCAGCTCCATGGCTGAGAGACCGCACAGGTTTTCCCGTGGTGCAGCAGCAACATCTTCAGCATGCAGGAGATAGATCCCAGTGACTCATCTGCCTTTCCTGTAAAAAAGTGCTGCAGTTTCTCTTCTCCCTCCTGCAGAGTTCATGGCAATGTGGCAGGCTTCTAGGATAGGAGCCAGTGGAAGAGGAAAGTCTCTTGATGTAGGAGTCTTGGCTACCATGAGAGAAGCAGGTTTGGAGCAATTAATACTTGCTGCCCATCGCTGCAGTTGCCAGGGTGTGACGACAGATAAGCAAGTCTGTTTTCTATCCCCTCAGTACCTACACAGGACACAGGAGATCCTGGTAACGCTGTTTTCCTCTGTGCTTGGGATGGAAACAAGAAACGGGTGTTTTGATTTTTAGAGCCCAGGCCCAGTCAAAACCAAATTACATGGGAAAGCCTCCCTCACCTCACCTTGCCGTGGTGCATAATACACCAATGCAGCAGCTTGGGGGAGGCTAAATGCCATTTCTTGTTCGGACTAGTCCAGTCCTCTAGGGCATCCCACCAGTGCTCAAAGCCTTCTGCTGACACACTAGTCTCTGCCTCGCACCCATATAATGACAAATACAGGCCAAGCC
The DNA here is from genome assembly GCA_035590275.1 of Ibycter americanus. NCBI lineage: Eukaryota > Metazoa > Chordata > Aves > Falconiformes > Falconidae > Ibycter > Ibycter americanus. Next base: position 59,584 of record JAVJGI010000035.1, on the reverse strand, counting down.
ATTCGGGGCTTGGAAAAATTTGCTTTTCTGCAGGCTTACTGTATGTATAGAAAATCACACCAAGCCCATGCTCACAGCTGGATTGAAGGCAGTCTTAATAACGATAAATAAGAAACACAGGCCATGAAACTTCACACAGTATCTCAGATACTTGAAAGGCTGTGTGCAGCAAAGTCTTCTCCAGTAGGTTTCCTCCAGTCCTTAGAGCTCAGTTCTGCTCCAGTTCAGCAGGGCTGGCTATGTCCTAGCCTGCCTCTCATTTACTGCCTCTCATCTGCTCTTGTTTTCCTCTGTGGCTGGCAGGCTCCTTACTGAACTGCTCCCAATTGCTTTTGAGGGGCAGTGGTGCCTATGCCCTCCCTGTAAGGGTAGCCAGGGGCTCTGATAGCCGCGCTGAGCCAGGCACTGCGACACTGGACTCCAGTACCGTCTTTTAGGCTATGAGAACAAATGGCAGCAGCTTCCAGAGGTAGCAGGACTGAGAAGTCGGTCACAGTATCCCTTGTGATAAATGCTTTTTAATGTCAAAGCTGTGTGTGGTATGCATGGCAGGTGGAGCAGCAAGGTTTCAGTGACCCTTGAGATGGCTTGCAGAACTCACCGCTGCTTTCAGAACCGGCAAGCAGCATCACTTCAGCTGCCTCCAGCTCGTGCCGGGCAAGTTTCACACCCCTCTGTCACAGACAGCTATAGACGACATGAGAGCTGCTGCGATGTGTTCAGAGCATCCGTGAGCCAAACAGGTCTCTTACACCTGAAGATTAACGGCCACTTTCATGGACGCCGTGGATGAATGTAAATGTCAGCACCTTGTAAGTAAGACAGCATTGCCTTGTCCTACTTCCTCAAAGCTAGGTGGGTAGCCACCTTTGATTTTTACGGTCTGAATTTTGGAATTGCAGTACCCCCTTCCAGCTGATTTTTCTACAGCGGCGTGTCCTTGGATGCGTCCCTAAGCACGCTGGACGTGCCCGCGGCTGCCTGCCCTGCGGCCGCTCGCGCTCCTGCCGGGGCCGGCGCGCGCGGAGGAAGCAGCGCCAGAGT
>JAVJGI010000035.1:38454-57542 GCA_035590275.1 Ibycter americanus | reverse complement strand
GTGCTGGGGGAGATTTTGGGTTGAACCCTCATTTCCTCTGCGTGGGGCTCTGCGCGTCCTCAGAGCTGCCGGGGCTCAGGCCGGGCTGTACCCAGCGGTGAGTGCTCTGTCCGTGCCGCGCCTGCCCTGCAGCCTGCCCTCCCCTCGCCACCCCCCCCCGCCTCCAGACCCCAAATCCAGCAGCAGGTGAGCCGAGGGGGCACCGGCGCCCCTGCCCTGGTCGGGACGGGACAGGGGTTCCTGGGGCTGTGGGGATGCGGCGGGTGTCTCGCCGGTTCCTCTTCTTACGCGTTTCTTTATGAATGTTACGGTTAAAGGTTATTTTGAACTCGCACAAGTCTGATTTGATAGCTGTAGAAGAGCAGAAGGTGTACTTTGCTTTGCTAGCCTGATCCCTTTGTCTTCTCATCCTTCCAAGCCACTCGGCTCGTGTTGGGTTTATTTGCTTCTTTCCTTAAGTGCAACCCTTTAGCCTTTTCAAGGAAAGAACACCTTTATGGGCCTCTGCCAGCACAGCTGTGTTGATGAGGATTGAGAAAAACGCGGTTTCTACCTGGCATTTCTGTGCGGGCAAAAGCCGCAGGGGGTGGGCAGGAGACGGGCTTGTTGGGAGTGCCTTTTTTGCATTAGAACACAGCTGGTGTGGGACAGCGGAGGGGCCTGTCGAGTGACTGAAGTTAGTTGTATTTGCAGCAGTGCACTTTTGCCCAGGTGCAGGCTGTGAAGGCTGATGAAGCAGTGCTTAGATGGGCAGGCACTCAGAGCTTTAGACTCTGCCACTCCGCAGCAGCTCCGTCTTCAGTTCAGCTGTGTCTGTGCAAACTGTGAGCAATTCCGTGTTTTGCTGGGATAAAATATACTGGTATAGCCATGGAACCAAGCTCTTACCTTTCCTCGGGCCAGGTCCATGTTAAGTTTCATTAATTTTAGATCTGTTTATCTCTAAAAATATGTAATTGTTAATAGCTTGCTTGGGACCTGAGTATTTAATTGGATGAGTGGGAAGACTATGGTAAAAACAGTTGTCTGTTACACAGCTGCGCAAGAATATTGTGCTGTGATTCTGAAGATGTTTACGTGGAACTGTCCCCTGTTTTCTACCATATGTAATCCTAGGATGCATTTAATGTCATTGAGAGGATTTGTGTTCAATCCGCTGCCTCACTCTTTGTGTTAATTAAAACCATAAAATAAGTAGAAATTACCAAGAATATTAGCAATATTGACTCTTCTGGAAATGATGATGGAACAGCTGTGTGGAACGAGATTCCTGTATGTTGCTAGGAATGCATTCACCAAATAGGTTTGGAGGCAGGCTTTTTTCTTCAAGGAATATCTGCAGGTTTCAGTCTGTTTATATTTGGTAAACTGGGATCAGACAGTACGGTTAGAAGTGGGCTTCCAGGGTAAGGTATCCCTGGTAGGTCAGTCGGTCAAGACTCGGTTGTGCAGTAGCTGTGATGTAAGTGTCCTCTCCAGCTAATTCTTTAAAATGATGGCTACTGTAAATATTAGTCTGTGCTGAGAAATTGATCCCGTTAAGCTTCAGGATTTCGACGTTGCTTGAAGAACTTCTGGTGGCTTGAGAAATTTTTGTGCTGAAGAAGGTGCAAACCCAGGAATGCATGATTTCTGCTATTCACAGCACAGGTGACCCAACTGTGGTTTGTTGTCTTGGGTGGTTTTTTCCACAGGAACTAAAATTCTCTTGTGTTGGGGCAATGCTGCATGAGTGGTATGAGGCTGTGCTGGCCAGGAGTCTGCTGGAAGCCCCTGCTCTTGGCACATCTGGATAAGGTGTGTCAGGGGGCTTCTGTGTCTGACTTCTGGTTGCTCTATCACCCTGTTGCACTCCCAGCCAATTTGGTGTCCCTCGCTTTGGCTCTGAGGCCCCACTGGGAGGTGTGGTCATGTTCACCGTGTGAAGCTGTGCTCCAGTGTCCCCCCTCCCTAGCTCACTGAAGTGTATGGTGTGTGATCGGCTGTGCGATTTGGTGCGTGGCTAAGAGGACCAGGAGAGTTGGCTCCTGTTGCTCTCAGGTATGTCTAATGTAGAAGATGACTAGCTCTTTTACTTAAGGCTCGGGGGCACTTTTGGATTGTTTCTAAAGATAGATGAAACATAGTAGTTACTAAGGCACTGAATGAACAGTAGAGTGACTGAATATTTCACAAGGGACCTACTACTTCAAAAAAAAAAAAAAAGGCAGAACAGTGCTGTCAATATAGCAGTTAGAGCTACTGTTATGTACTAGAATAGTGTAGCTGTCGCATTGTAGCGATAAGTAATGTAATTCATCTCTGTTAGCAGAAGGGAATCGATAGAGTACTGTATGAAATAGATACGGCCTCAGTCCTTTCCTTAACTGTTACTGGGTCTGGCTGAGCCCCATAGCAGCACTCATAGTGCTGTGCTTGTACTGGTAGCTAGAAAGGTGGTGAGAAGACTCCAGTATTTTGACTACAGCTGAGCAGTGCTTGCACAGCGTCAAGGCTGTCTTTCCAGTCTTGCCCCCCCAATCCTCCAGTAGACTGGGGATGGGCAAGATCTTGGGAGGCAACATAGCTGGGACAGCTGACCTGAAGTGACCAATGGGGTATTCCATACTATATGATGTCTGCTCAGATATAAAAACTAGGAGGGAGAGGGTATGTTCATTATTTATAACATTTGTCTTCTGGAGCAACTGCTATGCGTACTGAAGCCCTGCTTCCCTGGAAGTGGCTGAACATCGCCTTCTGATGGGAAGTAGAGAATAACATTTATTGTTTTCCTTTGCTTTTATCTGTGTGACTTTTGCTATTGCTTCATTAAACTGCCTTTGTCTTGACCCACGAGGTTCTTTTTTTGGGTTTTTTTTCATCTTATTCCCCCCCACCCCACACCCCACCCCGTTCTGCTGAGGAGGGGAGTGGTAGAGTGGCTTGGTGGGCACCTGGTATCCAGCCAAGGTCAAGCCACCACATTAACACACGTTACCAGACCGCAGTCACAGCTTGTTAGCCCTCTAGGATCACTGAGGAGCTCTGGATCAGGAGCTGAAAAGGGGCTCAACAGCAAAGTCATGGTCTTACCTTCCAGACATAGTGACTACAAGCACAGAATGGAGCAACATGCGGAAAACTGGTTCTGTGGTCATGTGTATTGCAGGCTCCTTGATTGTGTGGGACTTGCCTGTGGCTCTAAATACTTGGCATACCATGCAGATCTGAAAAATAAGAGGTTTACATACCTCTAATCTGTAATTGGAGATTTCTCAAGATGTCTCACAAAACACCTCTAAAATTCCTTACTTAAGACTTGCTTGGGGAGCATGCTAAGCAGAGGCAAGTGTTGCCAGTTCAAGTTTGTTTTGTTCAAGTCACTTATTCAATTGATAGTGTGTATCAGGAGAGGGGATGGAAGTTTATATATTTGGCACCCTGTGTTAAATTGAGTCATTATGTAACAAAACACAGAGGTGATGTAGTAGGAGTTGGATGGGTATGAGGCTCTAATTTCCTATAATTTCACATATGTGTTTAGAACACTGAAAAAATAATTATTCCTGACACATAAAATGCTACAGCAAGAGACTTGGTTCAACACAGTTATCCTGTATCTTCTTATGCAGCGCATAACTGAGAGCTGGAAAGGATGTCACGTCCAGTTCTTAGCATTTATGGTGCTTATGACCTGGAGCAGGACTACTTATGGTCATTAGTTTTATCTGATATTCCACCACCTGCACTTACCCAGTCTTAAGGCATGCTGTTCAGCTGACTGCACTTGTTCAGGAGCCTGAGCGTTTGCGGTTTGAGCAGGGCAAGGAGAGAAAGGGTTTGCACAGACTTGAAACTTTCTTTGTCTCTCAGCTGCTGTGAACGGCAACACGGTTTTTCTGTGGGAGGGTAGCTGCTACCACTTTGTGTTCTCAGCTGTAGAGTCTGAAGTGCTTATGTGGTCTGATCCTGCTTTTGGTCTGGGCCCTGTGTGGTGCTTGCCTTGCAGGGGGCACGCTCCATTCTATAACCCAGCCTGTTTTCATTTGGCTTAGAGGGCTTCTTGTAGATGGACCAAGGCAAACGCATACAGTCTTTCCTCTGCCTTCTTGTTCTGCAATGCTGCTGCAGAAATGGAAGGTGATGAAGGACCTGCCAGGCATCATGGCAGGTCTCAGCCCGTGGCTGCCTCCACGCTGGACCTCTTGCCCTGGAAAGCTCCCGCGTTCCCAGCTGATGACGTGGTTGGCAAGATGCAGGTTCATGCGGCGCAGAGGCACAAGTCCTTCCTTCATCCAGGCTCTGTGCTGCTTGGCCCGGCCAGGGCCTCATCCATGGCCCTGTGAGCAGCCAGGACCGTCCCGTGGGCCGGCAGCAGCACGGGCCCTTCCGTGGGGTGCTGCCCCATGGCCTGTGGCGCTTTGTCGGGAGGATAAGGGCTGGCTCGTTCAGCAGCGGACGTTGTCCAGGTGGGTGGGCTCCTCTGGCCTGCCTGGCCGGGCGGCAGTGGGCTCGGTGAGGGCCTCCCCCTCTTGAGGCAGCGCCGGTGCCCGTGGCAGCCCCGGGGTGAGGGCAGGCATGGCGTGCCCTGGGCTCGCCCCTGGCTCCGACCCAGCCTCCCCTTTGGTGCCCTTCCTGTGGAAGCAGGGCTGCTCTGCCTTTGTGTCCGTAGGGTGCCTTGGCTGAGAAGGGCCGCTGGGCGGGGAGGAGGGGGCTGGTGGCCGAGAGAGGAGCCATTTGGCTCGGTGGTGAACGGGGGCTACTCCAAAACCTGCATGAGGCAGCGGGGGTGGCAGGGCAGGATTCGGCGCAGAAGCGTTGGCAGCTGCATCTTCTCACTCAAGTGTCATTGCCTAAAGTTTTCAGGCAAAGCAAAAATCAGAATAATGTAGCGTACTGCTCCCAGGATCTCTAAGGCTTGGGAAGTCTGCTGTTAGTGAGGAGCGTCCTTCGGTCGAAGGAGGGCAGGCCTGGTTCTCCTCTCTTGGCAGTTAAGTTTTGTACTTGCTCTGTTAACTCAAAGGGAGTTGGAATTTATGCCATTAGTTGTGAATGCTGAACCAGGCCCAAGAGCTTGATTTTATCCTTGTAACTTTTTGTTGCCTTTTGTAGTTTTTTATGAGCCTATGTACGTAAAGTCCATGCTTAACTCTTAAGTAAAACTGAAAATTTTGCAGCACGGCTAAAGCCATGTTTCTGTCCGTTTGGGGTTTTTTTCCTCACATACTTATTGAAAGCTTGCAGAAATATTTAAATGTGTTCTCTAAGAAAAGTGACTAAAATTGATTGTCTTGTAATCATAAGACTGATAGTATATCCATTCGTTGTGTGCTTAGGAGAAGTTGGGGAATGTTTTCTTTTTGTCTGCTATTCAATCTAAGTTTGATTTGCAGTTATTTGAAAGTAGGCATCTGCCTGCTGCGGTGCTTCAAAAAGAAGCTGGCTGATAGAGCAGGTGTGGATTTTCGGTGGTTTTGTTTTTCTGGTTTGAGATCAGCAGAGAGAAATTACACATAAAGAAAAGTAACTGGGGAGCTGCAGATGTCTGAATGTGAGTTCTCTCAGGAGGTTCATTCTGTTTTTTTGGAAATGCTGTTCTAAACAGCTTAGTTGGAAATTACTGAGCATTAATGCTACCCTGTTCTCTTGGACACTGGTAGGGATTCTGCTGTCAGTGTCAATACGGGAGAGGAGTACGAAGATATTGCCGTGGTAGAGTGGAAGTAGCAGACAGAAAGTTATTGGAGTCCTGCCAGTCCTCTGTCAGGAATAACAGTATTTTGTGATACGGAATTATCATATATGATTTGGAATTAGTGAACCCGTTTGTGTTGGGTGTTGCGTGAAAAGGCACTATGATGCTGCACCATGGAGGATTCTGGTCTGTGAAGATGATGCATAACAAGAGGGTAGGATGAGACAAAGGAAGGGCATTTTTCCTCCCGATCTTGGAGCAGGGTTTCTAAGCTAGCCATGTAAAGTGAAAGTTCTTGGAAAATGTCTTACCAGTGACTTGTTTCTGAGTAAAAGCCCTGCTTTGCACATATGGAGGTGTGGTCTTTCCGAGTTCTGAAAAGTCTGAAAGCACTGAATCTTTTTGTGGGGTATTTAAAAGCTAAAGGATTTTAGCTGCAAATTAACGTTGCTCCATTACAACCAGCGGAGCACTGCAAATTGACTCTGGAGAGGGATGCTAACAATCGTCTCTCCCAGTATACGGGCTTAGAGGCAGAAACAACTTTATTCTGAGGGGCTTTTCTCAAAACAACAACAACAAAAAAGCAAACAAAAAAAGGAAAAGAAAAAAAAAAGGGGGAAAAAAAAAAAAGAGAAAAAAGGCAGCTATTCTTGCTCTTCGTTCCATCAGCTCCAGAATGTGAATGTCAACTGGCCAAATGCCCAGGACTAAACACAGTGCTCTAAACATGGTCTCACAAGTGGTTTGTAATGGAAAAGAGAGAACAAAACCTTTTTGGACTTTTAAATGGTTCTCTTACTTTTTTTGCATCCAAAATGATGTCTTTGGCTCCTACTTTATATTTGCTGAATACAAATCCATGCTTTCCAGTAATTACCTCTAGGGCTCTTTGACCCTGATTTTGTTGAAACACACTTCCAACATGAAAATAACCCAAGGTCTCACTAGTTTTCCTTTCACGCGTGATGCCTATTACATATGCTGACATTCCCTTTCTTAACCTCCCTGCAGATCCGTAGCCTTGTTTTCCTCTTAATCTTTTGCTGAATAGTTTCTCTTAACGGATGATGCTTTTTGAGCATGTGCCAAAACGTGTATTTAAATACATTTGAGAATGACTGTGTGGAAAGCGATGGAAATACTTGCCTGACTGACTTGACTCTGTTCCTCGCTGAGCTTAGTGGTTCACATGAAGACTCAGAGCTGTCGAGCATGTGAGGATGGCAGAAGGCAGGTCTGAATGAGTGATCAGAGCAGCACATTGAGTCAGTGCATGGAGAAATCTTTGTAGAAGAGTACCCTCTTTTATCTTCCTGTCCTGCAGATGCCTGGTCAGGTGCTTAAGGCAAAAGCCAAGTGCTCTGGCGTGGGCTGGTTTCTGCTGTGTGGAGTAGTGGACAGAATTGCCAGTTGTTGTTTTTCAGCTCAACCTGTGCCCCTCAGCCAGTGGCGTAACTGCCTTTTACTTAAGCTTCATACTGATTCTGTAAGTGACCCTTGTCGTAACTTTTAAATTAGGAATTTTAAATAAGGCCCAGATTGAGGTCTGGGGTCTGCCTGCTGCTGGTTTTGGATCTGCTTGTGTGGGAAACTGCTCACCACTTTTTGCAAAGAAGTTAACTTTTGAAACTGAATTTCTCTCTTTTAACCTTCGCAAAAATAAACATGCATCTTTTTGCCAGCTGGCGCCATGGCATGCTTTATGATGCGTAACTTGCTGAGACCGTAATTTCTTAGGAAAACAGTTAGATATTGGCAACTATGAGATGCCAACACTTAGTAAATTGTTGTAATAAGCTATTTTAGCTACAGCTGGGAATTAAAAAAAAAAGATAGTAATTTTTTCGCAATGTTCATGGTAGTTAATGCAAGATGAAAAATCATAATTTGAACCTTTGAATAGCTTGGGAGAAGGAAGCCAGGGTTCATGCAGTGTGTTTTGTAAGTGTCACACCTGTTTGGTTTGCCTGTCCAGGAACCTTCAGGGTGCTCTAGATTACTTAACTTGTGTCTGCCTATGCACTGCAGTATAACCCCAACTTTGTACCTAGGCTTTACTAGCATCTGTTTAGAGACAGCAGTTTAAAATTGTGGTGGTTTTTGAAGTTGACAGGAGTTCAGTAGTTTTGTGAGGTGTGAGTAGAAAATGTGAATTTTCAGTCCTGTGATGTTTACTCGTAGTAGTTTGGACTTGATTGACTTAAATAGTAGCTGCAGTAAAGCTCATGTCCTGAAGTGTTTCTCTGAACGCGTGTTAGACCTGGGAATTGCCGCTGAAGTCTTCGTAAACTGCTTTTAAATAATTTAAATTCTAGAAAATTATCTTTGAGCCATGAGTAAACTTTTCCACTAGTTAAGTATGTCGGACTTGTAAAACTGTTAGGTCAATTACACGTGTGGGTCATGAGTCTTAATGGCCCCTCTCCTGTGTCCCAGAAAGGTGCCATCCCTGCCTGCCGTGTGAGAAATAGACTGTGGCTCTATTTCAAAGTGTGGGCTAGAATCCAGGAACCTTTAATACAATAAAAACACTGACCAGGAGATACTGCACAGCAGCAATGTTGGAGTCTTACGAACTTGTCATGAGGAGTTATGCAGAAAGCCTCAGTTCTAACTTGTATCAGTGCTCTTCGTTTTTGTGTAGTATACACTTTGCAAACTGTGTTGCTTGGGATTTTTGGCTTGTTTGATCAGAGGAAAAAATGAAGACTCACTATCAAGTGAGAAGCTAGCTTTCCTGTGGTTAATTCAAACTTTCTGTTTAGTGCTTCCATAAAAATTCTTAATTCATGTTTGTTGCACTGATAAATGCACAGTTCATCCACTTTGGCAAGAATTCCCTACAGAGATATTCTCAGCATTTGTTTTGTAGTATGTCTCTTAAAGTATTTAGACTTACTGCCTTTTTTTTCCCTAGAAGGTATGATCTGCCAAGATAAATCCTTGGCTTGTTATGCTGCAGATTCATTTTTTGATGTCTGTATGAAAAACATTATTTCATCCCTTGGTATTTCATGACTGACTCGGCGTATGTTAGCTATCACTTATAGCGTATTTCCCATATGGTTAACAGCAGCTCTGGGAGCCAGAGAAGTGTTATAGGTCTTTCCTGCATGTCTTGTTCCTTGCTAAAGGTAGTACACTAGCATGTGCATGCCCTTTTGGCAGACGTACCAGGGATCTTTGCTGCTGGTAGTCTTCTGTTTGCCATGCTATAGTCTAGACTTGAGACCCATTGCATTTTCTACTCCACAGTGAGCTGGAGGCATTTTTTTTCTTTTTCTAGTGTCACAGCCTGAGGGACTATGTCCAAACTCACTTTTTTATTGAAGGTTTATTTCAGGCCAAGGAATACATAGTGCTGTGTCAATTTCACTGATGCTCTCTGTGTGTTGCTTTTATAATGTTCTGTGTTTTGCAAAACCAGGAGAGCTTTTAAGGTTGGCTTACATGTTTTAAGAACAGATAGTAGGTGACAGTCATCTTTCAATAGTTACTAATAATGGCTAGAACATTATTGGTTATAATGTTGACCATCTAATAATAATGTTCCTGGCAGGCTTTTTGTTACACCACCGGAGTATGGAATGTAAAACTAAGGAAAAGCCTTGGACCTTGGGATAAGCAGAGTAGTACATTTAAGTGAGGATTGCTGGATGGAGGCACTAACTTGGAAGTATAGTACTTTGAAGAAGGTAGTCTTGATATCAACGCATTTTCATACCACCTTTTTCTTCACAAAGGCCTGTGTTTGAGTGTAGTTAAAATTCCTGCTAGGAGGCAATGCATCAGTTGTGATGGGAAGACTCCTTGGCCTTTTATTTTGTTGGGCCTTCCAGTTCCCAGGCGCGGGTGGATGTTGCATTCCCTGCACAGTTCTGTCCATGAGGACACTTCCTTTCCAAGCAGGGACGGGTTTGTAATGCTGGTTGCAAGTGTGTCCTCTGTATCGGAGTAGAGTGTGCCCTTTGCGCCCGAGAGAGTGGGAAGATAGTATTCATTTCACTAGTGGAAATCTTCATTTGGAACACTTTACTGGATTCTGGTGCATTAAAAGGAAAATGAATTTAAGAAGAGTAAATCATAGGTTCAGTTTGTGCTCAGTAAGCTTTCCATTCAGAAAGATGTTTATATTAGGTATAGTTTTAACTATGAATGGTCAGTCAGTTTTTTCTCTGTTCTTGCTTTTCCTAATTGATGCACCTTATTAAACAAGCACTAACACAGCACAGGCCAAGAGATGGCATTTACCTCTTGAAACTATTGCAAAGGTCCTGGCAGAAATAAAACACCAAGTCTAGTGACTTGCAGGTTGCGTACACTATCCCTGACATCTGTAAAGCCCTATTTAGCCTGAGTGTACCATCTCCAAAGAAAGCTAAGCCATGTAAAGTTCTGGGAAAATTCATTGTGTATGATGCCTGTAGGGCAACTCTTCTAGCGTTTTATGGAATCCTTTGCTTTTAATTCATCCACTGCCCGGTGGCTAGCTCATTGTCAGTTGAAAGTTTTTTGTCTCAAGCTTGCCAGCTTTTAATTGAAGGCAATGTTGTTCTTTACTTGACTACTTAAAGCCATTTCTGGGCTAGCATCTTTTCCTTGCCTTTCAGTCACTAACCCCAGCAAGGCTTTAGACCTTCCTCTTTCAGATCCCGTTCAGCAAAGTACCTGCAAAGTATGTGGAGTCAGTGCCACTCTAGTGTGTTAAGTCCTTGGATCTTTGTTGTGAATGTGTAGGCTAACTCCAAATTGCACATAAGGTGATCATCATGTAAATGCTAGACCTCCCAAGGCTACACATAAATGTCTTTTGTTGTTGGAAAGTGGCTAAGTTGTTATTTCCAGGGCCAGTCTCTTAAGTTCCAGCACTGGTGGTCATGAAATGGCAAATTAAACTGTTACTGTTCCAGGCCTGAATATGATACGGTGGTGTCAGTGTAAGTTGTATGTAGGTGTGAAATGTGTGAGTGCAAGGACAGGTATGTTTCTGTGTGAATGTACACATCTGAGGAGACTGGAGAGAGCTGCTTTTTTGTGGCAAGCTGCTAAGAAGCATGACAGCAGTTTAAAGGTGCTGGTGGGCTTGGAATGCATTTCCGATCAAGAGATTAACGAGCAGAAGCCGTCAGAAGTTCACTGAACAGGCAGGCTTCAAGCAAGCAGCTACTGCTGCTGAATTCTGTGGTGCTGGTAGCATGGAGTGGTCGGCATTTGGTGTACAAAGAAGCGGTGGTAGAAAGCTTAGACTGACACTAACAGGATGGGCAAAGCATGGAAGGCAAAATGGAATTGCAGAGTGATTCAGATGTTTTTAAAGATGGATTACCATTTGGGTGTTTTTCCACTAAGCACTGCCGAACAGTAGATTCCCTGGACAGGAGACAGACCACTGCAGTTATATTTTGAAGAATATAACTTTGATCTGAAGGGGAGAAAGGGGGGGAAACCCTGGCTGTAGCCCTTCCAGCTAAGAATAGATGTGGGAAACATGAGCTGAATGCTGTAAAGGCAAGTGAAAAGAGCTTTGGTCCTGCTTGAACCCATAGTGGCATTAGGAAGCTCAGCTGATTGTGACAGCTGTTCTGGGCTGGTGAGGGAGGGGATGGGAAGGGTGGCCCAGCAGTCCCTCTAGGCTTATGCTGTCTGGGCTGTCAAGGGGTGTTCAGCATCAAATGCCAGCAGATAGATTACATGGGGTGAGAGGGGCAATGGCCTCAGCAGGGTCTTTCTGGGCAGCTCCAGTTGTCCTCTGTGCAGGCCCTGGGGAAATGATGGAGTATGCTTAATTTCTGTCTTTCAGAGAAAGCCGATAACAGCTCCGTGCTGGGTATTGTTCCTGTTCACCTTCTCCAGTAGGGATGGGATGGGGCTTTGCAAGTAGGAGAAGACATGGGGCAGTGATCCTGCCCATGTGAGATCATGGTCCACTGACTGTGAAAGATAGCTGTTTATTTCCTCCTTGGTTTGCCTTTTCGTGCTATGGTTTTGGAAGGAAGGCAGAATGGGGAAGAAATAATAAGTTTTAGGGGTGGATTCAGTTCCCCTTAGCTCGGTCACAGCAGGTCAAGTTACTCGAGAGATTTGTGACTTCTCAGAGACATGGGTTTGTGTTTGTGCAGGGGATACATCATTGCTGAGGTACAGAAGAATAAATGAACTTGTTGGTGTTTATTTTAAGAGTGGCTGTTAGACTCTGAAGGTGTTTTTCATGTTGCTGAATTGATACAAAGAAGCTGTGTAAAAATAACTGGCACCAGATGTAGAAGCAACAAAATAATGCCATGTTAAGTCTTGAAACTGTGGTATGTAACCACAAGAATTATTTTCACCCATTGTCAGCTTTCTCTTTGTCTGCAGAAAGAGAATGATGGAATTTGTTTGCTGTTAATTTAATTTTTCATTTGGAAAAGGACCGAGTAAACTTGTATCCCAATATGCTTAGTCCTGGTTCCCCATACACAGTGATTGCCAGTGTTTGTTGCTAGCAGTCATGGGAATCTTCTGGTACCAGTGTGTCAGAAAGAATTAAGCTTAGAAAATACCTTGTCATCTGACTGCTGCTTCACTTTCTGGGCTTGATTGCATTTGGTTCAGATCAGAAAGAACGAAAGAGAGACTAACAAACTCTTTATCTGACCTATGTACATAATGTAACCCCCCGATACAGTAAACATGTGGAGTCGCCAATGTGTTTTACTTCAGACTCGTCTGCAGTTGTCAGTACTTTGACCCAGTTTCACCATTTCAATAAATGAGGCATACTTTCTTCTAAAACACTGATTTTGAAACATTTTGTCCCAGGACAGAGAAAACAAATTGTTTACACAAGCAAACTAATAGTGGAGAATTAAACACCCACACTTCCTTTTTCAGGAGTTCCCCTGCTGGTAGTTTCTATGAACTCATAAATCCAGCAAGGAAAGAGAAGCTTTTAATAGTAATCAAATGGGGCTTGAGGTGACTGCTGATGGTGTTGAGGAAGCAAAGTATGGCAATGATGTTCCCTGTACCACTGGGGGATCAAAAATATGTTGGACAGAAAAGGGAAAACTGCTTATCTCAATCTAGGGAGGGGGAGGACCTTCTTTCTTCCTTGTCTGGATGGAGACAGCCTAGGAGAGGCTTTAAGCCTTTCTCTTTACTGTAAGAGCCAGCTGGCGAGTATTGCATCAATATCTCCCTCTTTCTAGATGGGAGTGTATGTGTCCTGGTCTTTTGAGGGACTTGGTGGAGGAAGCAGGTAGGTGAGTGTTGTGATGTAATCCCAGCCGGTACCACACAGCCGCTTGCTCGCTCCCCCCTCACCCAGAGGGGTGGGGAGGAGAGTTGGAAAGGAATGTCAAACTCGAGGGTTGAGATAAGAACAATTTAATAATTGAAATAGAATAAAAATGAAAGAACAATAATAACAATAACAGTTATAATGAAAAGGTGGAGGGAAAGAATAAAATCCGGAGAAAAAGGAAGAAAGGAACATGTGGTGCACAATGCAACTGCTCACCGCCCGCCGACCGATGCCCAGCCAGTCCCTGCGCAATGATCTGTCCGCCCAGCCAACCCCCCAGGTGTACATATCAGTCATGATGTCCCATGGTATGAAATGCCTCTTTGGCTAGTTCGGGTCAGCTGGCCTGGCTGTGCCTCCTCCCAGTTCCTTGTGCCCCTCCAGCTTTTTTGCTGACAAGGCCTGAAGAACTGAAAAGTCTCATATCAGAGCCAAAACTCACCACCATACTAACTCTTAAGAAGATACTTAACTTCATCCAGCTGAAACCAGAACAGTGAGTTACTGGGGTGATGATCTTGGACCACCTTCTTAAATAAAATGTGATGTTGGAAGAAGGAGGAGGGATGAGAAGGCCGCTCAAACCTGTGTAAAATCCCAGATCTTGGAGATGTCATGTAATACGAAATACATCTGTATTTCCAGGATCCTTATGCAGCTGGCTAGGGAGAAAGGGGTAGAAAAGGAGAAGAGCTTTAGTAGGAAGTAGACAATAGTGAAAACTGCAGAAGATGAAGAGAATTGGGTTGGCAGATAGAAAACTTACAGGTACAGGGAAGAAAGCTGGCAGTCATGGGGTTTCGTCCCCAGGGGTTAAGCTGCAAGGGTGAGGACAAGTTGAGTGTAGGGGCTGGCCAGGATAAGCAGAGTGAGAGAAGAGAGCTAGTGATGGACAACCTGATGGAAAAAGGGAACAGGGCCAGGACAGCATTGTTGATGAATTGCAAGTCAGCAGTGACAGATGATGGAGGTACCAGAGGTGGTTATCAGAGGGAAAAGTTAAAGGGAGAGGTCAGAGGGAACAGTGGTCCTCTGAAGGAAGATCAAGAATGGCAACATGAGGACAGGAAGGATGACCTGTGTTTATATGACTTCGAAGTTACACAGATTGAGACCCAAGCCAGGAAGCTTCGTTCAGGCTAACATTGTCAGTTCCATGGTGTATACATAAAAAACAGGAAGAGGAGTGGAGTTAGCTTGGAACAGATATTTCAACAGCCTTCAGCTCTGAATTTCCTGGGTTTTATTGGCATGTGTTGTAACCTTTTTGTTTTCACTGTTTAGTTTTTTATATAAAAAAATAGGATGGAAGAAGAAACAAAAAATAGTGTTTATCAGAATAGTATGTCATGTTTGGCTTCTCATTTATTTGCTGAAAGTATATTTAGAAACTACATTGTGGATTCTAAATATTTGAGTACCTGGAACTCCCTTGTCCCTCAAGAAAACATATCCCAAATGAATCCCCCCCAGCCCCCAAATAAGTAGTAGTTTGGTTGTGTGGAAAAAAAAGTAATTAAAATATTTCGGAGCATAGTTGGTCAAAGTTGTAGGTGAATCTTCTCATAATACGTTCGCTCTTTATAACAAGTCTTATAGTCTTGATCCTTATGGGCAATGTACGAGTGTCTCATTATTTTGAGGATTCAAACTTCCTTTCCAATTTTTTTCCAAATAAGTCAGGTGTGAGCCAATACCTTGTGTTATGTTATGTGCAGACTTTGCTCTGAAGAACTGTTGGATTGCCCTTTTTATGCCTCCCCGCTGCCCCCAACCAGGTCCTCAGACAGGCAAGAAATCAAGACTGTTCAAATTAAGTTTTTCTCCCTGGGATCTTGTGTGGTTGGTTTGTTTGTTGGTTGGTTTTTTGGTTGTGGGTTTTTTTTTTTACTGCTAGTAATATTATGAAATAAATCTAGGCATTTAATCTCCTATAATGTGTATATGGTGTAGCTGAAAGGACAATGAGAATGATGTGCTTTGGGATTTGTCCTGCTAGCTCTATTAACAGACTCGTATGATAGTGAGCTGACTCACAGACATGGCTCCGTCTGTTTTTCCCAATCTGTATAGTCAGTGTGGTTCAGGAACAAATTATACGTTCTGAACTTGATGGTAGCTTTCCCTCTCCATAACACAGGTTAGCAGCGCTGTGTTGTAGTAGTGCAGAAGGTGTGAAGTCTCCAGTGGGGCTAACCCAGTTCACCAGTCTGTCTTTCTAAAGCCAAGACAAACAATGATGCAAGCTACCTACACTGAGTAGCTTATCTGTTCATTGCTAGTGGATCCTAACTGGATTAGGTCAGTGAAAACTCTCCCTGGTGTAGGCATTGGTGTGTTGCTGTCCGATGGGTTTACATGGGAGGTCTTTGTATGGAGAGCAGTGCGTTTGGTTTAATTAAGTGGAAGACTTTCTTGCAGTCTTTTCTGTGCACATAACAAAGTCAATGGATCAAGACATAAGCACTGTTCTTTTAAAGATTTTTCTAATGAAAATATTTTCTTTATTGAGAAATACATTTTTTTACTTGGTATTCAACTTCATGGTTTGCTGTGTTTGCGCACTGATTCCACAAGAACAGTTGGTAACAGCTTTGGAAGCGTGCTACAAAGAGGGGTGCTTAGAGCAGTCAATAGCGCTGTGCGAAAACAAGCAGTGAGTGCTGTGTGAATAAAGAAGCAAACTGTAATGTCTGTGATGTGTAGCTGTTTAAAATGAACAGCGCAACCACAAAAATGTGGTTGCATGTGATTTTCCTCATATAGGCTATTTGATTACATTAACCTATTGGTCAGAAGGCGATAGTGAAAATGTAGCTAATGACATGCAGATACAGTTATTCTTGAACAAAAAGCAAATCCACAACTGCATAGGTTGAGTCCGCTCCAGTTAGTTGCTTGGTGCTGACCTGGTGTAATTCAGTATGTAGGAAGCTTTGCACTCTTAAACAGGCATGTTGAAAATGGATCCTTTCAAGATCCAAAAATTTCAGCGGCTTTACACTAGCTGATCCAGACACCTAGTCTGCTTATTTTAGGATGGAAAAATGAAGTGCAGTTGCTCTAACTTTTTTCCATTTATTTAAACTTAGTTAAACGTTTGTATATCACTAGGTGAGCTGCCAGTTTTTTGTATGCATTTTCCAGTGGTAGATAAATAATAGTTGTGGTTTGTTTAGTCAAGTTGTCCCTGTAGAAAATGGACATCCAAAATCTTCTTGCTCCTGCTGATACATAGCTCCAATACCACATTAAATTGTTTGCTTGGAGTTCAGAGCTTTCTGCACCTGGAGATGTTTTCAAACCCGCCTGTGTGTTTGTGTACTCAGGTGGGTGTCACTTGCTAATAAATACAAAGCTAAAAGTCTTATTATTTAAGCTGATATGATGCTTTTTGATTTTGTGCTTTCTGTTGGGTTATGCGAATGTAGTAATTCCGCTGTGATGAAAAGTAAAAACGGGTTTTGGAAGGGTGTGGGGCTCCCACCTCTGCAAGAAACTGAGAAATAATGCTTTTCCCCTGATAACTTGTTCTTGCAAAAAAAGCCAAAAAAGAGGAAGAAAAATGAAGCAATCTGGGACATGACGTCTTATGCTTGATTTTATTACTTGTTGTCTATTAGATAGAAATTCAAGAAAATATTCCAGTGGTGAATGGGAGCAGATGCACTTTTGTGAAGTGTTGGCAAAAACTGGAGGTTGAAAGGGGCTTCCAGAGGTCAGCCAGCCCAGCCCTCTTCCCAGTCCAGTCAGGTCGGGGTGCTTGTGACCTTGGCCCGCTGAGTTTTCAGTATCTCCAAAGGTGGAGGCACCTGCGCCTCTCTGGGTCCCTGTTCCGGTGTTTGAACACTCTGGTGGTGAAAATCTTTTTTTTTTTTTTCTTTCTCTTCTCTTTACATTGAGAACTTCCTGTGTTCCACTTTGTCCTTTGTCTCTTGTCCTTCTAGTAATGTGCTTCTGAGAAGAGTGTGGCTCTCCTCTACACCCTCCTGTTAGGGAGTAGTAGGTGGCATTAAGGGCTCTCCTAGCAGAGCATTACAGAACAAAGAAAATGTCACTGAAATGAGACAAATGGGCATAGCACTTCTTTGTAGTTTGGGGGTAATGTGTGCTGTGTCTTGGTGGAAATGAGTTACCTTGACACACACTTTTGATATTAATTCTTCTTTTATGTGGTCCCTTCCCATTTCTTTGTGATATGTCCGACTTCCAATCATACCTTTCTTTGCTATGTATATGCACTGATGACATAAAAGGGTTATCATATGTCACCCCCAACGCTACAGTATGTGAGACTGTCAGTGCTAAGTGGTTACTCCTTGGAAAAAAAACCCTGTAAGACAGGGCAATACTGTTCCCAGTTTTCATGGGAAATCAAAGTTCTTACTGAATCTGAGACCAGTTTCTTAAATCTTGGAGAGTGCGTTAACCACAGGAATATTTTTGTCTTAATGGAACCATGAATGGGGTCAAAGAGGGCACCTACGCTTCCTGAAATACAAAAACATCTTTTTCTTTAAAAGATGATGCCACGCTGTTTAGATTTGTCTCATTTTGGATACATGTGTAATCCAAAAAGTGATTCAAATGCTCAGCTCACTGTTGGACTGATTCTTTTAAAAGTGACTGGAGGATGAGATATCAGCAGGGTTTGCAAAAGCAAGCCAACCCAGGGTGCTGGCAGGGTGAGTGTCAACGCTAGCTGGTACTACAGAACACGATGATGGTTTTCTCCACTACGGCAAGCAGTGAAGGCTGTCATTTCTGCACCAATGCTACTTCTTGTGTTGTTAAGATCACCTGCTGGCTGATACGTAATCACATTGTGAGGACTGTGAGGACACTTGTGTTGAGTACAGGCTTGCACAGCTGTAGTATCCTGTAGGCTGTGTGTCTTGGGATGTGTTATGGTGCAGCTCCTTGATACTGTGAACATAGGTTTTGGTATACAGCCTGAGCTTATATGGTCCACAAAATTACTATTTCATGTAATATGCTAATAGCTTGAATAATTTAGGAACAATTTCACCCTTTTTTTTTAACTAATACTAAGGGTTAAATTGAGAAGTGGCCCAGCTGGTTACATGTCTTAACAGTTTTTACCAAGAAGTTCAAGTATACAGCCCTTACCATGGACTCGGCTGAAAGAAAGCTGCTGTATATTTAACTGTCTTAACTTTGTACACTCATCAGAAGAGTAACCTGTGTACTGAAGAGTAGCAGTTCCTGTCACTCAGAGCTATCTGAAAAAGGTGTCAAGTGTAGTATGTTTCTGATGACCTGATTTCATAACTAATAGGTAGAACAGTAGATCAGTGGGGGTCCAGTGGCACAATTCACATATTTTCTTTTCAATGTGTCACATAGAAGATGAGCCTAAGGTCAACACCAGAATAAGAAAATGCTATTTGTTCCCTAGTTAATCATTGCCTTGACATCTGGTGCTGTGCAGAAGTTGAGGTGCACAGCAAACAGCACTTTTGGCTTTTGTATTCAGTGGTCTCAGGGTGAGTGGTACAAACTTTTAAGTAGAGCTTGTAATAACGGATATGCTCAGTGATTTATGGGTTTCTTATAGACTCTTTTTGCATGCTGTTTAGTGTGCTCTATACTGAACTTCATTTACATACTTGCAGACATCGATGGAAAGCTATTCATTTTTAAGAAACAAAGGATGTAGTTTCTTAGGCATTGGCTAACTCCTGAACAGTAGTTTACTACTTATAACTACAGAGCTGAATGAAGAGTAATCTTAGCAAAACATGTCATAGGGAATAATGAAATAGTTGCTTGCAATTGTAAAATAGTTATTTTGTTATAGGGAGATATCTATTAAGCAGATGAGTGATGCAAGAAACACAGCTGGAAAGTGCTATTGCATTATAATTGAAAGAAGCTGTGTTTTGTCATTGTTCAGTGGTGTACAGGCTATTTAACATTTGAATTCATTATTTTTTTAATAGTGAAGAACCTGAAAGATATTTAGGGTTATCTATTAATGGGGGGGGGAAATGCAGCTTTTGCAGTTCTGTTAAGGTCACTTTTCTGTCTTGCAATCCATGGCTAGTGTTTAAAGGTCAAACAAACAATTTTTACTGTCCTGTTGGGGGGGGGGGGGGGGGG
>JAVJGI010000035.1:19076-31732 GCA_035590275.1 Ibycter americanus | reverse complement strand
TATACTTAAGGCCTGGACTGGTATTTTCTCCTGTTCTTCCTTGGCTGCAGAATAGTAAACCCCTTTTTTGTTTGCCTAAAGTAATTTCTGTGAATGTCTATGCTCAGTGGTGCGTGACCTTTACAGATTGAGAATGAAAGAGGACAGATGGTTTCTTCAGTGGAATAACATGCTTAAAATACAAAAAAGTGGTTTCTGCTAATTCTGTTAGTTGGCCAGCAGAAGGAAGGCTGCCGATCTCTTCCTTTAGTGTCAGCATTAATGGAGTCTCTTACGTCTATCCTTTTGTCAGTATTTGTAAACAGAGACTCTTTTCCTCAGTCAGATCTTGTTAGGTTGACCAAGAGATCAAAAATCATAGTTAGGAACTAAGGAACACAAAGCCGGTACAGCTGTATGGCCTCGATTCCTTAGGAAACTGAGCAGAGGTGGGATAAGAAGGATTGTGGACAGGGAATTCTTAAGTTTCCCGGATCACTGTGGCCTTTGCTTTCCAGCTCAGGGGAGGAATACAGACTGTCTTATCTTTGCTAGGACTTCTAGCTAAAGAAAATAGGGTGTTTTGCTTTGTAAAAGCAAGACTGGAATGGGAGGATTAAAGGGAAGGATCCTGAGAAGTCCAGGAAGACAGTGATTGGCACTACTACTACGGTTAAGTATACGACCATACGAAATACCAAATAAAATTGCAGGATGGGCAGGGGGTGGTAAGTAGGAGCTGTTTTGACAAGGTGTCAGAAGCCTCATTTACATCCAGGTGCCTGAATGGTGGTCTGGCATTTCCGTGTAAATGAAAGCCAGGAGGAGGAGGGAATGGAAGAAAGAAGATGCAAAGCACCTTTTTGGAAAAGGTACGTTTTTGGAAACGTACTGCTTGTGTGGGTGTCAGCATCCATGGAGTAGCATTATGTTTCAGAGAAACTTGCCAAGCAGACAAACGATTCCTTTTCCCTATTCTCTCCTGTCCTTTACACACACGAGCTTTGTCCGGGGTTTGAAGAGTTGTGGGGAGATGGCGCTGCGTACAGGACAGATCGCGCCGCTGGAAGCGAGCCACCCACACATCAGGGTGGCAGGCAGTGGTCTGGCACCTGCTGCCCTTTGTGAGTGGAGAGCTGTGGAGGCTGCTAAGTAGGTGAAGTACTGTCCACTGAAACGCGGAAAAGGCTACCTTCCAGATGGCTAGGCAGGAGGTCACATGAATTATACAGTGAGTTGGCTCCTGCAGCTTGGTGCCATTTTCAAATGGGTTTCTGAGGAGTCACCCAGGCAATGTCTAAGTAAATCTGCCGAGACTCTGCCGCAGTCCTTAAAACACAGAGGAAGGAGAAAATGCTCGTCTGTGGTACGAACAGAAGACAAAATGCTTTGCTGTCTTTCTCAGCCCAACTTCCCAATCAAAGGAGGGAGAGCTTTCAGTTCTGATAGCTTTGCACTGTCCAAACCCAACACAGACAACTTCAGAACAGTGGTTTGTCAGCCTGTTTTGGCTCTGAATAAGCATGAGGTGTGGACAGCTATGCAGAGAAACAAGACCTCCTGACAGCAGGTTTGTTTTTCTGCAGTTGTTTCTGTGCATGGTGTGGAGGTATCTCCAAGTGCCAAGGTGGGAGACGTGTAGGGGCCCACCCTCAGCTTTTGGACTGTTGTACCCACCCCCTGGCCGTCCATTTTATCAGCAGATCATAATGTCTATTTGCATATCGGATGGCATATGCACCAAAAAAACCCCAAGAAATGCAACACCCCCCCCCCGAACAACATTGTTTCCAACAACGCTGATTTAATCAGAAACACTAAAAACCCCTCAAATGTGTAACAGTATTTAGGTTACCCTGGGCGAGTTTGGAATTGCCCTGTAACCGCCAAGGGTAGTGCGGATTGATTCACTGGCTGTGTGGAGAGCTGAGATGAGCGACGACCTGAGCTCAGCTGAGTCTTGCAGTTGTGGTCATACAGACAGCAATAATATTGCATAAATAATAACAGCTATGGAAGAGTTCAGAGCTTCAGAATCTCTTGCAAACAAAATAATTGGTGGTCTCGTTTGAGGCTTTCTTCTGGCTTTTAGTCATACTGCTCTTTGAAGGGCAAACTGTATTTGTATGTTTGCGTTCTTCTGTATGTTTGAGTGTGGACGCTTACAAACTTTTGTTTTGAAAAAAGATTAATGTAAAAACCTTGGGATGGTCTCATTTGATAATAGGATTGCATGCAGGCATCCTTGTGGTTAAATTAAAAAAAATATTTAAAAACATTAGATTTCCTGTGCAGGGGTCATTGTTTGCAAACTGAATGATTAATAACTAGAGACTGGAGATGCATGTACAACTGTGTGAACTTGCTTATAAACCCCTGATGTAAGTCATTTAAAATCTCTGTGTGTTCTTTCCTTAGAATTGAATTTGGTGTAGCCATTAAGAGGATAGCATCAACTTGGAAAATTAAATTTTTATTCTGATTTCTTTTTGGGTTTATTGGGTCTCCTTCCACCTCAAGTCTTTCAGGTGCACGTTCCTTTTTCAGAATTCATTGAAAGAAAACATATTTATAATTAAAAAACTGTTGTTATATGGCAATCTTTGGATTGTTTAGAACAGCTAATATCAAATACCAAAAGTCTTTATGATGTCCGAGGCTCCCCAGAGTGGAACAACTGTTCTGTACCCTCGTGCATGTGGCAAATGAGGACATGGAGCTCAACTGATTTAATGGCACCTGCAAACCCACCCACTTCACTGAACTTCAACCGCTTGTAGGATTGGTGCAATCAAGTTATTTAGAAAGACTTTAAATAAAGCAACACAGATCACAACGCTTTAGAGCCCCATCAGGAATGTATTCCTTTAAATACGCTGATTTACAAAGAAAGTTTGGGGTTTTTTCTTTCTTTTTTTTTCTTTTTTTCCCCACAGCACTGTTTTTCGTCTTCTCTTGGTCATCCTCTAGTGTTTGGCTTTCACAAGAGTGCAGAATTCAGGGTTTTTCTTTCAACCCTCAAAGTCTGCAAACTCTGCCTGGAGAACGGGCTGGTTCCTGAGCTTTCTGGCATGCTGCTCTTTAACCAGACTGTTAAGTAGAAAAACGTAACCTTTTCTGGAGCTGATGTGGTATGACCCCTGGCAGCAGGGTGAACAATTTAAAACTTCCTGCTACACTTTAAAACCAAGAGAAAACATTTCTTTGCCCCTGCTTCTGCCTCTCACCCTTGTTCAGTACTTGTGCTTGCCAGGGTTTCATTTAACCCTTTTTTCTTTTAAGCTCCTCCTTCCTCCTTGGTTCTATTTACCCTTGTGATGCCCTCTCAAAAGGCATTAGAGGGAAGCAGAAGAGAGCGAGAGAGAGTGTGTGTGTGTCTAATTTTTTTTACTGTTGGCATTCTCAGTGCCAGCTGCTTTCGTTTGCTCAAGCTCCATCTGCAACCGTGCCACTAAACTTGGTTTTCACTTGTTAACTGAAACTTCCAACATAACTACCTGCTATGTGGTCAGTAAATGTATGAGTGATGAGAAGAGTTGGGCTATTTACATGGAATTATAAGCTCACTGTTAAAAATCCTAGGACTTCTTAGCAGTGGAACTTGGCTCCTGTGTAGTTCAGAAGTTTATTCACAAATTACTGGTGTGAATTGGTTGTGACTTGAGAGGAACTCAACTAACCAGCCACAGGCCACCTCCATGATATTTCCCATTATGTGCGTATGTTCTAGTTACACTTTATTATATTCTTCTGGGTGTTGAAACTGTTCATTTGGTTTACCTGAGAGTGGGAAATGCAACTTCTTCCTAACTGCATCTTCAGTTTCTCACTTGGACATGTCTCTCGGAAGACTTAATTGCATTTTAGGAAATTCAAGCAGGAGTTTTTTGGGAATGTTTAGAGGGGTTTTTGTTTGTTTTTTGTGTGGGTTTTGGGGGGTTGGTTTTTTACATTCATGGTAATGGGTTTTCTCCCTTGTGGGTGATTTTTTAAATTGTTTTTTCCCTCCTGGTCAGCCTCGCTAATACTGCAATATTTGAGCTGATCATAGTGACATCTAACATTTAGTTCTATTTGTACTTCAGGCTGAGGTCACGCAAACAGACAAAGCGATCGTTATGTTGTAGCGTAATTTTTCTAATGAGCACATTAAAATCTACTCACAGCTACAGGATCAGCTGTGAAGAGAAGGGAGAAACATAGTACTGTGAGTAGCACTGTCTTTTTGGAGCAATTTATGGAAAAATAATAGACTGAAGGGGTATGTCAGGACTCTGGTACGAAATAAATGGCACCGTGTTGTTGACGGAAAGGGTTTTGGCGTAAGGCTTGTTGTGACTGTTTCTGTGTCTTAGAAAGGAAATTCCTACAGACTGGACTAACCATTAAAAAATGTCTCTACTTCTAGGAGTTCAAGACACACAGTGGAGTCTTCCCGGGGAAGATGTCATCTTTGACAATGAAAGCCCATTGTCTGGACAAAAGAGGAAGCTTCTTTAAGGTAAATGGGATATTTATACAGGACATAGAGCACGTTTTATGTGAAATGAGTGCTGTGGAATGTGCAGTACAGTCCGTGTTACGTAGCAAGCCTTTTCTGTAAAATGGTAAGCATTTCACTGAGCATCTCTCTTTTTCCAGGTGGTATTTGTGGTTAGATTGCCACCCAGTTATTTCATGTCTATGTTGTTTTCCTGTACATGGGATATAATATTTGGTGTAAAACAGGTTGTGACTTTCTTTGCCGCTAATGCTGAGAACTTAAGCTTTATTATGTACAGGCATAAGATTATTAGATCTTTCATAAACTGGATTTATGTGTCTTAAAGTTGCAGTACAGGTTTATGATTTCCCTTACTGGATTGAAAATTGGTTTTGTTTCCTTGCCTATTTTAAGAAGATTTGGCAGGGGCTCCTTGTTTGTTTGTAATGTGAACACTCACAAAACTCCTATCCTGGTATTCTTAGTGTATGTTTCAGTCCTTTTTGTGTTTTGGTGGTTTTACTTTGTTGGTTTTGTTTTGGTGTTTTTTTGTTGTTTTTTTTTTTAAAGCCTAAGTGCATCTTGTTTGAAATCCACAAGAAGCTGGTGCTTAGCTCACTGCCATACTCTTAAAAATCCAGAAAGGCAGATGTCTGCGTCTTCGGGTGCCTGTATACCTTAAAGGAGTCTAGCGCTTCCTCCCTTCAGATACTCAGCCCAGCTTCCTGGATGATACAGGCACAGAAAGCTGCTAGTTCTGGCTTGGACGTGCTTGTAGAGAGAAAACAGAAATAATTAGATTTAGTATTTGTGTTCTGGGGCCTGTTTTGAGATGTCATGTGGCTTACAGAACACCTGATACAGCATCTTCCAGTGAGGAATATGTTTCAGGTGAGAGCTCTTCTGTCTCCCTCCAGTTCTGTTCCATCACAGAATAGAGCTGATGCATGGCAATGCACGAAAAGGGCTGGGAAGGCAGGATGCAACATGTGCTCTCCTCATGCCCATGGGAAGCACCTGGGAGCACAGGCGCGGGTGGAGGCCTCTCCAGGCTTGAGGTGGTACTCAGAGCTGCAGGGATGTAGAGCCCTCAGTTGAAGTGCCTTCAAATATTCCCTGGAACTCTTTAGAAATGCTTTTTCCCTGGGTGTGAAGACCTGATTATTATTTTTTTCTGTCCCACTAACCTCATTACAGCTGGAAAATGGAACCTTGAAGAACTGCACGAGAAAGGATGTACTTCAGATTGGCTGCCTGCAGTTACTAGATTTTGTGCATCTTCTGTGATCGTCTTCACTTCTGCACAGTTATAATCACTTCTGTGTCTGGGATCTTCTGTCAAGGATTGAACTTGATGACTTAATTTTGCTTTTTCCCAGTATTTCCTGCAGAGTTAACTTGCATGATTGGCCCCAGATTTGCTCAGCAGTAGTAGGTTAGTTTGGCCATGCACTGCAAAAGCAAGCATGGGTCACCATGTCCTCTCTTCTGCCTCCTGTTCCACGTGAGGTTTTCTTAAGGCTTTAGGGGCTGCAGTGAGCTTACTGTTTTCTAGGGGAATGTGGGGATGTGTTTTGGTATTTTTTTATATGACAGAGGGAGACTTTATGCAGTGGAGAGATTTTGGAGAACTGTCATCTTTCAGGTTGGCATGACAAAAAGTGGAGGTGCAGTAGGAGTTACCAGCATGTTTTTCAAAAGACAACCAAATCCCATTAACTGTGTTTTATTTATATGTAATGGAGGAGGTCTGGAGGCAGTGTTAATTGTAGAGCAGGCTGTAGTTAATATTTTCTTCCAGAAAAAAGAACTAGTTGACGTGAAACGTAGTTAACAGTCTTCATGTGCACTGTGTGAGTACAGCTGTCGACACCATATACTTCTAGAGAGCAGGACAGGGAGAGTAGTGTCCAGGCAGTGCCGCTGTATTGAAAGTATGCTGACCTACCAAATTCTGGTCCTACCGCTGGCCAGGAAGATATATGTGTTTTTCTGATGTGAGGAACAGAGTGAACTGTCACATGGACCAGCTTGGGATCAGGGTTCAATACAGGAGTTGAACTTGTCTGTTCTGCACTAGGATTTTGCTGTTTGTGCAATGCTGGGGTCACAGTGGCTGTCTTGCTGGACAAGGCTTTGCTGTAAGGAGCAACCAAAATTTACCGGTGCTTCTGAGCACTGAATTAACTTACCTTGATAGCTTCCCTTAGAATGTTCATCAGCTGCTGTAGCAGTGAAAGATGCCAATACTTGCTGACATCTCAGCTTATTTTAAGAAAAAGCATACTGCCTTTTTATTTTTCTGGTACTGCAGCAAATGTGATTGACCAGCCAAAGCTCTTAAATAGTGACAAGCAGCTGCTGCTTTACTGACTCCTGCCTGCTCTGCCGCTCCTCTCTGCTCTCCTCACAGGTCCTGTGTCGCGCATTTCGGGTGTTGCTGTTTCCCTTTCCTCTGGGACAGAAATGCCCTTCTTTTCCTGCTTGAATCTGACCCTAGTGCTTGGAGGGGTAGGGGCTGGGTGTTCTGGCAGATGATAAATACACTCGTGAGAGGCTACAGGCAAAGGGCAACCAAGCAAGTGATGGCTGGTGCCTTTAGCACATGGAGAGCTATAATGAGTGCTGCTGCAGTGTGCAGGACCAGTTTCTGTGTCTGCAGCTTCATAGTACTGTTCATAGTGACATGTAAACACGTTGAAGCATTTGTTTTGTGACTTGCATGTTTTCTTCACCTTAAGGCAGTCTTATGAGGCCAGTTGTTAGGAAACAAATGATCAGCACCGCAGTGACAGCACGTTTTCCCCTTCAGCTCGTTCAGAGCTTCCTGTGATCAGCAATAAATGAGGTCTCCTGATGACAGGAACTGCTTCTCAGTTTTGCAGCACACTTCTGTTATGTCTCGTATCTCATTAGCACAAACATTGACCTTGATTGGCAGTCCACAGCCACATAGGGATAACGGTCATATTTTCAAATCATAGCAAGAAATAGTCTCAGTCACGAGGAATGTTTCTAGGTTGTCACTTAGGTGTGTGCTGAAGGAATCGTGATGTCAGTGGGACTGTAAGCAAGTGCCCATGTAATTTTCTGCAGTCCTTTGGTATCTGCCTGTGTAAGTAGTTCTTGTGTGGAAAACAGATGCTGGAATAGCTGTTTTGTGCACCTCCTGTTTATGATGTCATGGTTGTAGTTACTCAGAATTATTAGGAATGCAGTATGCCTGAGCAACTTCAGGACACTGGACTCTTAAGGCCATAAGGAACATTGTCAATTCAGAAACTAAGGTTGTCCTAAATTTTCCTAAGGACAGTCTGGCAGTGCAATGGCCTGAAGAACAGTGGGGATAAAAGGTATCTCAAAGCTACCTTTTCAGACCTCTCACCATCCCTGGGAAGTTGCACTGTTGGACCACCGTTCTGAAGCTACAGCGCTGAATTGGAGACCGCAGGCAGGCAGTGTCCCCAGCCTGTGCACGCTGTGCCGGTGTCTCTGTGTGCGCGCTTGCGTGTGCAGTGAAATTGTCTTCTCCTGTCCCTCCCTCGCATTTGTAAAATTATGACAATGGTTACACTTGCTACAGCTGGATGAGTGAGCAAAGAAAACACTTGGCTCATCGGATTTTTTTCAGTTTACGTTATTTGGATTTGCCTTGTCTGTCTGTGTTTAGGAGACCTAATAATTAAGATGCAGCCTCTTACCCATGCTGACCTGTACTTCAGAAAGCTCTCCCAGATGCACACTGTGTACTTCTGTATACGGCTCTCATGTTGTGCTTGTTACTTTACAGTTGCCCAAGAAACCTTTAGCATGCTGGCATGCAGTTTCTCAGGGCACTTAAATCCTCATAATGAGTATCTTACTGTTCTCAGAAACGTTTACAAGAAAATTCATTGACAGATACCAGTGGGAAATTCCAACTTCACTTTTCTTTCTGGTTCATAAACAGTTCCCATTGCTGTGGCTTCTCACCATCTTAGTTTTCTCATGTTCATTCGTTTGACTGTTAGTACACCAGGAAAACTGTATTGTCCACTTTTTACAAAGAGCACAGGCCTGTAGTTTTATAGGCTAAATTCTGCGGAGTCTTCATACCTTGCAATTGAAGGCTCAGAGCCAGCAAGCAGTAAAAATGAAGCAAAGATGGAGTTAGGCTTGGGTAATTCTGAGGCTGAATAGCTTGCCAGTGGTTACAGATGGAGTCTGTGGTAAAGCAAGGAACCAAATACATGTCTCCAAGAAGCGTCCTTTTTACTGAACCATCTTCCTCATCAAAATGTTCCAGTCTTTATTGAACTAGCATCAGAGGTTTTACACCAATAAAGCTTTTCCGTCCCAAAATCAAACATCAGGTAAAACTTTGTTCCTGTTAGTGGTCTTGAGAAGTCATAGTTCACTGTGCAAAATAACCAGAAATTGCAGCCATGTATCAAAACATTAGATTGTATTCAGACGTTTGGACAAGCCCAGAAATAGCATTCCCAGTTTGGCTTGCATCTGGCACTTCGCCACCTTGTCACACAGGGTGCTCTTTGAGGGCAACTATGCTCTGCTTATCAAAACAGGAAGGAAAAAGAAGTGACGCCAAAGAGGATGCAGGTCTCCAGAAAGAATGAAAAATGAGATGCTGGCAGGAAGGCGGGGTGGTAAGTGCTGAGGCTCATTTGTCCAGTCTGATACTGATCCTTGGTGTCTTCAGCCTGTGTTCCCTTGCCAGATTAGAAGCACTGATCTTACCTCTTCCTCTTTAGCTGTTGTAAATCTCAGGGCTTGGAAATGTTCTGCCGTGGTCACCTTGGCTGACTTTCAGTGTGGTCTCAGCAAGATGGCAGTTTTGTTAATTCCCTGTACAAGCTTATTTACATTTTAACACAGAAAACAGGAATTCAGTTGTCGTGCAGCTATGGATGAGTGATTTTTTCTAAAAATATCCTGAAACACACATCAAGTCAAAGCCACCTGTCTTCCTCTTGGGACTGGGAAACTCTTCATGAGTTGAGTAAGCAGACCTGTAGCTATGCTGGGCTTCTGACAGAGGCACTGGTCTGTGCCTGGTCCTGGGCACGTCCTTTCCCTGATGCACAGCAGTGATGCGTGTGTAGGCAGAGCAGCTTCAGAGGGGTGACTGTAGCTCCTTGGCAGTGTGTTGCTTCTAGTGAACACACTTGCTCTGATTTTTGCTGTTCATGACATCTTGAAAGATGTAAAACATAAAGATGGAATATATGTATTCTGGTGAGAGAGTGCTGGAGAGCTGAGTTGTTTGTGGTCTGTCTGTAGGAATTACATCGTCACCCCTGCCCAGCCAGCTTCTGGAAGCTGAGATCAGTCTTGTTGAACAAAGAATCAGTTGACAATAAGCATAGCGTGACACATTGTGAAAGGAAACATTGTGGTTTGAGATGTTTGCATTTCATTATTTCGTTTGTGGATTTTAGGAATGTAAATAGTTAGTACAGGGATATTTGTGGCAGTCTAATGTTTGGGATAGGTTTGGTTAGGGAATGCTATACTGGGCTGCTATGTGAATTCATGCTGAGTCATAATTATTATTTGGGCTTAGGATGCTTGTATTGTAATTTCTTTTAAACTTACAGAACAGTGCTTTATCAGACATAAACTTCAAAGGAAAAACATTAGACACGAAAGTGGCTATTTGTCATGTTATATAAGGTCTGCTTTTGATTTTGCAGTTTTTTTAATGTTAAATAATTCACCACCTGAGACATGTCATACTTCCAAATACATTTCTTTTCACGTAAACCTCTTCTTTCTGTAGCATAGCAGGGTAATATATATTTCATAGTCCTAAATAATCTGTGACACATTTCTTCAGGTTACTTCTTAAGTCTTGGGGTTCATGTATGTTGCTTTACACTAACAGGGTCTTCTGACAAATATATCTATCCGCTTCAGTTGTGTTTTCCTTTGGAAGCTGCCAATTACCATCTTGATTTCAAGTCTGATGAAACCAATGAGTGAATTTTCCTATTATCCACAGCAAAAAAAGAATGACACTCTTTGTGAATAGAGAAATCTGTTCAAAGAATTCAAATATTCTGAGCCCTCTGATAAGAAGGCGGCAGCCTTGTGCTGCTGCTTGTTTTCTTGGGGTTGGATCTAATGATAGTACACACCCAGGATTCTTCCTGCATTTTGTGGAAACATATTATTAACACCTCATCTTGTATAATGCTAGTCATACAGACATCACATGCACTATATAATGACCAGAAATGTCACGGATCCTAAATACTTCAGAAATTATATGATAAAATCATGAGTATACCTTATGTTATTTGATAGAAAATTATTTGTCAGGTGCTGTTGTAACAGTATGTGTCAGTTAATTGCAAGAATACCTGAATGATGCAACTCCAAAAGACCTTTTAAATCAGGAGAAGAGTAACTTCTTTTCACATGAAAAAGAATTTAAGGAAAATTAGTTGCCATTTACAGAAAATATTGGCAATTTATTAAAAAAAAAATAAATTTTTTTTATTCCTACAGATAAATGTTTTAGTTCAGGTGCAATAGCTGCTGGTAGCTGATGAGTCATAGTTTGATGGTGGAGTGTGTTCCATCCTGGGGGACTTTGTAGGTCAGGTTCAGGTTTGATGCTAAGCTCTTGACCTAGTTTCCTTGTCCAGGATGTTCTGACTTCTCATAGACCAAGGAAAGACTACCTTCTGTCATGGAGCATGTGTAGCATACCCAAGAAACTTGGCCTGTAGCCTGTAGAAAAGAATGTGAGCATAAGACTGCTTGAAACATGCCATTTTAAGTTTTCATTAGAAAAAGAAAAAATAAAATTGCTAAACACAGGAAAATTCCTTTCAGGAATGACAGTTTCTGACAAGTTCTCTTCAAGGCAGACACACAAATTAAGAAGTGTTAAGATTACAGTGTCTTCGAGGTAAAACTTTTTTGCAGCACTTGCCTTATGCTATTCTGATTTCAAGTGTTAAAAAAAACCCTTTTAAAATATTTGTTTTCAAGACCTTTAATCTTATATAAGCAAGTACCTTTCCCAGGCAAAGATGTAAAAGGCAGTTGTGTTAAAGTGGCTGAACATGGCAGCCATACAGAATTAACTACAAGTACCTTCCAAAGATAAATTGGATATTGGAAAGCATCGGAAAACACACTGCCATGGTTAGTTTTTAGGTACAAGTAAACAAAAGAGTAACCAAGGAACTGCAGTGTAGGAAGGTTATACAGTACTTCAACTCCTTTGCATTGTAGATCCATCCCATCTTCTGGGATCAAACCGATATATGAAATGAAGTGTGGAGTGACAGCCTGAATTTGTGAGCATGTTACCGTGCTGTTAGTACCAGTTGGATTAGAATTCTTTGCTGTAGTGCCCAGAGATTTCGTTTTCTGGGAGGGAGTTTTTTCATGAGTATGTTTTAGTGTGTGTTGTTGGGTTTTTTTTCTTTTTGTTTTTTTCTTTTTTAACTTCGGTCAAAGCTAGTTAACACGGTTAAGCCAGTTAACAGCCAGATAGCAACACAGCAAGCAGTTGTTGAGGCAGTGACTGACAGCCTGTGGATGCTTCTGTGGAGAGCTCCTTGCATTGTGTGCATTTTGGCATCTTTCAGGGAAAGATGCCAAAAAACTCTTCTTGTTGTGCAAACTGCTGCCCTGTGAGCCGGATACTGTCCGAGATGCGTCGGAGAACAGAACTCACTCACTGCTGTGATGGTTCTTTATGGCCACAGTTGGTCTTGTGGGAGTAAAGACTGGGGTGATGCTTGCCTGTGAAGAGGAGCTACACAGAGCTGATTCATCCTGTCCTTGCATCTAGCGGCTGGTTCGTGGGGAGCAGCAGCTTAGCTTTCATACGGTTGCAAGTGTAGGAAGTTTTGTAGGGATAGAAGTCTGGGCTGCGATGCTGGCAGCTTATGACTCAAAAGCAGCTGTGTGTGTAAGAGAGGGTTGCTCCGCTTCCCCTTTCCCCTTTCTGTCTTTGAAGCAGAAGCACGTGCTTCCCACGCCACCTCTCGCAATACCTAGTGCCTCCCTGCCTCCAAGCAGCTGCCAAAACCTCCCCCTTGCCATCTTCACAGCTCCTGCGAGTTACTATGCCCGAAGGCACCAGGCACTGCTGCGGTGGGTGCGTGGCGAGCGCCGGGCTGCCCCCCGCGCCCGCTGCTGCCGCACCTCGGCCCCTGCCTCGCCCTGAGCGCCG